>CM048823.1:12429913-12655715 GCA_026586065.1 Dioscorea zingiberensis | reverse complement strand
AGAAATTTTACAAGGCAAGTACTATCGTAGGATAAGGGCATTCAACCGGACGAAGCGTTTTCATCCAAGGGATCTAGCCAGCACAGAAGATCTTATACGAGAAGGGAAACTTGATCAATTCTTGCAGAAAAGAATAGAAACTCCTGAAGATCTCTTCTCTCGGCACCACCGCTCCAAATGAAAGCTGTTTACACTCATGTCAATGCCGCCACGTTACACAGGAGGACCCGTGATATGGAGGGAGAGCTCCACTTCCGTGAAGAATTATACCAGGATGGTAGCGGGGCAGCGATGCAACGTCTTACCATTAAAAGAGGCCTTGCTCATCTATGGAGATCCTGCTTTCTCTCGATGAAGATTTGGAAGGCATGCCCATCATCCACACGCATTGATCGCTTTATGCATCACCGCGAAGACTCGTAAATCTTCACAGCAGAGCGAAGTACCGTGGATATTGGGAGTTCAGTAGATATTATTTTTCTCCTCGCTAGCCTTTGATCAAATACAAGATACCTGGCCGAGAATCTAAAGCCTATGAAGTCCCTCTCATCCAACGGATTCAACGTAGCCCTCTCCAAATGTGACGGTATGATTTGTCTTCCTCCTCATGCCCAAAATTGTACTCCTCCTCGGACAAATAACCTAAAACATTTAATTTTTTTGTTGTTCGGGCTGTCCGGCCAAGCTACAATGTAATAATAGGGAGGTCGTTCATATCAATTTGATGGGAGCAACCCCATCAACATACCATGAGATGAAATTCCTCGACACCCAACGTCGCTGCTGGAGCGTACGGGCGGCAATCACCGCTTCCCCGAAGCTGTTACACAACTACGCTCAAAGATCCGGGAAAAGTGGAGCATCACGGGAGTAGGAAGCTTCTGGCAGGTTGAAGAAACCATATAGGGGAAGACAATAAGAGGGAGAAGAGAAGACCAACACTCATAGCTGGAAGAATTGGTGACCTTCCACTGCTTAAAAAGAAGAAACAGCCGATTTGTAATTTGTTTAAAGCGTGGTTAAATAGGGTAGCTGATAATTGAAGGCGTGCATCGTGAGTGCCGGTGAGATCCACTGATCTACTAAAAACAATTCCCAACGTGATTCGGGCCGGACGATCCGAGAGGAAATGCCTGGTGAAAGTGTACCATCTCAATGTCAACCCTAACACAAACCCGAAGTCATGTGCGTATTTAAGGAACTTCGCTTCCGTGCATCGCCCGTAAGTCAAGTGTAGTCAAGAAGAAGTCGACAAAACCGATGAAAGCCAATTTTATTAGAGAGGCTGAATTATCCCTCGATTGGGTTAGTCGCAAACGTGTGGTACTTGTAAAGAAATCCATCTGAAAAGTGCCATGCGTACGTATGTAGACTTCACCGATCTTAATAAAGCTTGCCCCAAGGATTGCCATACCCCCTTGCCTCTATATTATAATTCTGGGTAGATTCCCCACATCGGGATATTTCAAATGCTCAAATTCTCTAGACGCTTTTCCGGGTATAATCAAATTCGCACGGCCGAATCCGGCGAAGAGAAAAAACTTCTTTCATCAATCAGCGCAGGGACTTATTGCTATAAAGTTATGCCTTTTGGCTTAAAAACGCAGCTACCACATTCCAAAGACTAGTGCAACAAAGTTTTAAAACCAGATCGGGATTGAAACGTAGGAAGCATATGGCAAGTGGATTTATATATATTGGTGAAGAGCGTATAATGCCGAAGCAAAGATAGCACTTTGATCTCCGTGGAAACTTCTCTAATGCTCTTCTCTTGAAAACAATGGAATGAGCCTCCCCAACCCCAACAACAAATGCATTTGGAGTCCTGGACTGGGAAATTTCTTGGGTTCATGCTTACTCGGGCCAAGGTATAGAAGCAAACCCCCGTAAAAAGATCGTGGAAATTCCGAAATGAGGTCTCCAAAGACCATCAAAGAAATACGCCAGAGGCTCAATGGCCGCTTAATCAAGCCATTCGGGAAGATCTCATATTTCCCAAATCAGCGAAGAACCCTCCTTTCTTCCGGAAAGCCCCGAGGAGGGCAAATTCCAAGGTTGAAATGGATCAAGAATATGAAAAGTCCTTAACACACCGGTTGAATAGAGGAATATTCATAATCACCCGCGATTGTTAGCTACAAGCTCCCTGGGTAGGAGAGGATCTTTATATCTATCTACTCTGCTGCTACTCAATGCAAAATGTTACAGCAGCGCAGCTCGTGAAAAGTAGAAGAGAATGTGCAGTAAAACCTCGATACTATACCTCAAAGAAAAGTTCTCGGGCCAGGATAGCTTAATCTAGGTATCTTCCCTCTAGAGAAGTTGGCCTTATGCTTTGATAATTTCCCGCCTCGGCGACTCCACCTATACTTCTCGGATCTCAGTATAATATCCGGGGTAAGCTGATCGATCAACTCAGACGAGATTTACATCCTCCATCGGCCCCATTAACATCCGGGTTGATTAGTCTCGATGGGTAATAGAATCGGGGAGTATTTATATTAGTTACGCAGCCCATAACAGCCATAAGAAAGCCTCGCGTGCTTAGTCGACTTCATACAGCTGAAAGCTCACCATAACAGATAGTGATGTGAAGCTGAAATAAAACCAAAAGTTATCTCAGAGAAAAGGAAATTTCTTCCTGACGTTGGGTCTTACATACCGAACGGGATCCACCGAAAGCTAGTGAGCGTGTAAAGGGGCAGAGGTTACAGTGTCCGGCCTTAAAATCACATCGATGGAAGAAGATCCACCGTGCCAAGAAGTTCGCTAACTTTAAAGCAACAAATAATGAAGCGGTTTTGAGTATGAGGCCATGCATTTGCATGATTACAATTAGCTCGAGGGCTCTGAAAGTTCTAATCTCAAGTAAGCTACTACAATGCATTCCCAGCTTGGGTTGATTGGAAGCATCAAAATCAAGAATTTGAGGCTAGAGAAGAGAACATGAATTTGAAGTATAAAACCTTGGTGCAAAAAGCTAACCTCTAGCTTCCAAAGGTGTTAAGCATTTCAAAAATTCCCAGAAAGGTAGAATCAAAGATGCCGATTGTCTCTCAAGCTTGCTTCATCGGATGCAAGATATTAAAACCAAATCCGAACATCAACATTCAATATCCGAATGACGAAACTATTGAATGCCGTAATCGGGTCGAGGAGTCGGGATGGATATAGATGACACGCCTTTGTTGGATTGACCCAATCACCCAAATATCTTCAGATGGAACCTCCTCAAGATTCAAAAAGAAGCCCTAAAAGCGCTTGGTACCCTTAGTATCATCCCTATATAGTGTGGCAGGAAGCGACAAAATTTTATAAGAGATCATACACTCTTCCACTCTTGGAAATGTCTACGCCCATCGGAGCTCGGAACTTTATGTTCTCTCTTTAAGAGGTCCCAGTGAAGGCCAATTCTGTCGGAGATCATTTGGGAGGAAAGCAGCCCTCAACCACAAGGGCTCTAAGCGCAAGTATGATATTACTGGGCCAACCCCTGTCAAAGATTCGGAGTAGATTTTGTTAAAGATGCGATGTAATGCTACGCCACTCTAACATCCAACGGCTACCTCAAGGCCGCTTGGACGTACCATACATCGCGAAGCAATTCCAGGCCTTTTGCTTTTGTGGGGTAGGTAGGGGGTGGGTAGCATATACCTTGGTCCCTTTCTCAAATAAATGCCTCGAGCTCGGAATAGAATCAAGGCTCACTGGCAAGCACATCCTCAATCGAATCCGGCCAAGTCGGGCAACTTCAAATGTAACCTTATTGCATGGTCTCAAGACCCTCAAGACTAGGTCCCTCCCCGGAGCTCCACGAAGTTGGCCAGTGGATGAAGCGCCTCGAGCCCTTGTGGGCATATCGGTCACAATCCGCTTGAACTCCTACAGAGGAGATACCTTTTGCACTAGCTTTGTGTCAAGCGGCCTTGCCCGCTTGAAGTATCATCCTAACCTCACATGGATGCAGCCTTTTAATCCAGCAATCAACAGTGGTTTAATTTCTTAGAGCCGAAAGCTTGACCTCTTCTTTGGAAAAAGATAGAGATTGTGCTGGAAGTATCCCACGGGTGTTATTTCGACGAAGGGTTAAAGGAAGGTTCTATAATGCTGTAGGTAGTGAAGCAGTATAACTTTTCAAGTTGGCTTACCTAGTTCTCGTGGAGGGAGCTAAGTTCCAAGGAAATAAGAGCCAGAACGGAAAAGTTGAAACACTAAACCGGGAAGGGACCATATATCATTAAAGAAATTGTAAAGGACCCTCGGGACATCCTCGGCTTACAAAATGGAATTTTACTAAGCCCTCAAAACCGCCACATGCCATGCTTTAAATTCATCATCTACCTCGGGAAGTGTATTACTCAATAAATTTGATTACTTCTCAGTACATAATTTGTTACGTTCTTGTCACTTTTTCTTTTTAGGAAAATGAACAATCTAACATGAAGATCACTATAAAGTATAAACAATTAAAAGAAATAGCAGTTTACAACTTCCTAGCTAAAGGAAAGGGAGTCAAATGCTGACTATCAACTTCTTCTTCGTAGAAAAGGGACTCATGCACCGATCCCACGCATTCAAAAACGGATCATATACGATCCAAATCCGATACACCAATCGACCGCCTCATACCGGGTCCCAAAAGCATCAATCAGTAACCATACCGGTCCTAAAGTACCAACAGCAATTCCATACCGGGTCCAACAAGGCACTTTTCATGCATTGTCCCTTAAAACTAAGATGCACTCATACCCTGGTCCTCTCTGTATACAAAAGGCCAGTACCGCCCATTACAAATAACAACAACAAAAGTCATACCCGACCCCATATAAAAGAATAACTATGAACCGGTCTTATATATCGGCTGTGATGTCATATCACCAAATATGTTGAAAGAAATACAAATGCACCCTGCTACACACCTGAAAATACACTAGTTCTCTGACAAGAAATAATCGTGATTCATCCGGGCGCTAAGAAGGTTGTGGATCTACTTCCCATCAAAGAATACATATGCCGTTTCATTCTCAACTTCGGAAAAATGCAAGCAACAAGTGATATGGTCTCATCCAAACAAAAGCGTATACATATGCCGCTTCCTCCAAAAAGTTCACACTCGATGTATAAAAGAAAAGAGAAGAGATCGTCTTACATCAAAAACATATACAAACAATGAACAAGACAAAAACTCAAATGTATAAAAAGAAGAGCAATAAAACCAAGGAGAATCAAAGAAGAAGTCAAAAAGAGAGACAATTCAGTTTCATTGACAAAAACAGAGAGAAGAAAGCATTACCAAGCTTAACATTCAAATTAAGAAGAACTCTGGGATGATTCTTCACCAGCGTAAATCAGGCCTCATCCGAATTTGGAGGCGTAGAAGGAATAACGTGGAGAAAGCGCGCCTTTGACACTGCCTGCTCCACCTAAGAATATGAACTCTCAAAAACAACTCCGCTGCCTCCACAAAGAACAAATACAGCCGGAGAATCATGCCTTCCTCCAAACCCATGGCCTGATACAAAATCTCTCCACCCCTCAGCCGAACTTGGCCTTTCCCACCTCTCTATAACCCGGATAACGCCACCCAACAAGAAGTGGTCGCCTTCGCCCGGCAAAGCACGTAATACTGGCCCTTTGGCTTACAGAACGTCCATGCGCCTTCGTGGAAGGAACGAGGAATCCAACAAACTCCGGATAGGATCCACCCTCGGAAGGATGAATTTGTAAAAAGAAGAGAGTCTGTTACGTACTATATCGCTCAAACTCAGCGATATTGGTGTAAGGACCAACGCTTCCACATGTTTCCCATTTATACCTATCTCCTCCCAAGAGAAAGCCAAGGGGAGCAAGTAACATCTGCCAAAACGGTAAGCGGCCTAAATTAATGGATGGTTCCTCATTGAAAATGCCAAGATTTATGAAGCCTATTCAAATACTCTAGAGGTCGCTCTTATAAAAGATAAGCGCTTTGACCTCTTTGAAGTGACGCCAAAAGGATAATATGGTTCCAAGCAAGACCCACCCTCGAGAGGAATCTTGGCCTTACCTATATATAGAAGGACATATAAAAGACCGCTTGGAACCATATAAGTCAAAGCAAAGTTGATAAATCTCAGAGAATATCCAAAGAAGATTGGACTCCGAATCAGATGCGCACAAGATCCTAACAAAGTGGAACATTATGGAAAAGGTATAATCCTTCAAAAAAAAAGGGGGTAAAAAGAAACGGACTTGACCCATTTTAGTTAGCGGATCCGTAGAAACCAACAAGTTCGAATGCAAAAAAGATAAACGTACTCACATCCCAGAGCGATATATCGGATCAGTCAGTGTGTTATAAAAATAATTCAAGGAATAACATCCCAATTTTCCTGGGGATTTGATGGATCACCGTGGGTCCTCTGCGAGATTTTTCTCCCCTCTCTGATCCAAAATTTTATCCCAAAAGTTCTTTGATGTAACGGGCTATAAGGTCTACTCATGAGGACCCAAAATAGGCATAGACCCAAATTTTCAACACTCCTAGGCATTTTTACCCATTTCATCAGGCCTGCCTGTAATTTTAATTTCTTCACGCACCTTCAAAATTTCTTAGCTCCACCTCGGAGAGTTATTATAAAAGTCGATGAAGATGGCCATGAAGAGATATAAAAAAAAGAGAGAGAAAAAAAAGAGAATATTGTACCTATACAAGCGACGTTTGGCTCTTAAGATCCAAGGCTGGATTGGAATCCTATATCTCTAAAATCTGAAACTATGGGTTCAAAGCTTAATACCTACAATTCTAAGTGCAAGCCATACCTTCTAATAAAGTAGAGGAAGAGAATTGAGGATGTGAAAATCCATATTCACCTCGCCATCAACCTTCGAAAGCCTCAAGACGCTTTATCCTAATCAATAACTTCTTTCAACCATATCAACGGAATCGAATCGTGTACATGGTTACATAGTGTGGTTTGCTTTCCCTCATTAAGTTAAAAGGTGAAGGGAGGAAAAAATGAAAAATAATTCAAAGAACCGACCCAAGGAGAGGAATAAAATAAGAGTGAAGGAAAAAAATTTAACCGGCATAAAATGGCTACACCCCATAGTAGCATTATCTCCCCTAACCGCTGCTCTAAGCAAGAAAACTATTTCAGCAAGGCCTTTTAGCTTGGCCGGGTAAATTTGACCCAATGAATTCTTTTTCACCGCTTATAGGATCCTCCCTTATCAATTGGTTCTAATGAGTCAATATCCTTTAATCGATGCAAATGGAAGGGATCTTCTTGTCGCACTCAAAAACTGGCATGTCGACATGTGCCCTCGATCTCCACATCTCTGGGCCCACTCCATAGAGAGTTAGAAAATCAACTTCCAGGCAAATCTATCAAAGCTAAAGTTCCTCAACGCACTCAAGTCAAATGTACGTAAGGCTTCATCTACAATCAGTTCACCCCCATCGAGCCTAATCATCCTGATTGGGAAAGAATATATAAAAAACAAGAAAACCAAGGAACTCTTGAGAAGATGGAGTAAAATCGAATAAGAACAATGTGAGATTACCATACCTTTAAGATTACAGGTTTCCTCATTCTCGAAAAGCTGAGGATGTGGTTACCTAGAGCTATTTTGTAAAAATATTTTCCTTCCAATCGTGATTCGGGCATAACTCCAAGTCTTTGAAAACAATGGAGTGGGATCAAGCGTGATTGGTTGGAGTGTCACAACATTTTATGCGAATATCTTCCCCAAGCTTTTTGCAACTCATCCTCCAAATCTCCCTTGCAACCTTCCAGGTTGGACTCTCTTTCAAAGTTACCCTTCAACTTCTGGGTCTCTAGCTCACTAATTTTCCCTTTGTTTCCTCACCCAATCTACCATACTCATGCAAGCGTAAAAGACTTATAATTCAGCACAGACCCTATCTTTTTCGGCCTTGATATCAAAATCGGCCTTTTACCTTTCAAATTTCCAAAAAGAGCAGCTTTGAAGGGTTGCTATTTTCACAAAGTATAAGGGCGCTTTTCTCAATTTTCTTCCGTAGCTCGAAGCCTTCATCGGCCAAAGATCCTTTGCTCTCTCAAGCAAAGATGGCATTCTCGCTTCCTTCAATGAAGCATTACGATCAAGCTTTTGAATACGGCATTTTCTTCCCATGCAATATTCAATAAGTCCTAAGAAAGTATTTCCTCTTCTCTTTCTTAATCTTATCGAAATTCGCGATAAAAGTTTTGTAAGTGTCTTTCTTCCAACGAAGTAACCTGATTCTTGAAGAGTATTATGCCTACATCAAGCGCTACAAAGTACTCTTCGCAGCTCTCTATATTTCTCTAAAGATCGACCGCTCTCATCGGGCCATTTTGATATAATTACTTCATCCTATGTAAGTAATTTAATCACTAATCGAAAGCATTTTCAGCCTTGTACCTTCTTTAAGCCAAGGCGAGGTAAAATCGTAATTCTCCCTCCTCAAACATTTATTTCGACTTCGGCTCGCACTCCATTTTGGAGAGACTACAAAGAATACATGGGTAAAAGGAATTTCAAAAACATAGAGAAGAGAATGAACAGAAAATATCCCATAATTAGTTATTACAGAAGCCAAAGTCTGTAGCCGTAAGATGTCCCACGGATTGAAGACCAAGCTAAATTGACCTACATGAACATCAACTCTCACTCACCTGCCCAAGAATGCATACCGGATTCAGCCGATCGTTTAGAGGTAATCATTGTAGGTAGAATAGTATCCCGGCGGTTGATCCGTTTGCAACTCTTGGCTTTGGAAGTTCCAGAATCAGTCCTGGAAACCTCATCATCGAATGTCCGACCAATAGTGCCTTTTATCGAGAAGACATTGTTCAAGAATTTTCACGAAAATATTGATAAAAATATGAAGAAAGCGTACAAACACACTTGGAACAGGGAGTGAACGTTACTTGTTTCCTTTTCTCACTAAAGACAACCCTTCTCCCAACCGGCCTGGAATAAAGGTTCGATCGGGTCATGCGACATGTTGGAGGGGAGGAAAAAGATCCTGCATCCAAAGAAGTGGTCGGGAAAGCTTTGAGATTGGATTGGGAAACGATCGGAAGTCGTTGAACAAGTAGGGAGCATTCCTTGAACATCATCGGTCATCAATCAAAACCAACTTCCTTCTTTTAGTTAGAGCAAAGGTTCGATGACTGGGGAGGGAGAGAGAAGCCGCAACAGGCGAGCTACTTAACAGCTTGAATAACCTCGATTCTCCTCGATCAACATAAGGAATATTAAGCACCCCTCCTCAAGTTGGGCACAATTGGTTCTATCGCCCAAAGGTTGCCCCTCTTTTCCTCGAATGATACAATCTCTTCAAAAAGATCTTTTTCACTTGGCAAGTTCCGATGTTGGTCTCCACTTTGTAGACTCTGGAAGGTTTGGTTTTGACTCATGCCTTCCTCAACCACGCCTTTCACCAGAAGTTCTTCTTCTCAAGGGCCCCACTAACTACTTGACCCCCTTTGGTCTCTGGAAAAGAGCTTCTCTCTTTCCCCGCTTCTTCGCCCCGGAGATAGCTCCAGTGCATTCTATCGACAATATCGACACCTTTATCGGAAGGCATTTCAGCATATCGCTCTAACTAATCTGGATGAAAAGTGAAATGTTAATTCCCTAAATAAAAGTCCAAGACATCCGGTGTGAATAACATGGAAAAATCCTAAAAAGGTGCCCCTACCCATGGCGCAAGCGGTATAAACCATTCTCTTGGAGAAGCCGATCGGCTAAAAGCTTTTTCTCCATTATAGGGGCGAGATTAAGCTTTCTCTGTAATCTTTTCTTACCATCTCCATCTCTCTTGGAATCAGTGTTTTCCTTATTAGCTATATGGGTCCTGCGGGAACACCCCACTTGATGGGAAAGCCCCTAATCCTCACCGCAGGAGATAAAGAAGAACTTGCTCTTCCAATTCCTTAATGGAATCAGAATAGAGCCCAAAAATTGCCTACCTTTGTCTGAAGCAATGTAAATAGTGTCACCGGTCATGGTTCCTATCTCTTGTTCGTTCACTCAAAAATTTTAAGGTTGAAAAGATGAACAAAAAGGCACAAGATTATTCCCGAGATAATATTATCACAAAAACTGCATAAGATCCCTCCAAGAATTAGAGGATAATTGAGAAGGACATACATTGTAAAAAGCTTTAAAGATGTCAATAAAGATTTCCATGGAAAAGCGGAAGCCCTCGAGCCCAAATGATCAAAAGCGCCGTAGAATAAACCACTAAATCCCCTCTTGAGATGGCAGGAAATCAATGTGCTTCCTTTCTAATCAAGGTTGAATTCCTATAACTAAAAGGAGGGAATAGATAGTCTCAGAATGACCTAATGAAAGCTTTTCAATCATACATACAACCTAAGAACAATGGTGTAATAATCGGAACAAGCCGTAGTTCTTTCGACTCAACCTTTGTTCTCGTAATGCAAGAAAGAACATCGTAAGAAGAAAACCATTGTGAGCCAGCTTCGAGATCCTCATACCCGCGGGATACTGTCAATACTTCCTCACTTGATGTGATCGTAACTTTTAGAAAAGAAGAGGAAGATCTTGTATGGAGAGTCAAAATTCGGTGACATAAAATAATAGAGGGAGAAGTAATCACCGCCAAGAAATAAGTTTGAAAACCCTCCAATCTATGAATCTTCTACAAAAAGCGCGGAAATCGCCTGACTCTGCTGATGATCCTAACACGTGCGGAGCAAAAGCATCAATTATTCCATCATTGCTTTTAAAGGTCCCATATCGCCGACTGATACATCCCTTTATCCATCCCCTCGGTGCCGGAGCCCAAAGATCTAAGTAACGGACAATAAATGATCCTCGAGGGAAAAGACGTGGATTACCCCTTCATAAACTTACCCTTCAAGATTGTACGGAGATTATTCCCTCACTCCTCAAGGATCGCTATTCGTAAACCAAACGGCAGAGACTTAAATTGAAAGGAAATATATCGAATCGAGAGGTCACTTTGTTGAGATATTCGTGATGCTTAGCTTGTCGCAAGCATTACTTGGGGGCTGTGTGGGGCTCATGCGATAGGGAGAAAGATGGTAAGGGGCACGCGGAGAATATCGGAACATCCACGTGTCAATATCGTACAAGACCCCTCAACAGAACGGGCTCAACCATACCCTGGATCGGCCTGCACTCATAATAACCGCCTCTCATCATATTGGATCGGGCCAAGAGAAACATGGGCTCTAATCAAATCAGCGCGAACTTCAACACGTAACGGATCGGAAAAATACACTCCCAATTCATCACACCGGTAAAATTCTCCTCACCATTTCCCTCATATTCCTCAAACGCGACACTCAGCCTCATCTAAGCACAATTCCCCTTAAGTCTTCTAGAAAGCTTACAATCGAACATCTTAGGGCGGAATCTAACCTAAAAACTTCTTACTTCCTCGATAATTTAACACGCGGGTATAATTCTATAAAGCACGCGGTTGAAAATACAAGCTTCTTCCTCCAAGCTACCGGGCTCTCATAAAAGGCCACAAGTGACCCCCGCTTACCATTTTGGGGGATATTGAGAGACAAATAAGCTCGGGTCATTTCACCGAGAACTAGGTCCACTTTTTCCATTTCCCCACTTGTAAATGGTTTCCTCGGTCGAGCTCAAATTAGCTTAGAAATCTCCTTCTTCCTCCGGGTTTTTCCCTATTACATCGCTATATATCTTCGCTCTATATTTCTCAAAATTTGATTGATTTTTCTCTATTTTCATCATACCGCTTTAAATCCCTAAGCCAAATCAAAACAAATTTAACGGTTGATTTATAATTGAGTTTGATCTCGGAGGCAAAGTTCATTGTCAGTAGTCAATAATATATATATATATATGCAGTAGGTGTTATTCGAGGTCGGCCTGCCGACTTCAAGGCGTCAGGCTTTCCGGGCTTATGTCGTGCACCTTAGTCAGGCCTCGACGCCTTCAAAACCCGGCCCGCTCATGCAAATCCACATACTTGCGGGCGGCCTACCACAAGAATATTCTACCCATATATATATATATATATATAATGAAAATTTTTAGGTTTTTGAGAACTTGAGGCTTATATATCAATGGTTTGATTGTTTCAAACTTAAACAGACATTTTTTTTAGCAAGAGTTATGTTTTCAATTAATTTTTCTTTTTAAGGATAATTACATAATTATAGAATTTATAATATTATGAATTTGTTGTAATTATAAGTACACCATTTGTGTGTGTGTGTGTATATATATACAACATTAGTTATGTCCACCGTTCTTAGAGACTTGATCTAGTCTTTACAATAATGTTGCCAAGAGTAAAAGGCCAAATAAGGAAAAAGAGCATCATTTGCCAACATATTTGTTTTTATTTATTTTATTTATTTTTTAGGATAAAGGTCATCATATTTGTCAAAATGGTCACGGGGTTATCTAGTCAGCCAGGGTGTTGATTGAATGTTGAGTAGAATTAAAAAGAATAATTAGGGCGTTTGATTTGTTTTGTTTTTAGGTTTTGGAAATGGAGGAAAATGCAAGAACAGAAAAGGATTTTGTGTTATGTTTTCAAAAATGAAAAAGTTGTTTGATTTATTGGAAATTCAATTTCATTTTCTTCTTCCATGGACTTAAATATGATATTTTTATAAAATTTAAAATATAAAAAATAACAAACGTGATATTTTTTATATGTTTTACTTTTTATAATAACAAAAGTTTAAGAAAATATATTTTAAAAAGTAAAAAAATGACAAACATGATATTTTTATAAAATAAAAAATATATAAAATAACAAATATGATATTTTTATAATTACAAAAAATCAAGAAAATATATTTTAAAATGAATATTTTTTATAAAACTTAAAATAGAAAACATTTATATATTTTTTTAATAAGAAAAGTTCAGAAAATATATTTAAAAAAATAAAAAAATAACAAATATGATATTTTATATATATTAATAATTTTTTTGGAGTTTGATTTAATTATAGAAATATCAATGCGTTTTCCAACCTTAGAAAATCTTTTTTTTATTATTTTCTATTCTTTTTTGTTTTAAGTTTTAAAGCAGAAAACTGGCAAACCAAACATGCATTTTTTTGATGGTTCAAATTGAAAAAACATAACATTTTATTTTCAACCCTAACCCTCTCTTTTTTTGGTGTAAAACCCTTTATCATTTTGATAAAGAAAATACTCCTGGGGCAAAAATAAAAAATAAAAATAAAAAAATAAAGAAAAACAAATATGTTTGCAAATGGCCCGGAAAAAAAAATGAAGAGCAAGGATTGCCTTGCCAACTCCCAACTCGAATATGTTTTAATTTTGTAAATCAAAATGTTCTACAATCTCTACCCAGATTCTCAAATCCATTATGTCTAAAACATGTTTAATATTTTAAATAAAATATTTAATTATAAAAATTCCAAATTCAGTAGTATATTTATTCAAAAAATAAAATAGTAAAAATAAAAATTCATGCTTGGGTAAACTGATTAAAAAATAAAAATAATAATAAAAAGTTTTAAAAAATCAAAGCAATTGATGAATAGAAAAAAAAAAAGGAGACATAAGTATATGAAAATTTTGATTAAGATTTATAAATAACAATAAAAGGAGGTGTTAGTTCAAACTTTAAAATAATTTAATTTATGATATTAAAAAATATAATAGTGAGTTTTGGAAAGCATGCATTCAACTACATATTTTCATACATATATAAATTTAGAGATAATTACTTGCATGCCCCTACAAAACATCAAAATTGCTTATTTATCCTTACAAAAGTGATAATTGCTTGAATACCCCTATAAAACAACAATAATTGCTTATATGCCCATACTATTATTCATTGTTAGTCGCTGTTAGTGGTTTTGTAGGGGTTTGCAAGCAATTATAAGGGGTATATAAGTAAATATTGTTGTTTCGTAGGGTTATGCAAGCAATTATCACTTTTGTAAGGATAAATAAGTAATTTTGATGTTTTGTAGCGGCATGTAAGCAAAAATCAATAAATTTATTGGTGTTTTACTAGCCTTGACAAAAAATGATAATCCGACTTTGAAAGTAGGGATAATTATTGAATAATCCCTGGCACTATTACAATACTATTTATCTTTTTCCCTACCCCACCCAAAACCCTATTCACATTAGATCACCAAACACCCCTACCCAAGGATCATGTGGCAATTAGTTTACTATGCAAGGGATGAATAGTTAAAAATCTATTGAAAGTATGAAACTAATTTTTTTTTAAAAAAAATTTTAAAATCAAAATTATTTACTCCCGCTTTAGTAATATAAATAGATGTTATAGGGTCAAGTGAGGTCAACGCCCGGTTCTTTGGCTATGAAGCCGATTGTTGAAAAACCGACTTCAAGAAAAAAGTGATGACTTATAAAACTGGTGTTTCAAATCCCGATTTGATGGGAAACATCATTTTCTTGGGATATAATGCTAATTTGTTATTCCTCTGCTAATAAGTAATTAGATTTGATCTTCATCCCCATTTGATCAAGATTTTTGATTTTGAACATCAAATGTTGCCTCCGAGCCACATCTCACAAAACTTTTTTTTTAATTGAAGTTATTTTACTGATGTTTTGTTGTATTTTTAAAAAATTGGATTTAGGGTACATGAGGCTAGTATCTCAACTAGTATCATGCCCATTTAAATTTTAATTTTGAAGTCAAGTCTATTTGATACCCTAAAAGGGTTTTCTTAACATGTCGTTCAAGTAACTAGGAAGCCTCCTCACTTATTAGTTGTTCATTTATCATGTACACTACTTTTATTTTTACACTTCCGTGATTTTGGTTAAACCCACTTCGGCTTTTTTTATCACCGAAGTGGGCTTTTTGGCATATAATAAAGTCTATTTCCACTCACTTTAATGCCCTCTCACTTCGGTAGAAAAAAAATATCATAAGTGTTACCCCCATATAATCTCTATCTAAATTCGTAAATTTACTAAATCTACCCCCAAATGCATTAAATATTTAAAATAAAAGTACTTAACATATCTTTACAAACTTAATAGCATATTCATTTAAAAGAGGTAAATATTAACAATAATAAATGATGCTTAAGAAAATTGGAAAGTGAAAACATAAATAAAAAAAATAAAAATGGAGGTCAAATATCAAGTGGCAAGAAGATTGGGGATTATCTATGATATTAATATAAACTAGTTTAATTGTGTTAGTTATGGTATTTTGATACACATGTATGAATACAAAAATATATATTTGTTTTACTAGGTAAGATCCATAATCTTATTATCACAAACTGTTGATTTGGGGCTTAAGTTGGATGACTTGTTTTGCACTTTAGTCCTATATCATTTTATATGGGTTTGTTTGTTTTTTTTCTTATTTGTGAGCCTATTGGCCATTTTTGGAATAACTTAAGGGGTTTTATGGAACTTTTTCCCCTTTGTATATGTGAGTTGCTCATCATTGTGAAATATGAGGGTTTTCTTGTTGCTCCGTAGATGTAGGCTTGATTTAAAGCTGAACCACGTTAAATTCTTGTGTTCTTGTGCATTTTTATTTTTCCATTCCCTAATTACATATTCTCTGTTTGCTTCTGCACTACAAAGTGATACCAGAGCCACGGTTTGATTCTGAAAGGGAATGCTCGGATCTGGATTTGGGACACAGGTAGCAATTGGATCTCGTGACTCGAATTTGGACGTCATTTTATTGCAAATACAAAATTTGAAATTGAAAAATTCATTAGAACACCTAATTTTGGGATGTGGCAATCGCGGAAGTGATGAATGTCCTGTGCAGCAAGGATTAGGCGTAACCCCTAGAAGATAAACCGGATGATATGGAAATCGTAATGAGTGGGTATTTAATAGATTGGCGGTAGGCACTATTCGCCCCGATCTTGCAAAGGAGGTGAAGTATTTCTTGATGAAAGAGACTTTGGCGAAGGATTTGTGGCAGAAACTGGAAGATAAATACATGATAAAGATCATTCAGAATCGTTTGTATTTGAAAATGCAAGTTTTTCGATTTTCATACAAAGAAGATATGCCGATGATGGAGCATATTCACTATTTCAATAAATTGATTGCTGATTTGTTAAATTTGGATGAAGAAGTTAAAGATGAACATAAAGCCTTATTGTTATTGAGTTTATTACCTGATTCGTTTGATCATTTTGCCACCACACTAATTTATGGTAAAGATTCAATAACATTTAAGGATGTTTCTGATGCTTTGATGAATAATGAGTTTCGTAGAAGAGATAAACAGGCCCAGTTTGAGAATTCAGAATCATTGGCAGTAAGGGGAAGAACAGAGCAATGACAATCTGATAAGAAGAACAAGTTTCGGTCCAAGTCAAGAAGAACTTTGAGAGGAATTTCAGCAAATGGTAGAAAATTTCCAGCAAAAGATGAGTGTTCATTTTGCCATAATAAGGACCATTGGAAGAAAGACTGTCCAAAATTGAAGCAAAAGGAGAAAGGAAAAGAGAAGAAAACTGAGAATGCTAATGTGGCCCTGGGGGATGATGACTTTGAGTTTGTTTTGGTACCCACTCTTGACAGTATTTCGGATGATTGGATCATGGATTCTGGTTGCTCATACCATATGTGTCCGAATAAGGATCATTTTACCAGTTTGGAGTTATTTGATAATGGGACAATCCTCATGGGAAATGATCATGCATGTAAAAAGAAAGGAGTAGGCTCAATCTGTTTGAAGCTTCATGATGGAACTATCGTGAAGCTGACAAATGTCCGTATGTACCATTTGATTTGAAGAAAAATCTGATATCTTTGGGTGCTTTGGAATCTAGAGGTTTCAAAGTCACAATGGAGGCAGGTGAGCTGAAAGTGTCTAAGGGTGCTATGGTTGTGATGAGAGGAGCCAAACAGAAGAATTTGTATTTTTATAAGAAAAAACAGTTGTAGGTGGAGCTGTTATGATAGTTGACAAGCAAAGAGAAGGTGTTTCTGATACTTCTAGGTTGTGGCATATGAGGCTTGGACATGTTGGTGAGAAGGCTCTACAAGGGTTGGTCAAGCAAGGCTTGTTAAAGGGTGCAAAAACATGCAATATTGATTTTTGTGAGCATTGTGTATTGGGAAAACAAACCAAGGTGAAATTTGGAACCTCGAAGACATCGTGATCAAGGACTTCTTGATTATGTGCATATGAGGATGTTTGGGGCCAACCGCGAGGTTGCATCTTTAGTAGGAAAACATTGGTTTGTTACATTTGTAGATGACTTATCCAGAAGAGTTGGTTCTACACAATGAAAACTAAAGATGAGGTTTTCAACACTTTTCTGGTTTGGAAGAAAATGGTTGAGAATCAGACTGGGAGGAAAATAAAATGCTTGAGGTCAGACAACGGAGGAGAGTACAAGTCTGATTGTTTTCAGAAATTTTGTGAAGATGGAGGTATTATGAGACATTTCATAGTGAGGGAAAATCCACAACAGAATGGGGTAGCAAAGAGAATGAACAGGACCTTGTTGGAAAAGGTGAGGTGTATGTTGTATATTGCTGATTTGGGCAAGATGTTCTGGGCAGAGGTAGTGACATATGCATGTCACCTCATCAACAGATTACCATCAGCTGCACTTGAAGGTAAAACACCTTATGAGGTGTGGACTGGAAAACCTGCTATTGATTATGATTCTTTGCATATTTTTGGTTGTACTACTTACTTTTATGTCACAGAAAGTAAACTTGATCCGAGAGCAAAGAAATGTGTATTTTTGGGATTTTGCAGTGGTGTCAAAGGATACAGGTTATAGTGCCCAAAGTTGAAGAAATTGATATTAAGCAAAGATGTTACATTTGATGAAGTCAGATTTCTAAAAAGTGCAATACAACCTAGTAAGAAAATTGTGCAAGGCAGGAATGTGCAACAGGTGGAGTTTGAGCATAATGCAACTAATTCTCAAATGGATGCAGTTAATTCTCAGATGGATGCAGCCTCTATACCAACAAATGATTTATAGATTACATTGATGAAGGTTCTCAACATGAACCTGAACAACAACAGGATAATAGTATAGCTGCAGCTAGGACAAGGAGAGAAATCAGAAAGCCACCTCAATTTGCTGATATGGGTGCTTATGCGCTGCCCGTTTTAGAATATGACATTCCAACCACTTATAAAGAAGCCATTAGAAGTTCATAAAATGTGGATTGGAACAAGGCTATAGACGAAGAAATGCAATCTCTTCAGAAGAATGACACTTGGGAACTTGTGAAGCTACCAAAGTGAAGAAAAGAGATTGGTTGCAAATGGGTTTATGCAAAGATGGAAGGTACTCTCAGGGAGAAGATAGTGTGAGGTTCAAGGCAAGACTGGTGGCCAAAGGTTATGCACAGAGAGAAGGACTTGATTACAATGAGGTATTTTCTCCAGTGGTGAAACATTCATCTATTCGGATTATTTTGGCTTTGGTTGCTCAGTTTGACTTGAATTTAGTACAACTTGATGTGAAGATTGCATTTTTGCACGGGGACTTGGAAGAGGAGATTTACATGTCACAACCAGAAGGTTTCAAGACAGTTGGCAAGGAAGACTTGGTTTGCAGGTTGAACAGGTCATTATATGGTTTGAAACAGTCTCCAAGGCAGTGGTTCAAGAGATTTGACCAGTTTATGAAAGTTCAAACATTCACAAGAAGTCTTTATGATCCTTATGTTTACTTAGAGAAGTTGTTGGATGGGGCTTTCATTTACTTGTTGTTATATGTGGATGACATGTTAATTGCTGCAAAGAATATTTTTGAAGTTGATAGGTTGAAGAACCAATTGAACTCTGAATTTGAAATGAAGGAATTAGGAGAGGCCAAGAAGATACTGGGCAAGGAGATTAGTAAAGACAGAGTGAAGGGCACAGTGTATCTGAGTCAGAAGCAATATTTGAAAAAGGTAGTACTGCGGTTTGGCATGGATGAGCACACTAAACTAGTTGGTACTCCTTTAGCTCCTCCTTTTAAATCGAGTGTTGATCAGTCTCCAAAATCTGATGTTGAAATAGATTATATGAACAATGTATCTTATGCTAGTTTGATTGGATGTCTTAAGTATGTTATGGTATGTACAAGACCTGATATTTCCCAGGCTGTTATTATAGTGAGTAGATATATGCATGATCCAGGTAAAAAGCATTGGGAAGCTGCAAAGTGGGTATTGAGGTACATTAAAGGCACTATGGAGGTTGGTCTGAAATTTGAGAGAAATCAGGATAATGATTACAGATTTCTCATTGGCTATGTGGATTCTGATTTTGATGGTGATCTGGACAAGAGGAGATCTACTACGGTGGTATTTGTTTTTCTTTGGCTAGTGGGCTGTCGGTTGGAAGTCTACATTGCGCTCTGATGGCGTTAACTACTATAGAAGCAGAGTATATGGTCGCAGCAGGCTTTGAAGCGAGGCCATTTGGATATATGGACCTGATTATGGACTTGGGGATTAACCAAAAACAAGTGGAGGTATTTTTGTGATAATCGAGTGCTGCTATTCACTTAGCAAAGAACCGGGTTCACTATGCTCAGACTAAACATATAGATCTTCGATTTCATTTTGTTCGTGATATTGTGAATGGTGGGGTTATTTTGCTTCAAAAAATTCATACAAGGGATGATCCTGCTGATATGATGACTAAGGTCATTGGTGGTGCAAAGTTCAATCATTGCTTGAACTTGGTCAACATTGTGATTGTTTGACTTGTTGGAGGTGTAGCAAGGAACTTGTGCGCTTGGTGTGAGATTTCATATTAAGGTAGATGTTGATGATGAGGTGGTTTGTGGTATGGCTTGTAAATCTCGCCAAGGTGGAGATTGTTGATTTGAGGCTTAAGTTGGATGACTCGTTTTGCACTTTAGTCCTATATCATTTTATATGGGTTGATTTGTTATTTTTCTTATTTGTGAGCCCATTGGCCATTTTTGGAATAACTTAGGGGGTTTTATGAAACTTTTTCCCCTTTGTATATGTGAGTTGCTCATCATTGTGAAATACGAGGGTTTTCTTGCTGCTCCTTGGATGTAGGCTTGATTCAAAGCTGAACCACGTTAAATTCTTGTGTTCTTGTCCGTTTTCATTTTTCCATTCCCTAATTGCATATTCTTTGTTTGCTTCTGCACGAACTACGTGGGTACATCTGTTTCATATAAGTCTTAAAGGCATATTTGAATTTTTAGCAAACACTATTTTAATAGTTTCTAGGTTTTAAACAGTGATTTTGATAATTTAATAAATAGCCCTGAAAGACCTTATAATTTCGTATAGACATGTAGAATTCATGATGGTACATTGATTCTTTTTGTGGATCCCTTGAAAAATATTTTAGTTTATGGTATTAGAGCCCACCAAGCATGGTGAAGTGTTAGGAGAAAATCATTTTAATAAATTATTTCGCAAACTATTTTTGCAAAACCCTAGTAAAGAGTTATAAGAAACTCTAATATGAAGAATATATAGACGTTGCAAAAAGAATCTTTAGAAGACATACAACCCTTGTTCCCATGGAAGGAATTAATATGGTACTTCTTGTAAGGACCAAAAGAACAAACCTAAGAGCTACTAGAAAATACTATAAACATATTCTAATCTATCTATCATACCCTGTAAATAAAATAGTTTATAAAAACCTAAAAGATACCTCAATAGAAGAAATTTATAAATATCATATATAGGCTCAGATGCATGCATATACTTTCACAGAAGAGGAAGAATTAAGAATAAAAGGGAGGATTAATTACACTTTTCGTCCCTGAAAATGGTGTCATTGTTCACTTTTATCCTTGTATTTTAAAAATGTTCAATACAGTCCTTGTTTATTAGGAAATTTTGTTCTCTCGAATGAGTGTCATTGTTCACTTTTTATCCTTATATTTTTTTAAAAATGTTCAATACGCTCCCTTGTGCATTATGTGATCCTCGCTCTATTTTGGTCCCTAACATTGTATTGCGCATTACACAATGACTGTATTGAACATTTTTAAAATACAAGGATAAAAATGAACAATGACACCATTTTCAGGGATGAAAAGTGTAATTAATCCTAAAAGGGAAGATAGATATAGTGACACATGTAAACAATGTATATATTATAAGGATATATTATCGGAAGATGAGTAAATTACCTACAATAGAAGAATTACAAAATAGATTCTTAGAACATATACATGCTATCTTTCCTTGGGAAAATCTATATTGGAAATTTGTTTTACATAATCAACCTCTTATAAACCAAATACTAAACGATTACTATACAAATCTATTATTATGTTTACCTTACCTAGTAAATATAATTATTCATGAGAATATAGTTAATAATATTTTTTTAGCAGAAATACATAAATATTATAGGTGTAATCGAATACATAGTTTTTCATAAATAGAAGAAAATACCATAAAAAAAGAACTTAAGTGGTTAGACTGGCTTGATCTAGAAAGAATGAATTTTATAGACTAAGCAAACAAGATGCTCACCTAGAAGATGACGAATTTTGATGGTCACATAGAAGTAAGTTGAGTGTGTCAAAGATTTTAATCTGACCACTAAAATTCATCATCTTCTATCTGAGCATTTTGTCTACTTAGTCTATAAAATTCATTCTTTTCTAGAGCCAACCAATCTAATAAATTGAGTTCTTTTTTTTTAAGGTATTTTCTTTTATTTTTGAAAAAAAGTCAAATACCCAATTTAGTTTTTCTATTATTACGATTTGTCCTTTTGAGTCCCTCTAATATAAAACGTGTCTTTTTGGCCCCTTTAATTTTACGTTTGTGCTTTTTAAATCCCTCCCTGCGAAGTTTATAGGGACCAAAAAAGCCTAAAAAACATAAATAAAGGAACTAAAAAGGCTTGTGGAGGGACTTACATTTCTCAATCGGGGAAATAGAGGGACCAAAAAGTATCAATTTATATTAGAGGGACCCAAAGGGATAAATCGTAATAATAGAGGGACTAAATTGGGTATTAGACCTTTGAAAAACTATGCATTCGATTACACCAATGATATTTATATATTTATGCCAAAAAATATTATTAACTATATTCTCATAAATAATTTTGTTTACTAGGTAATGCATAGTGTCAAAAAGAATGGCAAATGCCCGTGTTGCATTCAGAAACTCCATCCCGAGAATGACCAGGAAGTCGTCCAGGTGCACATAAATGTTCATTTGCTGAGATACAATATGCTTACCGATAGAGGGGAATTGCATGTTGCTTGTCATGTCTGTCTTCTTCAAAGAATGAATGGTAAGACCGTCATGTCGATTTGAATGAATCAGTCTTTCCACAAATAAACCATATAAAAAAAATAGGTAAATAACTATTCATCCCTCAATAGTAAATTTATTCCCTATAGGTCCCTCAAGAGTAACTACTCATTCCCCTAGGGTCCTTGGGTAGGGGCTTAGTGTAAATAAGGTTTTGGGTGAGTGGATTCAAAAGATAAATAGTATATAAATAGTATAGAGACCTATAGGAAATTTGCTCTAAAAAAAAAGAAGATGGTCATAGTTGACACAAATTTTTTGGTGTAAAGTTGATAAAGTATTTAGAATGATCCTCTGCTATGTGAGGAAAAGTATGTTGCCTCCACACTCCTAAAGTATAATAAGCTCTTCAAGTGCATCTCCCCTACAGATAAATGTCATATGGGCCATTAATAGACTGCATTGCTAGGCCTAATTATGGGATGAGTTCACCTTTATGTTTGGTAAAAAAAGGTCAGTGTCTCAGAGGAAAACAAACTGTTGCTACTTCAAGGTCTTTATGGATTAAGGTTGACTCCAAGCTGATTGTTGATTGGATTAACTGACTTTCGGCGCGAAGTCTACTCCATTTCACTAAGTACTCCAACTATGCCGGGACGCCCCGTCGACTGGGGTGGAAAGTGCTCAATAGCAGGGGAGTTAACCATATGGGTCCCGATGATGTAGTCATAGGAAGGCCTCCTTTCTTCCTGGCTGTCCAATTGTCACGGGCCTTTAACAAATTGGTCTTGTGTCAGGGGTCATTCAATGTTAGGTTTTATAGAAACCCTAACCAGTGAAATAATTTTTAAACAATTATTACGATGAATGAATGGACTAGATATTTGTTTCATAGTTACAATGATTTTAATTTTCCATTTATACTTTATTAATTTATAGTGAATGAGTGATGAATTTAAAGAGAAAAGAAAACTTGATCTTATTGTTAATGAAATTGATTGAAGTACTACATATACTCAGGGGCGACTCAAGAGTAAAGCTGGTAAAGCAACTGCTTTAGGCTCCCAAATTTTAAGGGCCTCATATTTACTTTTTATCCTCTAATATTTTTTTTAGAAATCTTATTATCATAACTATAATAATATATTATTATAATAAATTGATATTCAAAAATTTTAAATTAAATTTTAATATCTATTAGAGGCCTCATACTAAGTTTAAACCTTAAAATTTTTTAAAAGCTTATTATTGTAGTTATAATAATTATTTGTATGATAAATTATTATTTATAAATTTTAATTTAATATCTATTAGAGGCCTCCTACTACATTTGAATCTGAAACTTTTTAAAACTTTATCATGCTAATAATAATTATTATTTGTTATAATATAGGATATTTATTTATTTTTTAATTTAATATCTAATCAATTATATATATTTTATCAACTAACTTTTTATTTATTTATTTATTTATTTATTTATTTTAACAAAAACGACAAGCGCCAACTCGTCAGGGGTGGATAACATGACAAAGGCATGTGCCCTCACCTTAGGATCGCGGGGTGTTGAACCCGGGATCTCTCCCAACCAACAAGACCCTATGCAAAGGACCCAATACCAATAGGCCAAGTAGCTGTTGGTATTGAATAATTAAATAAAAGATAACAAACTAAAGTTTCAACGTTTTTAGTTTAATACATAATTAGATATATATATCTTCTCCAAACTACATCATTAGTTATTAAATAATTTTTTGTAGTAGATAGTTTTTTCTAAATTTTTCTAAATTTTTTTTTTCTCTTTTATAAAATAACCTATTATCTTTCTATTGTTTAAATTTTTTTGTTTGTTTGTTTAGATTTTTTTTTTCTTTTTGGAGTGGTTATAGAGGACCATCAAAACCCATAAGAGTTATCATGTTAGTATATAAAATAGTTAAGAAAATATCTCGTGTATAAGCGTTTGTTAAAAAATTAATAAAATTTAATGTATATTAAATAGGGTTGAAACTCCAAAATGCCTAAAACCAATCCGTCGAATACGTTTGTTTTTCAAACCGTTGAAACCAAAAATAAATTGGTTTGGTTTTGTTTGGTTTGAAATCAATTAATATTCAGTTTGGTTTTGTTTAATATTTCAGAAATGCGGTTTGAACAGAACCGGACCGCATATTTCTACTTTTAATGTGATTGAACCAACATATGTCATCTAACTTGGGTTAACCTTGTAGGGATTGGCATGAGATGAAAGGAGATAATCATAATTTGATTATGATTTGATATTTTAATTTGAATTGGATCAAGATTCCATCTTATAGGGATAATTATAAAAAGTTTATGATTTATCTCACACTCTCATCTATATAAGGAGAGATATGATAAGAGAATAGATATGCAATTATGATTTATTTTTCAAACTGTGGTTCAAACCAAACTGAAATACAAACCGAACTAGTTTGGTTTGGTTTCATTTTACAAACTGTTTGGTCCGGTTATGTTTGTTTTTTTTTAAAACCGAAAAATACCGGTTTGGTTTGGAAATTCGTCAAAACCGACCCAAACCGAACCGATTTCACCCCTAATATTAAATAATTAAAACTCTCATTTTAAAATTTCGCTTTAGGCCTCCAACTCTCTTGAGCCACCCCTCCATATACTATTCTTGAATTTGTTGTTTGCTTATGCAATAATTTTGTTTTTTTCAAAACAGAGACACAATCAAGCAATGGCGTGTCCAAGAAAGCTAACTATTTGAGGATCATGCAGAAAATCTCAAACTCTATTTAGACTCACAATCAAGCAATGGTGTCTCGATTGATGTAAGAAAAATGAAAAATATCCAAAAAGGAGTGCGATTAGAATTAAGGCACAACACAAGAAACCAATTCTTATGTTGTTCACTGTGTTTTGGCGGGTAAAAAAATATCCCAAACTTTATTTATTATTTTTTTTTAGGAAAAAAAAAGAAAATATCAAACAAAATATAAAACATGTAGATTGGATTGAAGCCATATAACAAATTTTTGATAATTCATGAGGCGGATCTAGCTCTTGCTTATTAGTTACCACGTAACATCCTTATACAATCATAAACCAAATGGATAAAACAAAGGGGCAATTGAGCTTCCACATCTCACAACTCAGCGAACTAGTCTCATAATCAACAAAAAAAAAAAAATCCAAACAATCCAAAATTTAGCAGAAAAAGACATTGAGAAGAAGGGATTCTAATTGGAAAGGGGATCCAAATTAGGGACAACACTAAGAAAATCAGATCCAGACGGTGAGAGGGAATGTGGAAGGAGATCATTTTTCACAAGAACAAAATCCTTTACCGCCGTGTCCTTAGATTCTCGAGATAAAAAAGGGGAGGGTTGTGTGGGGAAGCACATGTAAATTCAAAAAACCACCACATGATGCATGATTTAACATAGCGTTTTGATCGAGGTTGGCAGATTTGCAAGCTTGAGAGCGGATCTGGTCCTATCGTGAAGCTTCGACAGATCGGCAGAGCAGCGAGCTTGAGGATCTACAAGCTTGGATCTTCCAGCCGATGAAAGGATCGCGGTTGGAAGCTCGCAGACAACTAGGGCTGGACATGGGTTGGACTGGGTCGAGTCTAGGCTGGGCTAGATTTAAAAAAACTGCCCATGCGTTTGGGCTTGGCTGGATTGAGCCACTTTCGGGTCAAATTTTGTTAGCCCATACACGATCCATCAAAATTTTGTTTGGCCTAGGCCCATCTTAGTCTAACCCAAAAATAAAATAATTTATTTTTTTACTAATAATGTAAATAATTAAATAAAACATATATTGGACTATTATATAAACAAGTAGCACATAAATAGGACTAGGGTTTTAGTGTTTTATTTTCCAGATAAACTATATGGCTTAATTCAATGACTTCTCATAATATTGAAGAGTGAAGCTTAAAAAAAAAGTGAAAGTTATTCTCTCCTTGGCTTTCATTGTTTCCAAAGCATTAAACATGGCCCACATCATATTTATGTATATATATATATATATATATATATATATATATATATATATATATATATATATATATGATAGGGATGAAAGTAGTGGGACACGTGGCAATCATCTAAACAAGCCACATGTCAGAACAGTAAAGCAGAAATTCCCGTTGATAAGAAATTCCCGCTGATAAAGTAGACCGTTCCGATACGGACAACTTGCCTGATCGGTTTGACCCACTGCGAAGTGCTTGTCCGATCCGATATGCATAACCGATGTGGCGAAACTGATATGATAAAACCTCATCAAACCAACATATGTTGACCACAGAAGGTATATCAGAACTTAAGACTACTCATATCGCCCCCGGTCTTCTAGAAGAAGTACAGCTGCAGACAACCTGGCATTCTAGAAGGATTACAGCTGGAGACAGCTCAGACGCTTAGCTGGCATCTAGTTGGCACTTAGCTGGATGGACAGCTGGCAAGCATGTGACTAAATTCAGGAGCGTGTTCAGCACGCAACCCATGCCTATAAAAGGCAAGGATCACAACTCATTTAGACATTTTGAAATCCAAGCGGCGAAGCCCTGCCAAATTGGAAATGAGATTTTCTCTTTCTTTCTACTTCCTGCTGTCCATTAGTGGATGTCTTGTAAGATCTCTTATACTTTTCGATGATTCATAGTGGAATTTTCCTCTCCCGTGGTTTTTTCCCTGTTTTTTAGGGGTTTTTCCACGTAAATCTAGTTTCTCTCTCTTCTTGCTTGGATTCTCATTTGATTTCTCACTAGGATAGCCACCCATCAAATATAAATTCAATTGTTAGGTTGAAATTGGGCCCTAAATCCAATTTTAGCACTAACAATATATATATATATATATATATATATATATATATATATATATATATATATATATATATATATATATTTTTATTATATATATATATATATATATATATATATAGGGTCATGTTAGTATTAGTATAGCCTTAACACCATTTATTTAAGGTTGCCCCATTTTGAGGCACTTGGAGAGTATTTTTTCCAAATCCAACCGTATGGATGGAAAGAACATTGAAAAATGAGCTAGCATGTCAATTTTCATACAATTTGGGAACTTGTAAAGTCTTCATCTTAACGGGTGAAATTTTGAACCGGTAGGATTTTTATAAATTTTCACTAGTTAAGATGAAGACCCTACAAGTTCCCAAATTGTATAAAAATTAACATGCTAGCTTGTTTTTTGATGTTCTTTCCATCCATACGGTTAGAAATCCTTAAACCATTGTGCAAGTGGCCAAATGGAAGGCGACCTTAAATGAATAGTATTAAGACCGGCCTTATACTAACATGACCCTATGTGTGTGTGTATATATATATATATATATATATATATATATATATATATATATATATAATCATGATAAGATAACGTCGGCCGGAAACACTGTTCATTTACGGTCGCCTCCCATTTGGCCACCCGGAGCATGTTTGAAAGATTTCCAACCGTATAGATGGAAAGAACATCGAAAAATAAGCTAGCATGTCAATTTTCATACAATTTGAGAATTTTTAGGGTCTTCATCTTAATGGGTGAAAATTTATAGAAATCTTACCCATTCAAAATTTCACCCATTAAGATAAAGACCCTACAAGTTCTCAAATTGTATGAAAATTGACATACTAGCTTATTTTTCGATGTTCTTTCCATCCATACGATTGGATTTCCTCAAAACGATGTGGAAGTGGGCCAAAAAGAGACGACCGCACTTGCACAGTGATAATATATATATATATATATATATATATATATATATATATATATATATATATATGGGTTAAAGCCATTTTTGGTCCCTGAAAAAAGGGTCAGTGTTCATTTCCATTCCAAAAACTTAAAATTTGTTCAATACAATCCACATCAGTATATACTGTCACTTATCACTCCACATCAGCAAAATAACGACCTAAACATAATAATAAAAAGATTATATGCATTTCATTGGTATTCCACATGACCGCCACGTCAGCAATAGGGACCAAAAATGCCAAAATATGGAATATATAGGGACCCAAAATGTCAAAATATGCAATACATACGGACCATATTGAACAAATTTTAAATTTTGGGATGGAAGTGAACATTGGTCCCATTTTCAGGGACCAAAAATGGCTTTAACCATATATATATATATATATGTTGATACCAAAAACTGGTCCACCTCACGCTTTGGCTACTGTTGCCTCGTGATGCCTCGTGATCTGGTCTCAGCCTTTGACAAACGGTTGAAATTTATAGGTTGTGTGGACGCTTACTTCAACTTCTGAATAGAGAACACGGAGAGTGTTTTGGAACTCCGATCGGAATTATCAGCTCTTCGCTTTGGGGTGAATCTACAAAAAGGAGAAGGGAAGGATCGGAATTGGGCCTTTCTGCCCGGATTTAACTCCGATGCTTAAGTCAAAAAGCTGGTGAGAAGGAAGTCTTAGACATAAGTTAGTTGATTTTTCCTCTCCTTTTCTTTCTCTCATTGCTCTTCTTTTATAGCAACTTAAAGGTGGTTTAGGAAAGGCGGTAAGTAAGGCGGTACGTAAGGCGGTGAGTAAATATCTCCTAAGGCGGTAAGAAAATATCTGCCTACTGTGTAGGTGCTACGTAGGTAAGTAGAAAATATCTGCCTACTGTAGAGGCGAGTGGATAAGATCTACTTACTGTAGAGGCGTTAGATATTTTCTTCCCTAGGTGGCTATAAGCACCTTATGAGACCCTCACGCCTTGTGGATAAGAAGGTTGCTATAATTCCGACGGACTTGTTTGTAGGATTGAATCCTCATTTTTATTTGCCGAACGGAATTATACTAGGTTATTTGGTGATATTGCCGCGCGGCCAAAGGGACACAGTCCTGTATATGACAGGTGGCCATTTAGGTCGATGACATGCGTCTTACCAAATATATCCTTAACATTAGTCCCCCCCAAAGTGTACTTGTTCAAAAAATCTGAGTGAGGGGTGAGTTAACCGCACTTTTCGCTTGGTTCGAGAACAAGTATCTTTCTTAGTTGGCATGTCTATGTAGGTGTAGACTTTGTCTAAGGTACATGTGCTTTTAATAGGTGACCGACGTTTACTGTGTTGTTGTTTTAATCGAGGTAGATTTTTCTCTAGAATTTTTGCCTATGGTGTCACTATGTTTTTTTCTATTTAAGGAGCTTGTAGGGGTAGTGTTTTATTCAAAAATCTTTGTAGTGGCTCAGCGTTTGTCTTTCTATAAATTTTTCACTTTCACTCAGTGTTCTCGTCATTTGCGAATTCCAAGTTCTTTTATGAACATCTGGCGGACTTAAGGACAGAGGTCATCCATTTGGTAAGTCCAAATGACTGTGTATGGCCCTCCCTTCTGCTTATTCACAGGGGTGTAGGTGAGATAAGTATCGAGGACGGGTGGGAAACCTTCCACGTTGATCATGATGCAGAGGCGGGGCATCTTTTAATTATTACTTATGCAGGGGGTGTGCGCTTCAAAGTTGAAATGTTCGGAAGCGACTCCTGCTATAGAGAAGTGGGCCCCCATCTTAAGCAGCGTCTTTGTCTTAGGGGTTTCTAGTAATGATGACGGTGGCTGCTTTGTGGAAGTCCGTGCGTCTCCTCTGAATCTTATCCGAGCGGGTCCTCGGATGGATCCGTGGATTGTTAACTAGGGAATTCCGACGGAAAATATGTTCATTAGGGCTGGTCATGTTGTTGTTGTTGTTGTTGTTTTTTTTTATATTATTATTATTTTTTTATTTTTAAATACCACTATCGTTGTATCGTGAATAAAGTTTATCATTTTGTTCATAAAGTCTTTGATTTCTTCAAGAAGAATGATCGCTGGTGATCCTATGTTGGGATGTGTGTATTTGTCTCTTATGGTGTTGGTTCTATGGTATAGCGCCCGTTACTCCCCAGAGAGACACGTGTCTCTCACACTGTGTTGCATTTAAAGGGAGAAGATGGTGCGAAGTGCGCGGCATGTGCTTTGTCAACAGCATGATGGGCGCGGCTACCTATGTGTGTCAGGCGGCGTTTGGTGTGCTGACGTGGATAGAATTTTGATTTTGATTTTGATTTTGATTTTTTTTTTTTTTTTTTTTTTTAAAGAGAAGCAATGATGGTTATCTGAACGATCCAGATTTGGGGACCTTTGGTTTAATGGCTCGATTGGAATGCAGCTCTGGGATCTAACGGCCAGGAATTCATCTCTTTTGTATAAAAGCGAAGTTGTACAAGTGGAAGAGGTTTTATTTCAAAAGTTAAATCACGTCTTCTTCCCCATAATCTCTTCTCCTCCGGCGAACCCTGTTCTAAAGTTCTTGCGTTTTTTCATCCTTTTTTCTTCTAAGGTATGGCTAGTGTGTCTTCTTCTTCTGGTTCTTCTCATGAATCTCGTGAACCTGTTGCTTCCCCCCCCTCTTTCGATCCCTTCTCCGCCTGAACTCATGGTCTCTGCCGTGATTCCAGGCGAGTCTAGGGACATTCCAGTCCAGGGTTCACGGATTCATCTCGCTTCTAGGGCTATGTGTACAGGGTCTGGTACCTTCATAAGCCTCCTGGGGCAGAAGGACGTTGATAGCTTGGTAGAGAAGTATGAGATAGACCTTTCTCTGTTTGAGGTTAGGGTTCCTTGTTCTGGGGAGAGGGCGAGCTCTCCAAGGGAGGGGAAGATAGCCATGTATCAAGATGCGCTATTGGGTGGCCTTAGAATTCCTTTTTCCGATTTCGCTAAGGTGATTCTGGATGAATATCACTTGTGTCCTTCACAGTTCACTCCAAACTCTTGGAGGTTGCTCAATGGTTTTGTTGTTGTCTTTAAGAATTACGGGGTAAATCCGACCATTCGTTGGTTTTGTATGCTGTTTAGTCTTTGTTTGGAGTCTAATGCCGACTGGTATTATTTCTCGGCTCGTTCCGGGAGAAAGTTTCTAGGGAAAGTCCCCTCTTCCATTAAGCGATGGAAGAGTAAGTTTTTCTTCGTCAAAAGTAAATCCGAGTGGGATGTCTGGACCAAGTGGGAGGTTCCCCGCACGGATATTACTTGTGAGGAGATGACGAAAGAAGAGGAGGTTCTTCTTAAGTCAATGACATGAAATCCAAAGTTTACATGGATGAGTTCTTGACCAAGGAAAACCTCCTTAAATGTCGTTTAATAGTATCTCAGCCGCAGAGGGATTTATTCGTGTATCTAACTTAGTTCAATTTTTGAATCCACGATATCCACTTGCCCTCGAATTTATTTTACAGAAATCCGATGGAGGACGAGGATTTGAGTTATGTTAAGGGCATCTTGGCCTCCTTTGAAGGTGAAGTGCATCCGCCCTTGCCTCGTGGGCGAAAGAAGAAGAAGGAGGTGAGGCGTCTAAGCGCAGCACCGAGCATACTTCTAAGGAGGAGAAGAAGAAAAGAAAGAGCAAAGATGTAGACTCTTCCAAAAAGGGGGTCAAAGGCCGCCCCAGTGCAAGGTCCTCGCAGGAAAGGAGGACAAAGAGAAAGAATTCCGAGGATGCATCCGGTCCCGGAATTATAAGAGAACAGGCGAAGTCACCTCAGGAAGAAGTCCGCCCAGAAGAAGTCCACCCGGCTTTATCGCCAATTTCAGAGGGCCCTTCTTCCAGTCGGCCGGAGGATATCCTCGTTATGGAGGTGAGAATCTACTTCTTAAGGGTATCTATGGTTTTACTAAGGATTTTTAACTTTAGGCTTGTTTTATAGGCGGAGGCAGGAGAAGCGGCCCTCTTGGACAAACTGAGGGTGGCGGACTTAGCCCTAAAGGGACCAACAACTCAACGAAAGGAATTACCTTCCGAGGATATTCCTTTTAGAGATGACGGGTCCGTAAAGAATGTTTTGATGGTCATGAGGCCCAATGACTCTCCACGCGAAACTCAAGTTTGGGAGGGAAGAGGCCACTTACCAACTTCTCCGCTCGGCCATGCTGGTAAAAACTATTCTTCTACTTCTTAATTCAGCATTATCGTCTTTAACTCATTTGCTACTCTATAGACTTCTCAATGGGTGGATCGAGTTGGCAATCTTTATCAAGAAGACTTGACAAAGATGGAAGCGAGTAGGGCAGAAATTGCCCAATTAAGTTCTAGGGTGGCGGCCTTGGAGGGAAAAGAGAAAGAATTCCTCAGCGGTTATCCAGCCGCGCTCGGAGCAAGATAAGGCTGAGCGACTTCAACAGTTGGCCGCTACGGAACAAGAGAAAAATGATTTAGCGGCCAAGCTGACTATTTCCGAGGGCTCTCTTCATACTGTTGAGGAGAATATCAAAAAGTTACAGGATGACTCCAGCAGTTTGAAAGAGGAACTTAAATCCGCTCAAGAGGAGCTAGGTGAAGCCCGTTGGGATCTAAAGCTAAAAGATTCTTGAACTTCGCCCGCCATTGGGCGAGTTAGAGGAACTCAAAGGGGAGCTACACACTTAAGGAAGACTTGGCTTCCGCATGTAAGACCCTAAATCCGACTTCGCAAGAAATGAAAGACTTAATTGAAGCGGCGGATAAATTAGAAAGAAAGAGGTCGCCTCGGCTTAGGGGAAGGCAAAGAGGGGGCCACTCGTATATATTCCGTCGCAAAGCAGGTGGGTCATCACGTTTCTCCTACAGAAGTGTTAACGATGGGGCTTGCTGGAGTCTTGAAGAGGTTCACGGAATTGAAGGAGCAACAAATCATAAAGATTCCAGAGGCCCTTGCCCCGGTCCCTTCTGAACCTTTGACTAAGATTCCTCCAGACCGCCTGGAAGGCCCTAGTTCTTAGGATTTTTTACATTCTTATGCAATGTTCTTGTCTTGTAAGTACTTAGTCATTTTGGAATGTAATTTCTATTTACATGAATGAAATACAAACATTTTTTTTGGTGAAGATTTATTTCCGAGTCATGGTTATTTTTAACCATTAAGAAGTCTTTCGAGGAGTCCTTCATAAAGCCTGTCTTTCTTCATCTGGCTTGTAGATTAAGCTTCATAACAGGTTCTTCTCTTTTTTGGTCCAATCATGATTTGTTGAGTAATATCCTGACCTTTATAAATGAGATTGTTGCCTCATATTTCGATCGGGATTTTTGCCCCTTGTTTCTGGATGAAAATTATCGTTTATCCTTGTAGGATAATTCCGACTCATCTTTTAGGAATGGGATTTTCACCTCATTTTTGTGGAATGAGATTTTCACCTCTTTTTGTAGAATAGGATTTTCACCTTATTTTTATTTGGGAAAGACTTAAGCTTTATTTCATGAAACATTTAACAGACGGCTACAGGATTTACTGATAGTAACGTCGCAGATGTTCAGCATGAAATGGACGCTTGAGCGTTTTTCCTTCCATATTCACCAGATAATAGGTGCCCGCTCGGACAATTCTCTGTATGACATAAGGGCCTTCCCAATTAGGAGTTAGCTTCCCCGTTCGGCTTTTGTTTCCCTTGAACTCATTTTCTTTTAAGACCAGATCACCGATTTGGAAGAAGACTCTTTTCACCCTCGTGTCATAGAACCTTTTTACTCTTTGGCTATAGATGGTTGCCTTTGTTTCCGCAGCTTCTCTTCGTTCCTCAAGTAAATCGAGTTCCGCTCGGAGATTCTTCTCATTTTCTTCTGATGAGAAAGTTTGTTGTGTCCGTAAGGTAGGCATTCCTATTTCTGCAGGGATGATAGCTTCTGCCCCATAAGAAAGAGAGAACGGAGTTTCTCCTGTGGGGGTTCTTGTGGTTGTCCTATAAGCCCAAAGTGCGCTCGGAATTTCTTCAACCCAGTTAGTTCCATTTTTGAAGACCCGGGTTTTGAGAGCTTGGAGCAAGGTGCGATTTATCACTTCTACTTGGCCATTGGCTTGAGGATGTGTTACGGAAGTTAACCTGGATTCAATTCTGAGCTCGGAACAAAAGCTTTTGAAAGCCTTGTTATCAAATTGTCGCCCATTATCGGAAATGAAGGCGACCGGAATTCCGAATCGACGGATATGATTCGCCACAAGAATCACGACAAGCTTTCTCTCGTGATCTTGGCCAAGGGCTCAACTTCTACCCATTTGGTGAAGTAATCGATAGCCACTATCAAAAACTTCATTTGTCGAAGTCGAAGTAGGAAGCGACCCTAGAAGATCAACTCCTCATATAGCAAATCCAAGCGAGGGTCGATAATTGGCGTGGCGGTCGCCGATTAATTAGATCTTTGGATCTTGGAATGCCGTTGGCGAGCATCACATTTTCGAAACGCCACGCATCTTGAGTTAATGTTGGCGATGTATAGCCTTGTCGCGAGGACTTTGTAACTCAAGGCTTTGCCTCCTATATGCCCCTCCAATACCTTCATGGATTTCTTGAAGGATATACTTGGTTTCGTGGGGCCAAGCACCGTAAGAAGGGTTAGCGTATAGGATCTCTTGTATAGATTTTCACCAATGATATTATGTAATCGAGCGGATTTGTAAGAAATCCATTAAACTAAAATCTTGTCGGATGGTGTAGGTCCACCTTGCAGGTAATTTCTAATGGGATCAATCCAACTTGACTCTTTTGCTGCACTTTGTACTTCTCCTTCTAACCCTTCAATAGTTTTTGTGGGAAGATATTGTAGGTTGAAAGAGGATTCTGTATCTCCGTTGGGTGCAGTGGCTTTTTTAGATAAGGCATTAACTTCTTCATTTTGTGCTAGACAGATTTTTTCGATCTGGAAGTGGGCAAAGCATGGAACTATTTTTTTCACCACTGCCTGGTATTTAATCATGTTCTCCTCCTTCGCTTCAAAATTGCCCAATGTGTGGCTCACGACTAGCTGTGAGTCGGAATATACATGCAGATGTTGAATTCCGAGCCCCCGGGCAAAATGCAATCCTGCGATGAGGGCTTCATATTCGGCTTCATTATTGGTCGCTCGGAATTGGAACTTGAGCACTGTTGCAATTTTCCATTTAGAAGGAGAATAAAAGGGCCAAGCTGCTCCTGACTTTTCTTCAATTGCTGATCCATCAACATATAAGGACCATGGGATGCTTGGGCTTTCTTTTGGGTCCTGTGACTGGAGTTCATCAACCTTCGTGGGAATGGTCAACTCCACGATAAAATCTGCTAGCACTTGAGCCTTGATTGCCGTTTGGGGTTTATAAGTGAGATCAAAATGTAACACCCTATCCCGACACCGGGACAGAATGTCACACCAGCTGGGCCGGGAGTGCACCCAGCCCATAAGCTGTTTAATGTAGACCTGATGATGAAAATAATTCAACTATTTAACATAATTGAATAACAAAACATTAAAAACCTTAAACAATTTTACAAATATTGCGGAAGCGTTCTAAAATTCTATACATTAAATAAAAACATTTTATTCTCTTCTGCTAAGTCAGAGCCATCTACCGGAGAACTCAATCTCGTCTACCTGCACATTTCACTTGAGTGAGAATCACTATACAAGGTACATCGATAATATCAAGTAAAATAATACCGAAATAATGCTAATCAAATCATATGCATTATCTCTGTCAATAACATGCTAAAAAGCACATGAAAATCGGATAAATCCAAAACATGAAAAATCTCAATGTTAACACATGGACATGTACATGTTCTTACAATTATTTTAGCAATGTAATCATATTCCAATATTAAGAAATCTGGTCTGTACGAACTGTGCTCCCACAGAACCATAAGTCTAATCTGGAACCGGTCTCCACGAACTGTGCTCCCACAGAATCGTAGGTCTGAACTTAGTAAAACCGGGGTTCTCGAACCGTGCTCCCGTAATCGTAGGGTCTGACCGTAAAATCGGTCTCCACTAACTGTGCTCCCTACGTAACGTAGGTATGATCTCATAAACCGGTCTCCACGAAGCCGTGCTCCCACGTAACGTAGGTCTAATTTAGTAAACCGGGTCTCCACGAACCGCGTGCTCCCCGCGTAACGTAGGTCGTGATCTCTAGTAAACCGATCTCCCACGTTTTGTGCTCCCACGTAGCAGTCGGATCTGTCCAATCTCAAGACCGGGTATGATACTGCATAAGTCCCGTGCGGAACGTATCTCTGTCCCTCAAAGACAACCCTCTGGTAAAAACCTGTTTCTCTTAATTAATGTGCACGTCTGTCATTAATTGAAATTTCTCTTTGTCTTGATCATATTCTCATTCTTCATTTCTTTTATTCACATATATTTTCATTTACAATGCACGTAATAAACAATGAAGATGCTAATATGATCTTAATATCAACAGTAACATTGCACAAACTTCGATGTAAAACTCATGAAAGATTCGAATAAACAAATCCGACGATCAAATTCGATCATAAAAACCATACCAATGTATATTGAAACCACTCACCTCTGGTCCATCCTTAATTAGACTTGACCGAATCCTCCGTGTGATCCTCTGTTAGTCTCGTCCTATACAAGTATAAGAATTGTAATTAAGCTATTTGTATTTATTCTAAGGGCTCTCCTCCTATATTCTAGCAATCATAATATGAAAATTAAGAATACTGAAACCGTATTCCTTATTCTACATTCTGATTAACTTTGTTAGAATACGGAAAGCTCGTTAAGTTAAATACACTTAATTTCTCTTAGCGTGTATCTCGCGTGTCTTTAAAAAGAAGTATGAGATTTAGAATTTATAAAACTTTGCTTTTCTTCCCTCTATTATCAACCTAAGAGTTTCCAACATGCTTCTTGGGGTGTCAATTTGTTAAGTATGATTACGGAAGGTATCTTTACACTATAAACACTTAGAATTTTCATAAAATTTCGGCAGCACCTCCTCTATTTGGAGGGCTTCGAAAAAATATACAAACATTCCTCAAACGATTTAAATCAATACATAAGACATACACGATGGCAATTGTAATCCTGTATATAATTTCAATTTGTCCTCGATCCACCGAGCAGCTCACAAAATAATTAATTTGTTCGATCCCCTTCAGAACATTCGAGGGAGAAACAAGGTTATTACAACACTAATAAAACCATATCAGAAGTTCTGCAGTAGTTGAGGTTGTTTCTCTCAATCTACAACAACCCAGTTATAGAAATTGCAACCATTAGAGAAGGAAGAGGCTCAGAATCACCCTTTTAAATTCCAGTAATGTATTGCCAGACTCCAAGGCCGTAAGAATTGCCCCGCCTATTGGAGAACAACAACAACAATACAATCTTTAATAACTGAGTGTGACTTAGTAGTTATAACACTCTAAAATCTATACTCTAACACCAACACCATAACTCAAACTCGTCACTAAATTAAAGATGCACTTGATGGTAACAATGAGGCATAGAGACCAAATTCACTTCTAAATTCCCAAATTACCAACCTGTTTCCGGTGAGGTGGTTGCAGCCGGTGAGGAGAAAAGGAGAGATGGAAGGGTTGGGTGGCTGCGCCGCACCGCATGAGTCACGGGGTTCAACGAATTTGGCGGACGCCGGCCTTGGCAACGTAAGCGGCGTAAGGCGGCGGAAACAGCCGCTTGTGGTCGTCGGAGAGAAGCCCGAGCTGAGCTTGGCTGGTCGGAGAAGGGGGCTGCAGGCCTGTTAAACAAGGACAGAGTCGGTGGCGCTCGTGGTGTCGCAGGGACCACCGCAGCGTCGGCGCACGACGGAGGAGGCTACCGCAGCGTCTGCGAGGAGGGAAGCGGGGAGGCGAGCTTCGCAGCCCGGCACGCCGATCGAAGGACCGTGGCCGACAAGCGTCAGCGCTCCGGGAGAACCAGGCGGCGTGAAGGGGGTGCAATGGGGGTACATGAGGCCTATTGGAAGACGTAGGCTCCCTCTTAAGAGCCAATGCACCCTCGGCTTGGCTTCCCTGTGGCTCCACGGGGTAACTGCTCATCCACGAGAGAGAAGGAGACAAGATCCACACTTTGCGCTCCTCTCTCACGCGTGCACAGCGCCCCCTTCTCTCGCGTGGACGCACAGGGGAGATGAGTGCTGCTTTTCTCTCTTTCCCTTAATTTAGTTCATTAACACCTAAGTTCTCTCATATTTTATTTTTACTAATAATATTATTGTCATTATTATTTTAAACTTGCGTAATAGCAACTATTGTCTTTTAATTTGATTTAATCTTAGAAGCTTTACCACCTAATTTAATTAGTGATTAGGTCTTAATATTTCTTTGATTTCATCAGTATTATTTAGTTCCTTCGATGAATGACAACTCATACGATATTAAAGTTAATCATTATGGGATCACGACGGTTATTCAAAGCCGACCGGGTCCATCATTTCAGGCTTTTTGGTTCGGTCTGATCTACCTCGTCGGAACTCGTATTTTGTCTCGCAGCGCCAACCAAATATTCAATTTTCATTAAAAACTTAGTAATTCCTTGTGGGATTTTCCAGAAAATTCAAATTTAATATAGAAAAGTTTCAGGGCGTTACATCAAACTCACCCATTTCTATCACCCACTTGGCTAAACGTCCGGAATTTTCAGGCTTATGGAGGACTTGCTTTAAGGGCTGGTCAGTCAATAGCGTTACTTTGTGAGCTTGAAAATACGGCCTCAATCTACGTGCGGATGTGACAAGAACGAAAGTCAATTTTTCAAGTGGTAGATTCCTTGACTCCGCGTCGTTAAGGATCTTACTTATATAATAGACTGGCTTCTGAACTCCATTGTCTTCTCTCAAAAGAATTGCACTGACCGGGCCGAGGAGCAAATGCCAAGTAGATGTAGAGTTCTTCCCCTACTTGCGGCTTAGCTAGCAATTGAGGCGATTGGAGATAATCTTTAAGCTCCTGAAAGGCCTTCTCATATTCTTCCGTCCACTCCAGTTTTGGTGCTTTTCGCAAGGCTTGGAAGAGTGGGAGGTTTTTCTCTCCGGCTTTAGAGATAAATCTCCCAATAGCGGCTAGGCGTCTATTAAGCCGTTGCACTTCTTGAAGGCTTTTAGGTGATCCCATATCAAGGATAGCTTTGACCTTTTCCGGATTTGCTTCTATTCCTCTTTGAGTCAATATAAATTCGAGAAATTTCCCTGATCGGACACCAAAAGCACACTTGTTCGGATTTAGGCGCATGTTGTAAGTCCGAAGCGACTGAAAGGCCTCTTGTAAATCCGTCAGGTGTCCATCGGCTTTTCGGCTTTTCACAAGGATGTCCTCCACATAAGCTTCTACATTTCTGCCAATTTGCTTCTTGAAGACTGTATTTATAAGCCTTTGAAAGGTGGCTCTGGCATTCTTTAGACCGAATGGCATCACCTTATAGCAATAAGTTCCTTTGTTTGTGATGAAGGATGTTTTTTCTTCATCGTCTTTGGCCATTCATATTTGATTGTAGCCTGAGAAGGCATCTAAGAAACTCAGCATCTCATGCCCCGCCGTAGAATCCACCAAACCATCAATTGAAGGTAGAGGGAATGAATCTTTTGGACAAGCTTTATTTAGGTCCGTGAAATCCACGCACATTCTCCATTTTCCAGACGACGTTTTTACTAGAACCACATTAGCCAACCAGTCAAGATAATTTACCTCTCGGATAAATCCAGCCTACAAAAGGGTTGATACTTCTTCTTCTGCAGCCTTCTGCCTTTTTGGGGCGGAATTCCTCCTTTTTTGTTTGACAGGCTTGAACGACTAATCTACGCTGAGACGGTGTTCAATGACATCACGCTTTACCCCTGGCATGTCTTCTGATGACCAAGCGAAGAGATCAGAATTTGTTCTTAGTACTGCCATGAGATTTTCTTGCTGTGTTATTGTCAAATCCGCACCAATACGCACAGTACGCTCCACTCTAGTTGTGTCTAGGGGAACTGTAAGCAATTCTTCAACTGGTGCGGGGCGGGTTCGGCTATTTTGTTGACCAACATGGCTTCTGAAACTCTTGTTTTGCATTTATTTAGAACTTTTCCTTTGAGAGTTGAAACATAACATTGCCGTGCCAAGGGTTGATCCCCTCTTACTTCTCCACTGCCACTCTCGGTCGGAAATTTGAGGAGAAGATGGTAAGTGGAAATTATTGCTTTCAAGGCGTTGAGGGTTGGCCTACCAAGAATCACATTGTAACTTGAAGCACAACGTACAACTAGAAAATTTGTTGTCACAGTTGATGATCTTGGCGAATTCCCTACCGTAACTGGCAACGTGATCATTCCTTCTGGTTGTACCACCCCTCCGAAAAATCCAACTAAAGATGATTTTACTGGGCGCAAGTTGTCTGCATCGTACCTTATTCTTTTGAAGGCGCTCCAGAAAAGAATGTACATTGAACTTCCACTGTCTACGAGAACTCTTTTCATTTGGAAGCTGGAAACCATGATAGCGATAACCAAGGCGTCGTCATGAGGGTGGCGAACCCTGCTGACATCGTGGTCATAAAAAATGATGGGGGCCATAGGCCGAGACCTTCTTTGTGGCGCTTCGTTTCTGCAAGAACTCCCACCATGCGGGCATAGCTTTTTCGAGAGGCAGAACTTTCACCACCACACCCAGGACCACCGCTAATAAATCCGACCATCTCCCTTTTTCTTCTTCAAGCTGTGAAGTTTCAAGCTCCTTTGGACCTCAATGTTAATATACTGCTCCAATTGTCCCCTTCTAACGACATCTTCTATGGCGTTCATCAAATGGGTGCATTTTTCTGTGTCATGCCCTCTAGCTTGATGAAACTTGCAATATCTTTTGCTGTTCTTTTGTCGTTCGGGATTCTTTTGCGGTGTTCGCCATGTCAAGAGTTGTTGATCTTGGATTTGCATAAGAATATGGCTTCGGGTCTGATTTAGTGGGGTATGGTGATCGTATCTGACAATTTTCCCTTCTTTTGCAGATTCTCTAGGTTGTAGCATATGTCGCTGTGGGTGTGTTGAAGTTTCCAGACCTCTATTCTCACCCTTACGGTCCTTGCGCGATCCTCCCTCCTTTCGGATTTCCGTGGGCCTTCTGTTGATATTTTGATGGGCTTTTCCCTTCTGGATTTCCGCAGAGGCACGTCGAGCCTCTTCTTCCCAACCCATATAAATTTAATCAGAATTGATATACTTTTGGGCATGGACCATGAGGGCGGGGATGGTTTTCGGCGGATCCAAAGTGAGGGAAAAACGAAAAGGGGATTCTAGCAAACCCTCCATCAGGATAATTACAGCCATGCACGGGATAAGGTCCGCAACATTTGCGGCTTCATCTATGAAACGGTTTAAATAGGCTTGGAGTGTTTCACCCCCTCGTTGCTTAATGCGCATAAGGGTACACAGAGTTTTCTTTTGCTTTGAGTAATTAGCAAAATAAGCTAAAAAACGATCTGCTAGAACTTGAAACGAAGGAATCGTGCTAGATTTAAGATCGAAAAACCAGTCTTGCGCTTTTCCCTCTAGAGTAGCGGGAAAAGCTCGGCACATACGAGCGTCGGTAATTCCAGAAAGTAGCATCTTTGATCGGAAGGACTTTAGGTTACGGGACAGATCGGTTTTGCCCTCATACGCAATCATAGCAGGTGGTCGAACTATCAGGAACTTGCTCCTCCAATATTTCCTTGATAAAGGGCGAGCATATGTTGAGAACATGCAGTTCGAATTTCTGTCTTCCTCGAGAGGGGTCTTGTCCCCGTGTTCTTCAGTCAATAGTAGGAGCGGATGGACTATTCCGTTTTGTTCTTGTCCGTTCCATTCTTGTATGCCGTTCTGTTCTTGTGGCAGCTTGCTCTCGACGTCTAACGGAGGGAGGTTCTGAACTAGCTGAGAAGGCGGTTCTCTCCCTTCTTTCTCCATGGGTGGGAGTCCTTGTCCTCCCTCTGCTTTCGGAATTGGCTAGTGGGGCTGTTGGCACATTTGGTGGAGTTCGTGTGGGAGGAAGTAACGGATGAGTCAAAGTATGAACAGCTTGAGCTAACTGCTCTAATTGCTGCTGCATGTTAAGATAAAACTCCGGGATGGGTTCCTGGGGTAGGACGGAAGGGTTTTCCGATGGTGGCAAGATAGGTTGATTGTCCGACGGAATCTCCTTATGCCCTCGGACTTCGTCAGGTCCTTCAGGATTACTAGGTGCTTCTTGTTCTTGGATTCATTTTGATCTTCTAGTAGTAATCATTTGGCTTTTTGTAAGGGTCCCTACAGACGGCGCCAAACTGTTGATGCCAAAAACTGGTCCACCTCACGCTTTAGCTACTGTTGCCTCGTGATGCCTCGTGATCTGGTCTCAGCCTTTGACAAACGGTTGAAATTTATAGTTGGTGTGGACGCTTACTTCAGCTTCTGAACAGAGAACACGGAGAGTGTTTTGGAACTCCGATCGGAATTATCAACTCTTCGCTTTGGGTTGAATCTACAAAAAGGAGAAGGGAAGGATCGGAATTGGGCCTTTCTGCCCGGATTTAATTCCGATGCTTAAGTCAAAAAGCTGGCGAGAAGGAAGTTTTAGACATAAGTTAGTTGATTTTTCCTCTCCTTTTCTTTCTCTCATTGCTCTTCTTTTATAGCAACTTAAAGGCGGTTTAGGAAAGGCGGTGGGTAAGGCGGTAAGTAAGGCGGTAAGTAAGGCGGTACGTAAGGCGGTGAGTAAATATCTCCTAAGGCGGTAAGAAAATATCTGCCTACTGTATAGGTGCTACGTAGGTAAGTAGAAAATATCTGCCTACTGTAGAGGCGAGTGAATAAGATCTACTTACTGTAGAGGCGTTAGATATTTTCTTCCTTAGGTGGCTATAAGCACCTTATGAGACCCTCACGCCTTGTGGATAAGAAGGTTGCTATAATTCCAATGGACTTGTTTGTAGGATTAAACCCTCATTTTTATTTACCGAACGGAATTATACTAGGTTATTTGGTGATATTGCCGCGTGGCCAAAGGGACACAGTCCTGTGTATGACAGGTGGCCATTTAGGCCGATGACATGCGTCTTACCAAATATATCAGTAACAATATATATATATATATATATATATATATATATATATATATATATATATATATATATATATAGATTTGAATTACTGATTATCATTATTTAAGGTCGCCTCATTTTGAGGCACTTGAAGCGTATTTTTTTTTTCTAAATCCAACCATATGGATCGAAAGAACATCGAAAAATAAGCTTGCTTGTCGATTTTCATACAATTTTGTGAGCGTATGATCATTCATCTTAAAAGGTGAAATTTTATAGAAATCTTAACGGGTTAAATTTTCACCCTTTAAGATGAATGATCATATGGTCACCAAATTGTATGAAAATCCATATGCTAGTTTATTTTTTGATGTTCTTTGCATCCATAAGATTGGATTTGGAAAAAGTACCCTCCAAGCGCCTCAAAATTAGGCTACCGTATATGAATAGTAATCTTGCCTATCTTATAGTATTATATATATATATATGATGTGTGTATATATATTTTTTATTTTATTTATTTATTATGGCCAGGCAGGCTAGGCTGGGGAAAAATCTATATAACCCAAGTCCAGCCTGAAATATTATTGGGCCTGCTTAGTTTAGCCCAACTTAGCCTTTTGGGTCATTTTCCTAATCCCAGACCCTGTTTTTTTTTTTTTTTTGGGTTGGGTTGGAGCCAAGCCATGGACCACCCGTCCCATGTCCACCCCAACACACAACCGAAGCTCGAGGATTGCGGGACTGGGGAAGAGGATCGCGCGACTGGGAGAAGAGGATCGTAGACAACCGAAGTGTGACTTCTGCGGGGGTGGGATGAAGTGGGCTGAAGTGGGCTTTTATATGCCCCCACTTCACCAACTTCTGTGTTTTAAAAGCTGAAGTGGGGTTAGTATAAAATGGTTGAAGTCCCCGAAGTAGGGGAAGTGCTACTTTCCCCACTTTAGGACAAATAAAAAGCAGAAGTGGGGGAAGTCAACACACTTCCCCCACTTCCACACCACTTCAGGGCAAATGAACGCCTCCTCAGAGTGGGAAACAGACAACGGTTAGGAAGATTAGGAAACATGTCATGCCCCGACCCGGATCCCAGGTCTCGGCAACGAGCACAGATCGGCCCTATCCAAGTAGAGGCGCACCTCACTCGGATACAATGCCTAGGTAAATCAAAGTATGCAACAGATAATAATCAAATCCAAAATAACATAAGCAATAAATACTGAGTACTACAACGTAAATCCAAATAATAAGGGCTCAGTCACCCTATACAAATCCAAGCCCTAAAAGGGTACCACAAAATAAATGTCTCACACTCAACAAAATATCAGGTCCTTAAACCTTTGCAACGATAACCCAGCCGCCTCGCATAGTTCCCAAGTCCGAGTCGCCTACTCCTCAGGATCTGAAAAAGAAAGAGAAGCAAGTGGATGAACTTTCGAAAGGAAAGCTCAGTAAGTATCCCGCAGGGATCACAACAAATGTATATCAAAAATCAGATGATACAAGATAAGTCATAATATGAACAAATCAAAATCATCAAGACAAGCAAATAGGGCCAGGCCCCGCACTATCAAACCCTAGAGTCTAAAACCTACCACAACCACTAACAAAGGTAGGGACTCCTAACCAATATCAGCCCTTGGGCTCTGGAAGAGAATTCCAAAAGAGAACTCAACAACAATCCCCCGGTCAGCAACAACAACCTCGGCTGTAAATGACCCTCTGGTCGTAAGTCGGTAGCGCCACCTCTCTTACGTGTCTCCACGGTCCACTGACGAGCAAGACAACCAGAGTATCGTCCCTCTGGCATGGCAAGCCGGAACGCCAGGGCGCCCTCGGCCCTAAACGTTTCCCAATGGAGTCCCCACGCTCCACTGATCCGGGTGGAAGAACAGACTCAACCAGCACACACCTACTGTAATGCCCCGAATTTTCAAGTAAATAAATCAGAAGAATTCTCAATAGTTAATGAGATTTAATTAACTCAGAAAATAAATTTGTCATGTTAAAGCCCAATTCAAGAGAATAGTGAGGTATAATAAATTTAAATCCAGCCTCGGAAGGCCCTAGTGGGCAGGGCCGTTTATATTTAGAATAGTTGGAGGTAGACGGTAAGGATAACCGCGACTAATTAATTGGGATGATCGTAAGTGTTAATTAATCAAGATTAATTAAGTAGGAGAATCGGACAAATGTTCGGGTTCCGATAAAGTAGATCCGGCGGGTCAAAAGCCGGTATTCGCGGATCTGGTCTGATGAGAGGCAGACCTCGTGAGGTTACAGTGTACCGTGACGACCGAGATCATTGACCGGGATTCCCGGATCTGGGTCGAGACATTATTAGAACAACGACATTAATAAATGAGTGACATGACGTAAAGTGGAGAAATAATATCATCTACATTATTGGAATAGTAGTGGAGAAATAATTGAGATGATGACTTAGGGATAATCTAATTTAAAGAAGGCATGTGACATTATAGTGAGGCTATTGTTTAATTATAGGAGTCAATTATTCATGGCTTTATAAGAGTAAGCCCTTAGAGAGAGAGGAAAGTGCCCTTCTCTTTCTCTCATCACCTTCTCCTTCTCTCTGACCCACGCTCGTGCCCTACCTGCGTGCGGCTCCGATCGGACCCCGGCGAGCCCAGCCGCCCCTTGCCGCGCCTCCGCCCAACGCCACCGCCAGAGCTGAGCGCGGTCCGCCTCCCGTCCATGCCGCCCCCTTCTCTTGCACGCTGCGATGCACGGCTGACCCTAAAGGCCTGCTTGTGCGGCCGTCGGGATCTGGCCGCGCCGCTGCCCCGGTGAAGCCCTGTTGTGCCGCACGTCCAGCTCCTCGCGCCACTACCTTCACAACTCGGTCACTTTGATCGCCGTATTCCGGAGAAATACTAGGCTTAGAGGTGGTGAAACTCTAAACTAAAAGCATGATTTAGGGCATGAACATGAAGGACTAACAGTGAGATTTAGGGGGGGCATTGTGGGCTGCTAAAGTTAAGCCATGGATGGCATGAATGGTATTAATACTAGTTGTATGATAATGAATTGAGTTTAATGATAGTTTGGTGCTTGATTGTAGATATTTCGGGGCCCTAGAAATAGGAGAGGTGCCGCCGAATTTTTGTGGAAATTCTAAGGTAGAAGGCCCTAATAGTAAGCATGTTAATGTGCCTAAGTGTAACTAGCTTCCATGATTAACATGTATATTCACCATGCCTTAAGTTGAACTAGTTTACTAAGTAAGCATGCTTAGGGATCACTTTAGAAGTGTAAAAGGCATGAAGAACTCATTAAGAATGAAAAACATGATCCTAAGAGTTTAATGCCTCGTATATGCTTCTTGAAGCTTTAATGAAAATTTTAATCAAGAATACGAATTTCATATTCTTAAAGTTCGTATTCTGAAGTTATAGGACTAAATTCTGGAAGTTAAGACTTTGTACTTATTTAGTATTCTCATTGAATCTAGGAAGGGGAAAAGGTCCAAAGGAAGCCGCCGAAGGACCCAGAGACTCCTAGGAAAGTTCAAGGACGTGAGGTGAGGGGACTCTACCGTAGATCCAGACTTAAACTATGCATTTATTGGGATTTTCGTCTTATCGTGTTCTAAAGAGTTGTCATTCAGTTTGTGTATGCCGAAGGATTTTCTACTGTACTTGCATAGTACTTTTATGCCTGTGAAATTAAGCTAAATTTCAGTGCATGAGTTTTGCTCAAAGGAAACCCTACGAGGTAGTTATATAATTAAGGGAAACCTTAAGGAGGTAACTTAAGATTATTGCATAAATCATCAGCTGCACCTTGGCTAGTTATGTATGGGGGATCCAGCAGGGGCTCAGGATAGAGCCCGGGTACTTTTAGTAGGCGGGACCAGTGAGGAAGGGGTTTTGTTTTCAACCGTTCATTTTAAAACTAAAATGTTTGCGAAGGTCGTGTTGTTTTATAAAAAAAAAACCCCCCTTCCTGTCTCTGATACGGGATTTACCGGACTTATGTAGCTTCGATTATCAGGATCATGTAGAGGCATACCGCTGTTCCTGATGGGTGCTGGAGTCCCTCCGGAGACATTTTAGCTAGGCGTGTATGCTTGTATAAGATGAGGCCTTGTCATGTATACATGTTTATTATATGCTGATATGAATGATATGAATGGATATTGCTCGTGGGGTTTCTCTGGTTTTTTATCGTATTGGCATTTTATCGAGATTGAAGATAATTATGCTGACCTTCATGGTTTTATTGCATTGATTACGTTTCAGTAACTTAGTACGGAATACAGGTTGTGTAATATCTGGCAGGGTAGTCCATACTCACTGAGCTCGCATAGCTCAGCCCTCTACTATACTGTTTTCCTGTTACAGGTTCTAAACTCGGACCGGGTTAGAGAATCTTGTCTCGGGCAAGGATCGGGGTTTAGCTGGCTCTGGCGTACCTGTTTTCCAGTTGTTAGTGTTGGATTGTATTAGACCTTAATTATATTTAATTCCGTTGTATTTGGGGCCGTAGATGCCCATGACTCTGTGTGTTGTACCTTATTATGACTGTTGTTTGAATATGACTCCCGGTGTGTAACCGGTTATGATATGTCATATGCATTGTGATTAGAGTATTTGATCTTTGATTTCAGGTTTAACTGTACAGCTTATGGGCTGGGTGCAACCCCGGCCCAGCTGGTGTGACATCTGTTTCATTAGCGAAATGGGTGTTACACCTACCCAGCCAGCGCACAAGTACTATGTTCCCATGGTCAAGTGCCGACCCATGGGTGGGCATGCCCAGCGAGCTTTCAACAAACAGATAGTGCAACTGACACACTCATATCCAGACGAAGCACAAGCTCACGTGTTTCCACGACCAAGTGCCGATCAATCGATGTTCGTATTCAGTAGACACTACCTCTAGCACATCAACCATACACATATAGCAAAGAAAACAATCTAAGAACAGGTATGTATATGCAACTAATAAATAAATCATTAAATAATCAGGAATGCTAATCACGTAGCAACAACAAATCAAGAAAACCCATCACTGGATGGGAGCTAGGCAATTGTAACTTATCTCTATCGACGATCTACTCAACCAAGCTGTGTCCCTTCTTATGTGGCTCCACACTCTACATCGGTATCTGGTAGTAGAGTCTATATCAGTAATGTACAATCTCATAAAGAATAATCTATTTAAATGATGGTGACTGCTTCTAGAACTCACCACTTCCACTTGGTTTAGTTGGGCCAAGAGTCCACTAATCTGTTTGTCCCAAAAGACTTGAGTTCTAAATGGGTCCAATATACAAACCATTCCTTTACCACTCTCTCTCACTCTAGGGTGAGTCCATTCAACCCTTAATTAATCAACCCTAGTCCATTAAACAATTTAACATTCTTATGTAAATACCTTTCTGAATTCTTGATGAGTACATGTCACGCCCCAACCCGAATTCTGGGACCCCGAGCACGTGAGTAGAGCCGCCGTAACCAAGTAAAACGCATCTTACTCGGCTACAAGGCCGTAGTAAGCAGATAACATTTAATCAAGATAAATTACTTAATTAAAAAGGTCACAGCGGAATCAAAATCAAATAAGTGGGTCCAGATGCCCTACATAAGCCAGGCCCTATAAGGGACCTACCAATAAAAAGTCTCACACATAAATAAATAGAGATAAATGAGATTAGCATAACTAGTACACAAATGACTGGATACAATCTTCTTCAATGAAGGCCTCAGACTCATCTCAAACTTCCTGACCTTGCAATCTTCAGTAGGGACCATATCTGGGAGGAATCGTGCAAGTCTGTCAAATTCTATTTCATATTGCTTAACATTCAGACCTCCTTGTACCAGAGCATTGAATTCCTGTGCCATAAGAAGGAGCCTGCCTCTGGAGAAGTACTTTGCAATGAATGCTTTCTTAAATTCATCCTAGGTCTGGAAGGGCACACCCAGCTTCCTCAAGCGTAACTCCCCGAGATACCAATCCTCGGCCGCACTGCATTAGGTGCACGTACATTATGACCCTCTCGGCATCCTGCACGGTACATTTCAAAAAGTTCTTTCTAGTTCTCTAATCCAAAGCTCACGCCGCCTGCAGGGTCAGCGATGCGAATCAAGCAGACGAGGAGATGTCCTCCGAATTTCTCCCAATAAACCTCTACCGGTAGCAGCTGTGGTAGGTGGAGGTGGTGGTAGCATTTGATGTTGTTGCCTCTGTTCCTGGATATAACCCATCATTTCTCTCATGAGGTCCATCATGGAGACAGGGGGCACCTTGACCTTCGGATCCGGGCCCGCAGCCTGTGGCCCTGCATTCCCAGACTGAGCAGGCAGCTCCTGCTCGACCTCCATCTCAGCTGGCGGTGGAGGAACCTCCTCATCTACCGACACCGATGGTGGGGGTACCTCCTCTACCGGAGGCTGGGGAACTGCTATGCGGCGAGGCCGCCCACGAGGCCGTCCACTACCACCTCTACCACTTATCCTAGAAGTTTCAGACAACCAGTAGAGTTAGCTTAATAAAACAATAAAAAGACAAGCATTAATGATCAATAAAAATCTCATTTATTTCATAATGCAATAAAAAAACTAGTAGTTCATACAACTCGAATAGTTTGTAAGACTACAAAATTTATTCCCTAACATCAATTCAAACTAGACTCAATCCTCCCTATCAGAAGACAACGGGATATAGCTAACATAAGGTCAATCTTCTGGAGTCAACGGAGTGTAGGTGACATATGGCTCATCATCATTTGGTGGCAGAAACCCGTTTATTCTCGCACGCCTGCTGCTCGGTTCGGTAAGGTCCACGGTACCGCTGGGCCTCCCTCCCCGACCACAGATGGGGCCGCAAGGCTCCTGCGATAATCCCGGGCATTGCTCACACACCGGTAAACCCTCTGGCTATCCCGCATATGATGCTGAACTAAAACCTCCACCACAGCCTGTATCCTCACTAGACGCTGGTTAGCGACATTTACAGCCATCCTCAACTCAACTAAGACACTCCCAAGGTCCTCAGCACGAGGCGGTGGAGTGTTCTCACGGACCGATTCCACCTCCTCAGAAGACGACTGCCTCTCGAAAATACCTACGTACGCAATACATGACTCTGGACATCTGCAATAAAGCAGAAATGTCAGTCCATTAATTCGCAAATGAACTGCCCAACACAACACTCAGTTTAACTATTTAACTAAGTCACTAGGGCAACTAGGGTGTCTGTTATCTAATAACCTGTCTCTGATACCACCTTATTCTATCACGCCCGGACACGGATTCTGGGACCCCAAGCACGTGAGAAGACCGGCCGTAACCAAATAAGACGCATCTCTCTCGGCTACAAAGCCTTAGTAAGCAGATAACATATAATCAAAATAAATTACTTAATTAAAAAGGTCACAGCGGAATCAAAATCAAATAAGTAGGTCCAGATGTCCTACATAAGCCAGGCCCTATAAGGGACCTACAAATAAAAAGTCTCACACTCAAATAAATAGAGATAAATGAGATCCTCCGGACCTGCACTTGCTATCAACCCCGACCCTCAACCCGGCTCCACGTACACTAAACTCCTACTCCTCAAGATCTGAAAACAGGGAGAAAACAAGTGCATGGGCTTTCTGATGGAAAGCTCAGTAAGTATCCCTGCAAGGGTTCAAGAAAATCATAATAACAAGTAAAAATAATAATCAAGTCAAAACTTGGGGCCACACCCCTCAAGCAATCCCTAGGAGTCTACCACAAAAACAATCAAGGTACGACCCCTAACTATGGAAGCCCTCGAACTTCGATAAGAGTTCTAAGGGAAGCTCAACAAACACCTTCCTCGGCCAGCATCATCAGCAAACTTGACCCTCCTGGTGAAATGCGGTCCTCGGATGGTATGTGGTGAGTAGCGCCACTCTCTAATGCGTGCCGACACCTGCCAACGAATCACCCCCACTAAGAGGCAGGACAACAAGACTATCGTCCCTCTTGCATGGCAAGCTGAAACGCCAGGGTGTCCAGTCCCTGATCGTTTCCCAAACGGAGCCCCCACGCTCCACTGAATCCGGGCGGAAGAACAAACAACAAACAGGGATACCAACATCCCGAAACAACCAAGCATGCTCAAAATAATTCCAAACGAATAAAGAAAGCATGTATGGTCTCAAAACAATGATATCAAGAATATGATATAACAAAGCCAAAGAAGTACTCCGAAAAGTGGGTACGAGGCAAATGTACTTACCTCAACAGTGTCGTCCGGAATTACACAGCAAAGACCCCTCCTGTCACGACTCTATCACGAAACCTGATAATAATTTCTATATTAATGTCGGTAATATGTTAATTTATCAAGTTGAACAAGCAAGATGCTCTAAACGGGCCCAAGTCCAACTTGTGGGCCTTTTCTTGTGTTCCTATGTCATTTTATCTTAAATGACTAAATTTATTTATTTTCATAAATAGAAAATGGTGGCCTGGTGGTTAAGGCCTACTAATCTCTTTGGAGAGGTCTCGGGTTCAATTCTCTCCACTTTCCTTTTATTCACTTTTAATTTCCTTTTATAGCTTTATCTAACCTGACTTGGCTGGTTCTATTGCAAGTAGAAGATGTTCCTGGTGGTTAAGGCCCACCAAGCCCATGTGAGAGGTCTCAGGTTCAAACCCCCTCTCTTACACCCCTTTCTCCTTTTTATTTATTTTATTTCTTTTAACTTGGTTAAACTTAGTCAATTCCACTTGACTGAACCCAACCATAGATTTGATCAAACCCAATCAATTAGTTTCCTTCAATCCAACCCAACTGATTAATTGAATAAACTTGATCCAATTGCTACACTTAATTGAGTCTCTTATATTTGATTGGATCCAATTAAAAAAAACGGTTCAACCCATCTCCAACTTGGTTAAGCCCAACCCACATGATCTATTGACTAACTCAATCAAGTCTTTTCTAATTGATTAGAACTAACTATCATCATAGTTAAAACCCATTTAACAAATCAATTAAATCCTTAATAGGGCCTGACCCAATCATAAGTCAACCCAAGTTTAAACCAATTCACCAATTTTAATTGATTAGGTCTAATCAATTAATTAATCAACTAATCCTTAACCCACTTAATTAGTTAGTTAATTTTAACTAATCTTAAGTGATTTAAATATTCCTAACCATTCTTCTCCTTCCTCCTAACAGACGATCTCTGGCGAGGCTTGGTGCTCCAGCCCTCCACGGTAGTCCTCGGTGGCACACAGGTGTCCGGAGTTGGCTCCGCCTCGACGTCCTCAACGGTCGACGGTGGTTGGCGCGTCGGAAGCCCCACCTGGACAGTGGCTCTGAGTTCACCTTCTTTCGGTCCGCCTGCACCACCCTCGGCCGGAAAACACCCTCTCTCTCTCCTCTCTCTCTATCATTCCATCATCATGCATGCATGAGTAAGCACCGGAAAGACAGGGAAGAAGACGCGGCTTACCTACACGTCTGGTGACTGCTAGTGCCCTCGCGACCACTCCGGCGAGGTGTGTGACAGTCGGTCCGAGCTCCTCAACGAAGCCGCGCTCCTCCACTTGGACTCCCGACGGCTTCTTCGCGATCTCCCGAGGCCGCTGGCTCCGTTCCTCGGCCTGACTCGCTTAGTTGGCAGTGGTCACCGAGAGGGAGAAGGTGGAGAAGAGGAGAGGTGTGCTCTCTCCGAACTCCTCTCCATGGCCTTTTATAGAGGGCCGAGGGTGCTAATGATGGAGGTGGCGATCTCCTTGATTAGGATTCACATGCAAAATTACTCCCCAGCCTTCCAAAACAGGTTGTTTCCATAAACGAAGAAAGCTAGAGTCTTTCCTCCCGCGGCGGCGCGCTCGGCAGCGATGGAGGAGGAAGACGGTTGCCTCGAGATTTGTTTCCGATCTCCATCGGACGGTGGGGGCATTGGGTACAGGATTAAACGGTGGAGATTATTTCTTAAATCCTCAGATCTATCAACTAATCAGATGGAGGGCTGAAATAATGCGATGATGAACGGTGGGATTCTCAACCATTGCCTCAAACTTATTCCAAGATCACAGATGAACAATCTACTAATGCCCGTAGCGTAGGGGCATTTGTTCCGTTATCCCATCAGCCCGGAATGAGCGGCCCGGATCTTCTTCTCGCGATCAGCACTCTTTGATCTTGTGATCTCACCCGTTCGTTCTCTCTTATCACACATCCTGCATGGTTTTTATACAATTTCCACACAAGTCCCCCAACTTTTGCAAGTTTACGTGAAGGTCCTTGATCTGTGACAGGAGCATAGTTTCCTTTTAGTCCTCGAAACTTCTTTAATTATAAATAGGTCCCTGTCAGCCCCCAATTATCCCTAATTGGGAATTTAATCGATTTTCCTTCTTTCCTTTAAATAAAAGTCACCAATCTTTCCTTTATTTGATTTAAATCAATCACTAATCCAATATCATAAGTTTGCACCATTTTTTAAGAATTTACCAATTCGTCTCTTTTCTCATTCCATTCAAAATAAATTCTAAAATTATAATTTACTATTAATTAAATCAATCAATTACTAAATAATTATTGATTTAATTATCTATTCCCTTTTTAGTCATCTCCAAAAATTTTCCAAACCTGGGCATTACTAATATTTATTTATTTCGAAGTTTCTCAATTTTGCTTTATTACCCAAGTACCCTTGGTAATCAATCCCAAGGAATTTCCATGTTTGGACTAAATCACTTAACTAAATAAACTAGTGTTTATTTATTTGTCCCCTTCATGTTTTCCAAACATGCTAAATTACCAAAACTTGATTTTAATATCTAAGCCCAATTAGGGTTTCAATTATTAAAACCTTCCTTTTCAAATAATTTGGGAAATTAATTCAACCACTAAAATAGTGAAATTCATTTATTCTAAAAGAAAAATCTCGGATTTCACAGTACAGGTCACCAACTGTGATATATTCATGACTACAATTTTCCTAAGTTGCTAACCTATTGGGTTACGTTTATAATATCATGCCCTGACGGGCCTGACCACCAAGATTAATTATAGTTTTTACCTATATTTCTTTATTCTTCCCAGTGAATGAAATATACTTTATTTCTCCTCCTATACATCTGCCATGCACCCACACCCTAATGGTAGGACTGAGTAACAGTGGTTCCATTATCCCATTATCCAGGCATGGTGTCAATAGTCCATTCTACTATTCCAAAGCCAATGTTATTAATTCAACTTAGCTTTAACTATACTTGTGTTTTCCATAAGTTTAACAGAGGCTTACTAACTATGTACAAAGGCCTTATGGTTTCTTATTAGGTTGTTAACAAATGTTTTAGACTTTCCCAAACCGGTCCACTGTCCTACCAACATGCATGTATGACTAATGAGAAAAGCCCATTGTTACCTGAAATTAATAACTATAACTATAGTGTCATCGAAGTATGTATACTTGTGAGTGTAGGAACATCTAAATAAAACCACCAGTAATGGATGAAACCAAACAATGGAGTTTCCCTTCAACTGCTAGCTATGTCCTCTAACACTACTCCCCCTATCTATCAATGAAAGTTCAAAAACAAACAAATCAACTCAAGTGAATATCTACACAAACCTAGGTTTATCTTTCCCTCATAAAAACCAGGTCTTCACCTATTATAGGGGCACTCCATCCATGTACCCATACATAATAGTACTGAACAATAGTCTTCACCATCCCATAACCTTTTCTTCTCTAACATACCCCACGAACTTATCCTCATCAAATTAACAACCCTTCATTAACAATCCCAAGCCCTGATCAGACCCTTTAGCAAGCTCTGAAGACTCTCTGAAGATCAGATCCAAGTAAACAACCACCCTGCTTTCTAACAAACTCATCTAAGCAACCATCCAAACCCCATTACAAGCTTTTACTATCCTCAACTCTTCCCTGCAAGTAAGCACATTGTTCATACATGACCATTTAATCAATAGCTCTTAAACACATACAGGCAACTTAATCTACTCAAGTTTACCAGACTCTGAACATGGAAAAGCCCATCCTCACATGCATTACCCCCAACCTCTACTACAACCAAACATGTGTTGGGTATGTGCAAAAATAGTACCACATTGCCAAAAGAGAGAAGAGTGAAGGGGCATAAGTAAAGGTTGAAAACACTTCAAAATAGCAAGGCCTTTTGGGTAATCCAAAAAAAAAGTCGTGCAGGTTCCGGCCCAAAGAGATCAATATTGCTACTTGTGTGAAGTGTGGGGTGTCCCCGGTCCTAAAACATGTACATCCAACACTACTAGTACCTAAGAATTAAAATAAAGGGCTAATCAGAAGTTTAGAAAACTCACCACACGAAGGTTTGTGATGCTTCTACAGCCTCATACGCTCGCGCTCGAGAACTCGTCACCGAGGTGTCCGGCACGTCACTGTGCGGCGACACAGCATCTCCTCCTCGGAACTCTCCCTCCCTCGTGGTCTCTCTCTCTCTACAAAGGCGGCTAGGGTTATGCGATCGAGCACAACCTTTATAGAAGCTCGCGAGCGGATATGACATGGAGAGGGATCCCATTGATGGCGGTGGACGGGCGCGATCCAATCTCTCCCTTTTCTGGCCGTATCGATGATCACGGAGGAAATGGGATGGACCTCTCTCTATCTCTTACTATGTGTATATATTTACATATATTTAAATATATGCATAAAATATTATTCACCTCCATCCACGTGCATGGATTTCCTTTTATCTTATATATATATATATATGAGAATGATAGAGGCCGGCCCACTCTGTCACTCAGCCGCTCATGGGTTTTGGGGTTGGGCTTTTTTTTGTTTTTAGTTTTTGGTGGGTTTTGGGTGTTAGAGTGGGCCGGTAGCATTTGCGGCCGACCTCACTTTAATATGACTGTATATATATATATATATCATCAACGTGCATGAATAGTCCGAGAGAAATTCTCCCTTTTTGCAAAAAAACCCTTCAGTTTATTTTAATTTGCACCAAAACCCCTCCTTGGCCTAATCTTATGAGAAGGAACTTTTGTGTTCTAGCCCCTCAGCTTTCTCAAATTTATCTTCTGGTCCCTCTCCACCCATATCAATTACAGGTGGATTATTTGAAATCCGATTCCTATCCAATTCCTATCCAATTTTTTTTTTTATTTAATACAAACTTAGGAATTTAAATCTACTCAAAATATAACTTGAATTTATCTTCTGGTCCCTCTCCACCCGTATCAATTACAGGTGGATTATTTGAAATCTGATTCCTATCCAATTTTTTTTTTATTTAATACAAACTTAGGAATTTAAATCTACTCAAAATATAATTAGAAAATAATTTCATATCAATTCTAATTAATTCCATACATGAGAACCTCCTTTAATTAACAATTAAATTGAAGGGCAAATAGGAAAAGTTTACTCCCAATAAAAATTCAATTACACCCAACCTTTGGGACTTTTATTCTTTAACCTAATAATTAAGAAAAAATAACTAGAAAAATTTATTTCCCTAAAATTTCTGGATTTTACAAAACAAGAGTGCGACAAGAATTGGTCTTTTAGTTGGGGTTTGTCTTCTCTCTTGCCTTAGTTTCAAAAGGGTATTGCATTCATTTACTTGAAAATGTTGAGGCCAAACAACTTCAATGGTATTTTCTATTCTTTGTCATTTATCCTTTATTCCCATTATAGTCATTTTCTTCCTGAAAGCCCCCAGCTCCTCTATGTACTCCTATTGACGGAGAACTTCACCAAATCTCCAATCACCTAATTGTGATTTCAGAATCCTTTATCTCAAATGATGGATTTAGGTACTTTATGGATCGTAAGCTTAGCCCACCTTGTGAGGCTAGAGTGATCTTAGAAGTCAACCCCTGACGTTAGAGGGTCTTTCGCTTTTTCTAGATCTATAGTAATCCTTTACTATTTCGTCTATAAGAGGTTGATCATGTAAAACAAATTTCAAATCTAGGTTTTCCCAAGGAAAGATAGCATCTATATGTTCTAAGAATCTATTTTGTAATTCTTCTGTTGTATGTAATTCACTCATCTTCTTCTTATAATATGCCCTTATAATGTATGCATTTTTTATTTGTGTCACTATTCAAATAATCTATCTCTTCTTTTATTCTTAATTCTTCCTCTTCTATAAAAGTATGCATGCGTTTGAGCCTATAATATTTGTAAATTAATTTCTTCTATTGTGATATCTTTTCGGTTTTCATATACTATTTTATTTGCAGGTTATGGTAGATATATAGATTAGAATATGTTTATAGTATTTTCTAGTAGCTCATTGTATTAGGGTTTGTTTTCCGGGTCTTTGCAAGAAGTACCATATTAATTTCCTTCCATGGGAAGAAGGGTTGTATGTCTTCTAAAGATTCATTTTGCAAGGTCTCTATATTCTTCATATTAAGGTTGCTTCTAATTCTTTTCTAGGGTTCTGCAAAAATAATTTATGAAATAATTTGTGAAAATAATTTTCTCCTAACACTTCACCACACTTGCTGAGCTCTAATACTATGCAAAATAGATTCAATTATTAACGTTTACATATTAGTCTTTCTCAGATAAGTGACTTCTTCATAATGTTTGGTGACTTCTTCATAATCCACCATAATGTTGCAGACTGTTTTGTTGCATTAAAAAGGCATTTAATTTACACTAATTTAGACCAACCTACTTTTATCCAAGTGATCTCTCTTGTGCAACGTCATTAAATTTCAAGAACAACTTCCAAAAATCACTAGTTTTTTTTTTTTTTTTTTTTTAAGTCTTATACCTCGTAAATATTTTAAATTGTCTATTTAACCTCCAAAATTTTTAATTCTCTCTATACTAGAAAAACCCCAAAAAAATGTCTTATACATCTCTTATATTGATTAACTCATTATAAATTAATAAAACTACTATTTTTTATTTATTAAAATATAAAATACACATATAATTTTAAATTCCTAAACTGCCCTAAATCTATGAGCTATATTTTTTAGTACATAATTGCATATAAATATTCTCATACAATTCATATTTGCATTGCATGTGCGCTCTCACAAAACACTTGGTAGATATTACCATGCCACTGAAATTTAATGGAGATATATATTCAAATATTCGGTTTTATAAGAATATTCCGGAAAATTTAAAAAAATTAAATATAATAATTTGTTGGTGTTTAAATTATAAAAATTAAAATTTGGTAATCTCACCTCTAATTGTTTTTGGTAAATTATAACACTCATTGAAAAAAAAACTTTGGATTTTTACTTGCAACATATTAGTTACACCATACTAGAGAAAAGTTGTAAATTGTTGATGCCGAGATTTGCTTTTCCTTGGGATCATAGTATCCATATCAACAAATGAGAGATCAGTGTTGATGGAGAAACTTTAAGAATTTAAAGGGAAAAATCAGTTGTGTGGACAACTCTTTGAGTGGGCTCCTAATTTGTTGGATCGTTTGCTGCTCAAGATATAAAACCTTTAGGGATAACATCTCATCGTGAGAGTGATGTGCATAAAGAAGCGGGTCATGCGCTCATGCCACGGGGTAGCCTTCGATACTTAAGTTAGAGAGGCTGTAAAGAAGCGGAAAACTAGGGGGAGAATAGAGAGAGTGAAGAGAGCTCCATATGAGAGATAAGCGCTTAGCAAGCGATCAATCTAATTCGAGTGGAAGTAGCATACCAGGTACTCACTTGGGGATGAAGATGCCCCCGTAGTGAGTGAAGGTCCTCCTTTCATAGTAGGTTAAGGCGGTTATGTAGTTAGGCAGTTAGGATCCACTTGAACACTAGCAAAGCACTAGCTCAAATCTAGCAAGATTCCAGCAAGGCTCCAACTCGGATACAACTAAGAGTTAGGTTGGAGACAGTTTGGTGTCAGCTATTAGAATTTTCCGAGGCCTTTTAGAGGGCCTATCTCCACTGTCGGATGACTAGGCGGTTGGATGACAGTTGGGCCTTCATCTGAGTTGCATTTCGAGATACAATAGAGCTGACTTGATTGCTTGCTCGTATCAATGAGATAGTGGCTCACATGTCATTCATCTATAAGAGTGTCTGTTCGGAGATCTTCCTAAGCTGTCAGATCCCAACTAACCACTTTTGAGAAGCATATCTTCCTCTTTTTCGTTGCTGATCAAGGGAATTCCTTGTGCTTCATTCGAGCAGTTCTTCTTTTCCTCTTCTACTCATATAATGGAGATCTCTCTAAGTTTCTCCGATATCATCTTTTAGGGAGGAAAATTTTGGGGTTGTATCTATTAGTAGCGCCCTAAGTTTCTTTGATATCATCCAAGTGGGCGATATCTTTGCTATTTTTCCCCCTTTCATATATAGACTTCCTAGGTATAATGAGAGAGCCAACACTTCGGCTCGGGGAAATATTTGTATATGTAGAAGCCTTCAGAGCAAAATAACATCTCCTTATTCCTTCTCTATTATGTGAGATTTTAATTTTCCATCACCTGTCACCGGCCCAGTTGGTCCTAAACTCGTGGAGGATTCTCTGCGGGTTTGTTATCTATTTTCTCCATCTGGGTCTTCGGCCTTCTCTTCATTAATTACAGATCTCTTTATTCGAGAAAACATCGACCCTCGTGAGATTTGTATTGCTTTGCCTCTAGGACCAATAGATATATTTTAGGTAAGGCCCTTTGATGTGTGCTCGCCTGTAGTTTAAGTGCAGGTCGCTCAAGTAGTAACGTACCCTGAGGGTAGGGTAGTCGAATCCATAGGGAACAACAAAGCTAGTACTAGTTCGACTTCTATTATCTAATCTAAAACTATGTGTGATAGCCTAATCCTAACTAAAAGATCTAAATAGAGAACTAAAGAAAACAGTTGGCAAATCTAGGGTTATCAATCAAGAGGACATGGCTCCCCGCATCTCTATCTCCCTAAGAATCCCTTGTTCGACTAATTTCCTACTATTGGGTATCTATTTGATATATTCTTGAACCAGGAGGAACCCTAAATTAGTTTGACCACGATCTCTTGTGTAGCCAAACCCTAGTCTTATACCGCGACTTTGTCGTACGACTGCATTATGATTATTATTAGGTTCTGTGGTTCCCACTATTAAGTTTTACCTTAATCCGGAATATGTTGTGTGAAACTGACACCATACACTCGATCTCTTAGCGTGTACATCCCCTATCATCTATGCCTAAATCTAGCTTGATCGAAATTTCTCTTCATACATCAAGCAACTAAAGGTATGTGACCGGCGCTTTCACACTAAAATATCACAAGCATTAAGCAAAAATAGACAATTCACAAGAATAATCAAAAAAGAAAAGCTTAGTATCAAAGAGAAAGGAAAAAAGTCACAAGTTCATCTTAGGGTTCCAGGACCCGAGGAACCACAAAAGATTTAGCCTCTCATAATATAAGATTTTATCACAAAAGCTAATGAGGAGGACATAAACAAAGATAAGAAACTCCCTAGATCAATGTCTCCTCCGCTATCAATCTTCTACCGGAAGCCTTGCCGTCGGTAGAGGAATTGCGGAAAATCAATCTTCCAAAAGTCCCCCATGAAATTTGCATTTGGAGACCTTTTGTAGGCTTCAATTTTGAGTCACACAACCATATTAGGGTCGTGTTGACACCATGTATAAGTCTGGAATCTTCAGGAATCGAATCAACAAGGTTTCAACATATCCAGAGGTGTACGCAGCCTGCATACGGGCTGGACATGCCGGTGTGCATCTTGACACGCCTGTTTCTAGGGGCGTGCTACTCTCTACAAAGTGCCTATTCAACTCTTTTTGCTCTGAATTGTTCCAATTTTTGCTTTTTTTGCCCCGAGTACTTATTTACCAGTTCGATCACAAGAAAATACCCAACAAAGCACCTTCATGGGGCCCACCTGTCATTGATTCAGAAATTGTAATGTCTCTTATTGAGGAAAAACAATTAACTTGCCTCTAATGCAACGAACTTCCCTCATTGAGCCAGTTACTTTCAGTGGAAAACCTTCGAGATGTCGAAATCTTTCTTTCGGGTAGTAAGATGTTTTTTTATTGCTTTGAACTCATTTGGCTCTATAGTTTGGAAGATGATTGACTTGATGATTCTTTGTTTGCAGCGAATCTAATGGTCTTTCAACTACTGACGCACAAGTAGAGAAGCCAGTTTGGGAGTTCTCGAGCCCAGCTTTATCCAGCCGAGGGAAACGTCCATCCGAGGGACTAACTTGTCCAACGAAGAAGCCTCGGGATAAGCTTGAGGATTTGGTAGTATTGACAGCTCCAAGTACTAGAAAGCTAGAGGTATCGACTAACTTGGTGACTATAACACCCATCTCTTTACTGAGACAGAAGTCATACCAGTCAGGTCAGGAGGGTATCCTGTGCCTAAGGCTGTAAATTTAAAACTTGACATCAATGAAGCACTCTAAATAAAATCCATATGACATAAACATAACCAGTTACACACCAGGAGTCATATTCCAAACAGAATCATAAAAAGTACAACATATAAAGTTTTGGGCAACTACGACCCCAAATACAGCGGAAGAATAACATAGATAAAGTCCGGTACAACACAACAATACTAAATATAAAGACAGGTACGCCAGAGCCAGCTAGACTTCAATCCTTGCGTGAGACACGAGCTGCTACCCAGATCCATGTGTATATCCTGCAATAGAAAAAAGAAATAATCGAAAGGGACTGAGCTATACAAGCTCAGTGAGTAAAGACAACTCCGTCAGGTATTATACATACCTGTCTCTCCATAGAAACTGTACTAAAATACTAGTACATGTACATAATCAAATATAAGTCATGAGGGTCAGCATAATTATCTTAAATCAGGATAAACATGCTAATACGATCAAAATCCGAAGAAAGCATACAAGCAATCTCACATCATATCAAGCATATAATGAATAAGTATATGCAATGGCCTCGTATCATACAAGCATGCACCCCTAGTTCAAATGTCTCCGAAAGGACTCCAATTCTTATCAAGGAACATCGGTATACATCTACATGATCTTGATGACCGGAAACATTGGTATACATCTACATGAGTTCGGTACTTGACGACCTGCACTATACATCTATATGTGTACGTCGAGTATCAATCTTGTATCCGATACGGGCTCTCACAAGAGACAGAAAGGGGTTTTTTTTTAAAAAAAAAGAACGACTTTCGTAAACATTTTTTATTTTGAGAAAAATGATCGAAAACAAAGCCCCATCCTTAACCCGGTTTCGTCTACTTTAATATCTGGGCTCTATCTTGAGCCCTGCTAGATCCTCATACATAACTAACAAAGGTGCAACCCATGATACATGAAATAATCTTTATCTACCCCATAGGGTTTCACTTTACCAATTCTCATGCTCTTTAGAATTTAATCAATTAAACAAGCATGAAATCACTATGCAACTATAGCGATAAAACCATCGACATCCACAAACCCATACAAAACTCATCAGAATACGAAAAAACTGAATTCATAATAAATACATGAATACAATCTATATTTACGGCGAAGTCCCCTCACCTGAAGTCCTTCGCAAGTTCTTAGGTCTAGCTGGGCCCTGCTGAAGCTCCTGGGGACCTTTTCCCTTTCATAAAATTAATAATAGTAACTAAATAAATCCGAAGTTCATATTTTCCATAACTTAGTTCTATTGCTTTAGAATACGGAGATTATGAATACGAAAAATTGTATTCTTAACTTAGACTCCTATTTACACTCGAAGGAGCATATCAAAGACATTAAACTCATAAAAGCATGCCTTCCTACTTAACGTGCCTTTCATGTCTTCACGACTCCTAGAATGCCCCTAAGCATGCTTAATTAGTCAAGATTGATTAATCTAAAGCATGAAACCATTAAGCATGTTAATCATGAAAACTAATAACACATAAGCAAGTTAACATGAACACAAATAGGGCATTTATACTTAGAGATTTTCATGAAAATACGGCAGCGCCTCTGCTATTTATAGGGCCCCGAAAATTATACAAACATTCCACAATTATAACATAATCTTGTCCAAACAACTCCATACTTCATAATCAACAATCAAACCCCATCTATCTCCTTAAACCCTCATTATTTAGATCTTGATTTCTATCAAAGCACCTAACCTTCAATTAAGCATATTATCAACCAATTATTGTGAGATTTCTCCCAGTTAGGGCTTACAGTTAGGAGAATGAGGATGACAACAATTGGGGGGTTGTTGCTTTCGGGAGTCGGCCTTACAAAGGGGGTGCGGCTTTCGGCGGACATTTCGCATCTGCGAGTGGAACAAGGGGCGGGACCAGAGGGAAGCCGTGACTGAGAAGCTGGCCGACGGAGAGCAACCGCAGGCTAGCGGCTCAATGGCAGCGGCGATAGCTCGGCGATGGTTGCTTTCAGCGTGACGAGCTGTAGGCCATCTTGCGGGAGGTGGATCTTGGGAGGGCCGAACCGAACAGGTGGCGCTTGGACAACCGAGCTGTAGCCTTGAGAGGCTGCCGAGTCAGGCCGTGGCATGGCGCAAGTAGAGGCGAGCACGGGTCAGGAAGAAGGAGGAAAGTACGAGAGAGGGCACGATGAAGTCTTCTCCCAAATTGAATTTGATTTTTCCTTGTAACTTAGGTCTGTCAAAACTTAGCTATATATATATATATATATATATATATATATATATATATAAAAGTATTTAAGATTATTTATTCTATTATAATAACTTATCTCCAATCCCCTTTAATTATTTAAACTTATCATCTAAATTATTTCCCCACTAAAATCCAAATAATTTATTTAATGTTATCCTTCCACTTTATGTCACGTCGCCCTTTAATTAATATTATCTTTCCAATGATTGACCAACCTAGATCCGAAAATCCTTGGTCAATGGTTCTAGTCATCGCGGGCATACTGTAACATCACGGGGTCTGTCTCTTGTCAGACCAGATTCGAGAATTTTGGCTTTTGACTCGCCCGATCTACTTTATGGGAAATCTAACATTTGTCTTGTTCTTCTACTTAATTAATCTTGATTAATTAACACTTATGAAATCTCCTAATTAATTAACCGACGTTATCTCCACCATCCACCTCCAACTATTCCAAGTGTAAATTAAGTGGCATGTCCCAATAAGGCCTTCCCTAGGCCCATTAGTTGCGAGGCTGAATTTAAATTTATTAATCCTCGATTTTCCTTTAATTGAGCTTTAAAATAATTAATTCATTTTTCGTGCTAATTGATCTCATTAATTATCGAGAATTTTCTAATTTATTTTAGAAAATTTGGGCCATTATAGTGACAAAGCCTTGGCGTCGAGAAGTGTTGAAGGTCGAGTCTGATGTTGAACCCGACTCTCCATGGACTGCACTTGCCCCAATTGCTATAAGATTGGGGGACCTTCTACTTCTAAGGATGACCTCCAATCCTCAATTGCTACTGATGTAAAGTCCCTCTTCACTGATGATGTGGTAGCTGTTGAGGCCCTGGAGGTCATTTCACTAGATTCTGATCTTGATACGTTGGAAAGGCTTAGTATGGAGGAGCATGCCTCCAGGCTAACATTGGCAGGGGTCAAGGTAAGTTCCAACTTTTACTTTTGGTCCAATTTCTTGATACTTCTTAGTCAATCATTGACTTATGCACTTTCATTACACAATCAACTGTTTTAATGGGTCATATGTCTAAGATGCTCTGGGAGCAGGTTATAATGGAAGACCCCTCAAAGAAGTTGTTGCAAAAAGCTAAGGCCGAGCTAACCCAGTAAAGTGAGCTAAACTCTGACGTCAAAAGGGCATTTAAGGTCGAGAAGAGGAACAAGGCCCTGACCCTCGACGAAACAAAATGTACTTAGGATCTCTTGCGGGTCTCTAGAGAGTATGGTAGGCATCTTGAGGAGAAACAAGAGGTTACGATATGTTAGGCCGTTGAGAAGTATGAGAAGAATGTCGCGAACAGGGCGGTGGTGTGGTTGTAGTTCTCCCAAGAGTATCATGTTGTGCTTGAGGCCTAAGCCGAAAAAGGAGTAGAGAACTTCAAGTTGTCTTTCTAGCTTTGAGACGCTCTAAAGAAGGTTGTGACCAACTTCAATAACTTTGGAGAGTTCCAAGGGTAGGTCATCAAGAATGCTTCTATGGGAGTGGAGGAGGGATTCCATATCTTTTAGGTTATCTTTCTTGCTCATCTGTAATTAGATGTTTCAACTCTGGATTACAAAACTGCACTCCGCTACATTCTTCCATCTCCTAGAGATAAAACTATCAAGGTCGAGGTTAACGGCTGACCTTGAAATACTTTCATCGCTTTCTCCCAAGGCTTCTGTTCTTCCTGAGGCTCAAGGGATGCTAACCTAGGCCAAGGTAGAAGTAGGTGCTAACTTTGAGGTGCTAATTTTGTCGTTCGCCAAGGTATTGGCTCTGAGGTCAAGGCTGAAGTGTCTACTTGCCTCCCTTTATAGTGTTTTCATGCATCTTTTTTCCCTTTTGTACCTCTAAATTTTTTAGAAATTGTTAATAAAGAAATATTTTCTTCACTTGTGCTATGGTTTTATAATTTCTTCTACAAGTTGTTCATTTCTAGAAAATGGCCAAGTATTTGTCGTTTGGTTATCCGTCTTAGCCTTCCACATTGCTGACTTTAAGTTCAAAAGTTCTTTGTGGTTCATTTTTTGCGAGTTCGACTGGGACCATTGTGAATTATGAATATAGTTCTTGAAACTCAGAAGTGATGGCTTACATCAACTAAGAGAGGAGTGTTCAACTTCTCTAGCTCTTCTCCTCAGGTCTTGAAAATGACCAAAAACAAGAGATCCAATGGGTTTAATTGATCATCAATTTATCCCTTGCTAGGGTTTTGATCCGGCCACAATCCACAATGGATTAACTCCTACCTTGGAAAAGGCTCTTAAAAGAGTAGAATTGCCCAACCTAGAAAAAGTTGCCCTGAAAAGAGTCGTTTGAGTCGAGATCAGCAGGATTTTAGCAGTTGAAATCGGTGTGCCTTTAAAGGGAATGGGTGTGACCTGATCCTTGGCGATCTAATCCTAGTCAAAGTCCTATGGGTTTTAGCTATCAACATCTGCATGCCCTTAAAGGGGATTGGCGCGACCTAATCTCTTAAGACTGGATTTAGTAGAGAATTCCGATACCAAAGGAGCTCTAGACCTAATTGAGATATTGAGCCTTGAGAAGGGGTCGCACGTGTCGAAGTCGTCGAGGCTTTAATTATTAGCCTTTGTGTGCCCGAAAAAGGGACAACAACAATCTGATTCCATAATACTAAATTTTTCCCTAAGAAGGGACTTATATGAGTAGTGATGATTCATATGCTTGGCTCTTGATAGGGTTGAGACTTTTAGCTGCGAGTAGCAACAATCAGTTTACACGAATTTGGACTATACGGAGGCTTTGAGAACAAGAAGTGATATCGAGCTCGGCTCCGCATTAGGTGAAAGTTTTTGCGACGAGTAATGATACTTGGCTCCAAATTAGGCGGAGAGTTTGAGAATGAGCATCAATAACTAGGCTACTTGGCTTCAAGTTATGCGGAGAGTTTAGGCTTTGATCTAAGCGGAGACCTTAGTTCGGGTAGCAATGATGAAGCTACTCGACTTTGAGTTGTTCAGAGACTTTTGGTGCAAGGGACGACAACCGACTTGTTTAGCCCCTAATTAAATAGAGACTTGTTATGAGCACTGATAACCAACTGGCTCGACTCTAAATTAAACAGAGACTTTGATAAGAGCAGTGATAACCAAAATGGGCTCTGAATTAAACAAAGACTTTTATTCGAGCAGTGTTAACCAAACTTCTCGGCTTTGAATTAAAAAAAGACTTTGATACGAGTAGTGATAACCAAACTGCTCTGCTCATAGATAAACAAAGACCTTTTAGAGCGAGTAGTGAAGGGCCAAGCTACTCGTCTCCATTCTTGGCGAAGGCTTTGGGTCAAGCAGCAATAACTAATCCGTTTGGCTTCAACTCATGTGGAGATTTTTAGTACAAGTAGTGACAACCGATCTACTCTGTGCTGAGTTAGATGGAGACTTTATTTGAGACTTCAATGATTGACTATACTTGCACAATAATTATGGAATAAGGGAAAATTTTATCTCAATCATTGTAATAATGCCTCAAATGCTCTGTATGAAATGGCCTTTTAAGGCGCCTGTCCCCCACGTCTGTCAGTTTGTATGTACTAGGGTGGACAGTTTCCCTTACAAGATATGGCTCTTCTCAATTTGGAGTCAGCTTTCCGGTACGACTTTTATTACCTTGGAAGATGTTCTTCCTCAAGATGAAATCTCCTGGTTGGAATTTGACATCTCAAACCTTGGATTTGTAGAAGCGTTGAACCCGTTGCTTGTAGATCTGGTAGATCGTAGCTCTAAGGCTGGCTCTATATGTTTTCTCCTCGAGAAGGTCAAGCTCTCCTCGAAGGGCTACAACATTGTCTTATCGGTCAAAGGTCTACGTTCAACATGTAAGTATCCAGATCTCTATGGGGATCACAACTTCTACTATGATGACAAGGCCGAAAGCAGTTTCTCTAGTAGGACTTCGGCTAGTGCTGTAGTATGCCCATAAAGTGTTGGGAAGTTCATCTACCCGATCTGAGTCGGCCTATAGGACTTGGGTCTTCAGACTCTGAATGATAGTCTGGTTTGTGACTTCGACTTGTTCGTTGGCTTAGGGATAAGTCACAAAGGTCAATCTTGCCTCGATGCCCAGCTCATCCCAAAATTCCTTGAACTTCCGGTTATCAAATTGGTAACCGTTAAGAATAATGAAGATGGCCAGGATACTGAATCTATAGATGATAGACTTCTAGATGAAGTCTCATTAAGCCCGTCCATTGATCTTAACCAATAACATTCTTAGGAAACACGCTTGCAAGTGTTGCGACCAAGTTTTTATAGGGGTCACCTCTTTTGTCTACCCGACTTCGAATTCTCATGGGGACTCAGTTCGTCAAAGATTCTTGTATCTTTCCTCATAGAAGAGCAACGTAACAATGGCAGGCAATTCGCTGATTGCCCCTAAGCACTCCACAACCTTATTAGGTTGAGAATTTCATCAACAAGTGCATCCCTGTTCTTAAGGCATTAAAGATCAGTCTACGTAGTATAATATTATAACTACAAAGACATCTAATGATTAAGAAAATTCACCAATACTATGGAATTGGGAGGAAAGCTTCGGATAGTAAGGGGGAGGATAACCATTCGCTTTAGCTGAACTGCCCCCACCCACATCCCCACCCACCGCCCACTAAAGCAGACCGAAGATGATCTCATTGGCTTCAACAACTCAAGTCTGAGGCCCATTTTCTCATATGCATCCCAAAAGATGATGTCACCTAAGCTTCAATTGTGATGAGAACTCTCCTGACTTCGTAGTTGGAAATCGTTACTATGACTACCAACAAGTCATTGTGGGAATGGTGGACCCCTCAAGGTCGTTAACTGAGAACGAGATCTGCGGCTCAACGAATTGTTCCTTCCTCTAAGGTTCTCTTCGGGTCAGCATCCATGCATGATTCTTCCCGGCCGAGTTGCTATCTCCTCCACTAGAGTTGTGATATAATATATGACTCTTGCACAGGGTTGATTCTCCTGCTGGCATGACAAACCCTCCTTCTGTTGGTCTCTTCGCATATACTGAGACATGTGACCTCGTTGGATCAAATCCTCTATCTCATCTTTCAATTGTATGCAATCCTTCATGTTGTGGCCTCAATCATAGTGAATTTGTAATACTTTTTTAGGTTCTTTCGGTCGCCAGTTTGCTTGATCTTGACCGGCCATTTGATGATCCTTTCATTCTAAATCTGTATGAGGATGTCAGACCTACTATCATTCAAGGGAGTGTAATTTTGGAAAGAGGCAAACTCCTCTTTTCTTCAGACCTCATGAGGCTGAAACCTTGCTTCTTCTTTCTAAGGTTCTGGAGGCAGGTTGTGCTCCCTTTTCGACTTATTCTACCCGACCTCTTCTCACCTGGAAGTTTGAATCTCCTTAGTATTGATGTACTTTTCAGCCCTAGAGAGAAGATTGGTTAGGTCTCTCGACTGCTACTTGAAGAGAGAAACCTGAAAGGGAGATTTGCGTAACCCTTCCATTAGTGCAACCATTGCAAAAGCCTAGTTGAGTTCAGGCATCTTTAATATTTTCATGTTGAAACGATCGATGTTGTAACAACCCAGGTTTCTATAGCACATATAATTGGCTTATTATTTAAGTCATACAATAGTGATTATAAAATTTTACATGCCGAAAGACCGAAAGTTTAGATGTTCAGAGATTAGGTACATCCAAATACTTAATGTTGAAAATAATTTTAAGATAACATGGCTAAACGTAGCAGAGGTCTTTGTCCTTCCTCTTATTTATCTTTCCTTTCCTTTATTCTTCCATAGGTCCTGGCGGGGTTAACAGGAATGAGCCCGTATAGCTCAGTAAGGTAAACATGAATGTATTAAACATCAAACATAAGCATCAAACAAAGGAAAATATATCATGAACATAGGCTTGGCAGCAATTCCCACTTTTAGCATCAAACATAAGAAAAGATATCATAAACATAGGCTTGGTGGTCAAACATAGGAAAGTATCATGGACATAAACTTTACCACATAATGTTTGTTCAAACATAATTTTACCACGTAACATTCGTTCAAACATAACTTTACCACTTAACATAAACTTTATCACACATAAACTTTACCACTTAACATTTGTTCAAACATATATGTCAAACATAAACTTTACCACTTAACATCTGTTCAAACATAAACGTTACCATATAACATATGTCAAACATAAACTTTACCACATAAACTTTGTTCAAACATAAACTTACCCATTGTCTTGGAGGGTTGTATAATTTCGGGCCCACCCGTTAACATAATATTCGTTCATTTCCTTTTCTCGGGAACATAACATATTTTCCCTTTTTGGGGACAAACATATTTCCCTGTTCTGGGGGCATAAACATATTTCCCATTTCCCCTTTCTTGGGGCGTAAACATATTTCCCCTTTTCTGGAAGCATAAACATATTTCCCCTTTCTGGGGACATTCATTTATAAAAAATTAGAACTGAAGCATTTAATACTGAAAATACCACTTTCAAAATTCATCGATAAAAACATCAATAAAAAATTCAACACTTAATTGGAGTTCATCTGCAGTCAACCTACCTAACAAACTTCCTATGGCTTAACCCTTTTGGCATGCCCAAGAGACTGCATGTATGCTTATTTTCTCGCTCTTTCTCTTTTTTCAATTTCTTTTTTACTTCTCTCTTTCTCTCTCTCCCACTCTCCTTTTCTTTTCTCTCTTACTTTCTTTTCTCCCTTTCTCTTCTCTCTTTTTCCTTTCTTTCTCTCTTTCCCTCTCTCTTATTTCTACCGCCCCTCTTTCTCTCTTTCCTCTCTGCCTCTCTTTCTTTCTCCTCCTCCTTTCTCTACTGCTTGGGTTTTTATAGAGAGTGACTTGAGCCTCAAGAAGGCTATGTAGGCTTTCATGAAATTTCATTTTTTTATATTCTTATTATTATTATTTTATTTAATCAAGAGAAGCTTCTTTCAACCATCCTTTATTATTTTATTATTTTTATTATTTTAATCATTAAATAGTATCATTTTACTCTTTTATTTTAATTTATTTAATTAAAAAAAATCAGGGTATCACATATGTAGGCACAAAGGCTCTCTCCTTCATGCTACTTGATCCTCATCAGCATAGTTGGGGTCTTCCTTTATTTCTTGTTGTCACTGAAGTCCCATGAAGAGCTCACTCAACTCTTTAAATGATAAGACAGACTCAGAAGGTAGACTAGTGAACCACATTTGTGCCACACCACACAAAGTGGCCTGGAAGCCTTTACATATAATGTCTCCTAGTGCTCCATGGAGTAGCTTGACTGCCTTGAACGACTTTAGGTGGTCAACCTGATCCAAGGTGCCATTATAGGATTCAATTTATAACAACTTGAATCCGGTTGGGAGTGGTGTCTTTAAAATCTCAAGAATGAATTGAGAGATAGTACGAGGGACGTACCTAAATCGTTCCCGACGCTCGAGATAAAACCATCTTTGAGCTCTGCGTGACTCCTCGGACTAAGGCTGAGGCTAAGGTAACTGCGAGCTTCCTGCGGATGAGGTGGGTTCCGCTTCTCTCCTAACAAGTGCTTTGCCCTTGGGCTTTGGTACACATGTAGCGGATCATTGGGCGATGTCTGATGGATTCACCAAGGTGTCTCTCGGTAGGGGTTGGATCTGGGATATCTGGTGCTCCGCCGTTTGGAGGGCTCGGGTGAGTGCCTTGATCTTCTGCTCAAGGTCGTGGTTCTAGGACGTCTCCCTAAAGGATTGTGGGTTAGTCCTGGTGGGCACACTCAACTTCTTTCGGCGATGATGCGTTTATTGGTGTTCTCGTACACCTGACTCTTTTTGCCTCTCGCCATTACAGAGACCTTCACAGCTTCTAGAAAGATCTTTCCCACAGACGACTCCAAACTGTTGATGCCGAGATCTTTAGAATCAGAGCAAATCTAGATCAACGAATGAGAGATCTGTGTAGATAGAGAAACTTCAAGGATTCAAAGGGAAAAATCAACTTTGTGGATAATTCTTCGAGTGGGCTCATCGCTTGTTGGATCATCGGTTACTCTAAGGATCTCATCTGGTTGTTAGGGTGATCTGTATAAAAAGGAAGGTCAAGCACTAGTACCTCGGGGTAGCCTCCAATGCTTAAGTTAGAGGGGCTCCAGAGAAGGGGAGAGCTAGGAGGAGAGTGTAGAAAGCTCCAGATAAGAGAGAAGCACTTAGCAACCTATCAATCTCAGTAGAGTGGGAATAGCGTAGGAGATACTTAGTTTGAGATGAAGATGCCCCTATAGCGAGTGAAGGTCCTCCTTTTATATTAAGGGGATTATTCGGTTGGGATCCACTTGAACACGAGCAGAGTGTCAGCTTAGATATAGCAAGGCTCCAGCTCGGACACTGCCGGCCGGGAGTCAAGCTGGAGGTAGTTAGGCTCCAACTATTAGAACTTTTTAGGGCCTTGTGGAGGGCTGATCTCCAATATAGGATAATTAGGTGGTTGGATGACAATTAGTTCTTCATCTGAGCTCTCATGATCATGCCACGTGTGCTTTAAAATTATTTAGACGATAACATAAATTAACTTGCATCATATAAAACAAACTACTGTACAAATGGAAATGTATCAAAATGACTTTCATGTAAGTGTACTTGTACTATATTTTCAGTTATATCTTTCCAAACATGACATAAGAAAACTACTTTTACACCATTTAGTAAGATAAAAGTTAAAAAACTTTTTTCTCAAAAATCTCATTAGAAAATAAAAATATTAATTATATAGATAATATATATTCTCAAATACCAATAAAGTCAAAAAGGTTTACATATGTGTACATATACGTATAATTTACTTTTCATCGTTATGAAAGATTAAGATTATTAAAAATATATCACTTAATAGTTAACTGATTTAATTGCACTAAATCATTTACTCATCATAAAAAATATATTTTCCCACTCACTTAATAGGAACTCATATTGTATATATGTAGTGTGATAAGGGGAAAAGTAGAAAGCAATGTGGAATCATGACGATCTAACATGTGGAGGGATCCCAACTAATAATCTCTTCGGTTGTAAGACAAAATACCCTTCGCGGATAACTCATTCCCTCTTCGGTTCCTATCAACCTCTCTTCAGAACTGAAGAAAATACTATCCCTTCAGCTCGTAAAGGGCACACCCTCTCCAAATAATCACAAAAGTCCTCTCTCAGAATTCCGAGGAGAGCATGCAAAGCCCCACCCCACCGAACCGCACCCCACATACTGAATCGTTTAGTAGAGAGAAAGTCCGAAGATGTTACCGAAGGTTCACTTATCCTTCTAGAAGAACTATGAGCTAGAACCTAGCTGGCATCTAGAATCCTCTAGAAGAAGAATGAGCTGGAGCCAAGCTGTCACTAAGCTAGCATTAAGTTGGCGCTTACCTGGCAAACACGTGACTGAATAAGAAGAAGCTTATCGCCCAAGATTCCCTCCCCTTTCAACTCCTATAAATAGAAGAGCCTGTTCATTTGAAAGGTCAGAGGTCTACAGTACCGAAGCTCTGCCACTTTGAAAACTCAGCTCCTCTCTTCTTCTTCTCCACTCTATTGAGATGTATTTTGTAATCTCTTTATTGATTAGTGGATTTGATCTCTTGATCCAGGTGATTTTTCCCTTATTTAGGGTTTTCCACGTAAATCTGTGTTTTCTCTTCTTCTTCACTTGATTTCCTCTTGATTTCCTCTTGATTTCTCTCTAATTTGGTCCCTTGTTCAACTATAAATTCAATTGTTGATTTGGAATTATGGTTTCTCCTGATTTTTTGATCAACATAGTGCATATACATGTACATGATATTGTATGTAGTGCATATAGGTACCTTATTCACCCAAATCATATCAAGTATTCATGATAGTGTATGGAGTGCATATAGATGTCAATCTATTTATCTAGGTCTACTACCCAATTTAGTCCCTTTATTATACCGAGCCGACCCTTTTAGCCCCTCCATTATAAATTGAGCATTTTTGGTCCCTATACTTTCACAATTGAGAAACGTCAGTCCCTCCCACAGGCCTTTTTGGTCCTTGTACATATGCCTTCGTGCCTTTTGCTCTATGTACATATGCCTTTAGGGACCGGATTTCTACAATTGTGAAAGTAGAGGGAGTAAAAAGGCTCAATTTATAATGGAGGTACTAAAAAGGCGGGTTCGCATAATAGAGGACTAAATTGGGTGTCATATATATATATATATATATATATATATATATATATATATACACGCATGATACTTTCATACGTACTTATCATTTGTATAAGTCTGCAAATGCCTCAATTTGACCCACTTACACAGTGTTTAGAGGAAATCCAACCTTATGGATGGAAATAACATCGAAAAATAAGCTATTATGTCAATTTTCATGCAATTTAGGATCTTGTAGGGTCTTTATCTTAACGGGTGAAATTCTACAAATTTTCACCCGTTAAGATGAAGACCCTACAAGTTCCCAAATTGTATGAAAATTGACATGCTAGCTTATTTTTCGATGTTCTTTCCATCCATATGGTTGAAAATCTTTAAAACATGCTCCAATGGCCAAAATGGGAGGCGATTTTATCGGAATAGTGTTCCGGCCGGCCTGATTGTATCATGCCCATATATATATATATATATATATATATATATATATATATCAGGGGTGAAATGGTGCAGTCAGCGGCACTTACGGCCGGCCTGCCATATCTCATGTGATATCGGGCTGGGCCCCGGGCCGCCCTAGACCCGGCCCGATCATGTAGATGAGAAAAACTTCCATGGAGCTGGACTCACCCATTATTGGATGAGTCCACCATTCAAATCATGACATGTGTAAGGGCTCTTTCTCTCTCCCCACTTCTCTCAATGAAATTTTTCTTGTGGGGCCCACAAGGTGACATGGTTGTTAGACAACCAGCTTCTTGGGTAAAATCTCATGAAAAATCAGCCAAAATTTCAAAAAACCTATAATTCATACAAAATAATTAAAAAAAAGTATATAATCCAACATCACATGCGTTCCCAAAGAAAAGACACGTGCATCCCCAAATTTCAAAAAGAACAACTTAGGTTTCTTGGGTATGTGGGATCGAAAATACGCGCCTGGCATCGTGTGACACCAAACGATATATCGAAGCACAAATATCATTTTTGTTTGTTTGTGGGTTCTTTTATTCCTAACAGAGGCAAGCCTCTATTATTAATTACCCCAGACAATGTCGTGGGAACCTCCGATTAAGGGGCAAAAGTACAAGTAGAGACAACGAGAAAAGAATAATTTGTTTATTGCAACATAAAATGATTTGTTACACATCAGCATCTATATATATATATATTTATTTATTTATTTATTTATTTATTTATTTATGACACCGCCCTCCGCTTCGGAATATGTGCCCCGCCATATAGGATCCATAATCCGCCGGTTGCCTTGCACTTGGGATTTGAAAGAGGTTTGTGACCAGGGTTCATATTGACTAGGTCGCCAATTGACTTCCCTTTTCATCAAGAACTGCATCTAACTGAGTCGCCATTAGGAGTTGTATCATATATGGTTGGAGAGTTCAGGGAGTCTAGTTTACGATGCCGCAGATTTCATCTCGATTGGAGCTCCCTAGCAAAAGTTATTGGCATTTGAGTAAAGGGTAGTCAAGCTGGCCAGACTGCAAGGACTAGCCTTTTTCTCCACCAAAATATGCATTGACCGGGCTGCCAAAAGGGTCTGTGCTGTATATGACTATTGAAGATATAGATATCTAGTTTCTCACGTCACAAATTTTACCTCCATTGGAGTTTTCTGGCAAAAGTTATCGATTTTTGAAAATGGATGATCGGATTGGCAGAATTGCTGGTGGCAGAATTGCTGGAATCGACCCTTTTATTTATCAAAATCTGCGCCGATTGGGCCACCAAAAGGAGCTGCGCTATACATAACTAGAGAAGATCCAGATATCTAATTTCCAACGCCACAAGTTTTACCTCCGTCGGAATTTTCTAGCAAGAGTTATTGATATTTGAAAAGGGGTAGTCAGATTGACAGATTTGCAGGAATTGGTTTCTTTTCTCCATCCTCAGTATGCCGAATTGGCTTTCTTTAGGTTGCAGATGTCTGAGATGTAAGTATTATTCTTTGATGATTATGGACTTGTAATCGTAAGTGCTGAACCCAATAGGCACACCTCAAAAGTCATAAAAAAAAAAGCCAGATTCCTTAAGCGATATCAAATATTGGATCATCTCTCTTCTGACATTAGACATTGTTCCGCAGCTCCTTCTTGGCTTCGCTTCCCTATTAGATTCCATGTGATCAATTTTTTTATTTTGGCGGATTTTGCATTTTTCTTGTTATATTCCTTGATCTTCTCCTTTAGGGTCTTATGCTCCAGCTTAACATCTCTTCATCCTTCTTTCAATCTTTTCTGTCTTTTCTGCATTATTCAAGTCCCATGACTCTTCTATTCTTGTCAAAGGGAACAAGTTCAATTTCATAATATTCAGTTGAATTGTGTGGCACAATAGCAATTTTATTGGACAATCTTCATCACTGAAAGCTTTTCCTTTGCTTTGTACAAAGATGAATCACTAAAATTCAGCTTTAATTAACATAAGACTTTTGCAAGTATGCCCACGCAACAACTTTCTCCTCAGCACTTCCATTATCAATTTATTGGTCGTGTTCTTGGTCTTCTACATCAGCAACAATTCTTTGATAAAATGTCTCTTTCTTTGTAAAGGTTGCAGCTCTTCTTCATTGAATTGCAGCAGCAACAACTTGTCGCTCACGGCAACTGAATTCTCTTCTTCTTTTCCTTTTCCCTTCTATAATTTCTTCATAGGACTACAGCTCCTCTATCTTCTCTTCTTCTTCAAACTGTGACCTCTTTAAAGAGTAACATGGACAATTTCTCTTGTATGATAGCAGCATCAAAAGGCAGTGGCGTAGCCCCTTTTGATCTCAATTTTGCAGCAGCCAGTTCACCTAGAATTGCAGCAGCAGCTAACAGCTTTTTCATCAATAACGGCATCAACTCAATCCCCTTTCATGGAAAATTTTGACAGAGTCTCCCCTGTATTTCATTTATTATACAAACATTCACATCAATTCATTGGTTGTACAAACATTCAATTCATACACAATCTTCACACATTGTCTTCTTATTTTCTGCGGTGCGCAACTAGCACCCTCAATCGATTTCTTGCAGCGGCAGCAATCTTCTGGCAGTAATGCTTCGTGGCTGCAACATGTGAGCTTCATTGGTGGCTGCTGATAGTAATCGTCAAGGCTGGTTGCAGATGAACGTGAAGGTGGAGCTGCCAATTGTTGACGACGAACAGTGATTGTTGATGACCAACAGACGGAACTGTGCGCTGATTGTTGATGACGAACAGATGGAACTGTGCGCTGATTTGTTGATGACGAACAGTGATTGTTGATGATGATCAGACGAAACTGTCGGCTGATTGTTGATGATGAATAGTGATTGTTGATGACGATCAGACAGAACTGTGGGCCGATTGTTGATGACAAACAGTGATGATGCCGGAATGCTGACGCGACCCAATCTGATGCCGGAAATCTTGCCGATGCAAGCGAACCAACCGATGCCGGAGTGTTGATCACGGTACCTTTGTGGCTCGAGGAAGAGAAGGCGGTGAGGCGGGCTCCGTGGCGGGGCTTGATCCGGAGGACATCAGCTGGCGATTGGCGGCATCGCGGGGCGTGGTGACCAACGGTGGCTATTGCGGGCTGAGGTTTGCAGGTGGGGCTGCGGGATGAGGCTTTGCCGCGGTAGCGGCGAAGCTCGGAGATCACCGGCCGCTGGTCTTTGGTTGAGGGCGTAGTGAGGCGTAGCGGCCGTGGCGCATCTCTTCTCTCGCCGTGGCCCGGTGTGCAGCGCTGGGCTTGGTGGCCGGCGGTGATCTGATGGCCTGTAGAAGGGAGGGCCGTTATGGCGGCAGTGCGGGGGCTAGGGCGCGGTGTGGCGGTGTGCGCTGAATAGGAGCCGGGGCACCGGCGGAGGAGAAGGAGCGGGGGCCTTGGCCCGGCCGAGTGGGCGGCGGAAGAGGGGAATGAGGGCTTCTGCAGGCGGAGGGATGACGCGGCCCACGTCTTGAGGAAGATGCGTAGTCGGGTCGCGGTCTGCGAGGCGAGAAGCGGGCGGCTGAGAGGTGGCGGCAGAGGTTGGCACTTGAGTGATCGGTAGGAGGAGGCGGAGAGATTAGGACTAAGATCCGGCGGGGATGGAGACTGAGATCGTGAGTCCAGGTGGAGATAACTAGCAGCGGCGCGTGGAAGGAAGGAAGTCGATCTCCTTTTTTTGTTTTAATATGTATGTAATATAATAATATATAAGAGAGTATATGAATTACCTTCTTTCTTCTCTCTCTCGACTATTTTTTCGCTTAATTCTTGACCTTCTTTCTACCCTCTCTATTTTTTGATTGATTTTCTCTCCTCCTGCTTTCTCTCCCTTTGATCGGTTTATCTCTTCTTTTTTTTTTTCTTGATCTGCCTTCCTTTTTATCGTCCCTTGAGTCCCAACTTCCCCCGTAAAATCCCAGTCCGTCGTAACCTCTTTTTGACCATTTTTATTTTACCGGATAGGAACGAGGGGGATGAGATCAAATCTTCTTTTTTTTAAAGTCCTTTAATTAATTAATTAATTGATTAATTAATTAATTGATTTTGTATGTGGGACCTTGAGGTTGCTTTGGGATTGGTATTCTTGTGTCTCGAGATTTGTACCCTTTGAGTTGCCTCGAGATTTGCTCTCGATTGAGATTGCTTTGAGATCAGTTCTCAGAGGATTTGGATTTTGAAGTTGTCTTGAGATATGTGTTCCCAAGCAGTTTCAAAGTTTAAATTTGTCTTGAGATTTGTTTTTGAATGATCATGAGATTTATACCCCTTGATTTGTTTCGGGATATGCTTCTTTATCAAGTCCTGATTTGGCCAAGATTATGATAAATTAAATTTATTAGAATTAAAATTTTAATTCTAATAAGATAAGGACATGTATTTTTTATATCAACGGGGTAAAATATCTGATTGAGAGGATAAATCTCGTTGGTGAAGCTAAGGAGAATAAAAAACCAATCCACTCAAATGGCAGGAACTCACCTCCAAACATTACTTTTGGCGCCAAAACATAAGATTGGGCATGGATTCATCACATCAAAAGAAGTTGCCTATCTTCATAGGAATTAATGGGTGAAAGGAAAATTGCTCAAGTGGGCTGCCGCCATTGCCGTCCTTGATCCTCATTTCAGCACTCATTCTTGCTATTTCCTAAAGATAGTCCATTTGATCAAGAAAGACTAGGTGAGAACATAGACTCTTTCTTTCCTCTCTCGTTAGATTTAAAAAAAATCTCTCTTAGATGAGGGAGGTTGAATTCACAATCCTCCATTTGCTTTTTTGGTATTCTCATCAGATTTGTTGGAATTTTGGATGTTGGAAAAAGAGGAAATTTGAGAGGTTCAGGTTAATCTCTGGTATTGATGCTTCTCCCTTTTATAAAATTCAATTTATTTACTAAATTTTTGTGAGGTTTTTGGAATGATTTCTGCCTTTTTCTTAGTGCTTGTTGGATTTATGTGAAGTTAGGAACCTTTTTGTGTAATTTTGTTCTCACATGATAGTTGGAATTTTTGGAGGTTTATATGAATTTTAAGTTCATACTCTATTCTTCAATTTTATTCATCAAACAAAATGGTATATAATGTTCTTAGATACCATAATCCTCATGCTCTCAAAATATGTTTTGTTTTATCAATTTTGATAAAAAACAATGTTATGATCATAAGATTGATTAGGAATTATAGAATACTCAAAAAAAACCATCAATAAATTTTTGTTGGGTTCTAAACTCCACACTAAACATATATTTTGCTTCTCTCTACTTGGAGATTATGTTTATTCGGTTCTATGAGGATTATATAAATATGAGGCCCTTAAAATTTTGGGGCCTAGCTGATAGCTTTCACCCAGCCTTTACCCTTGAGCCAGCCCTCTTGGATATAGCTATATAGCCTTGGACTTGAGATATTCATCAAAGGGTGTTGAAACATCAAAAGTGTGAGGGAGTGCAAGATGGCAAAATAAGTTGGGAGATCTAATTTTATTAAGATGAGGGGGCTTAGGAGCAAAGTCGGGTTTTTCAGTGGGGAATTGTTGCTATAGAGAAGGACTTACATGGAAGCTTTGCTCCTAAACATACACACAAGCATGAGAAAACACCATGTGTAGTAATATTGCAAATAATAGAGAAGGTAGGGGGTCTTTACTAAAGTTTCCACATACACATGTTAATTTCTATAAAAACCAAGGGTTCTTTACTAAACGGCCTCATAACTTAATGCATGAGTGCATGAGGTTATTAAAACAATGGGTGGGATTTGATGTTGGAGAAATTTGTGACATCCCATGGCTGAGAACAACACACAGGTTCGTTGAAGAGGAAAACGCGTGGCAACTGGGAAGAAACTGCGTGAGAAGCTATGCGATCCACCATTCATCCAAGACACAAACTAGATCCAAGGGGTTTCATTTTAAAACAATCTCTTCCCTACTGCTTCTCGTTGACGCGGATCAGAGTTGCCACGATTGACGCTGAGCAGGGGATAAGCTGGCAGTGTTTCGTTGCTTCAAATCCCTGTGGCCTCGAACTCTTCGCGTCTTCGTCTCAGAGAATAAAAGAAGGGAAAATTACCATACAGTCTCAAACTGTTTACTTTTTGACTTTTCAGTCCCTCTGACAAAAAATTAAACTTTTCAGTCCTCCCTTTTTTAAATAATTACTTTTAAGTTCCTATCATAACCTTTACCCGTTAACTTTTGATTAAAACCCCAAAATACCCTTCCATTCCCGCCCAAAATCTATCTTTTTGCTGAAAAGACAGTGAGCGTGCAAAGATGCTTTTGTCCTTCGATCCATATTGTGTACTTCCAGCTTGCACAAAAAGGAACTCCTCCTCTTCTTCTCCTTCCTTTCGTCTCCTTCCTTTATTCTTTTGCAGAGCGATTGTGTTGTGTTTTTATTCTTGTAGAGAAGTTAACACGTAAGTGAGTCCGGGGCGGCAACAGGCTGGGAAGGAGAGTCTTGCAAAGACAAATAGCAAAGGTAGATTCATTTTTTCATTGTTTTTTCATGGCTTGCATCGTATAATTATGTTGTTTTTGCAACGGCGTTCTTGTTGCAGGATTTTGATGGAAACCATTTTCGTCGTCACGCGACATGGGGGAGAAGGTCTAGCCTTGGAGCTCACAGTACTCACTTTTTGGGAGTCAATAATGGATGATATATGTGAACGGTGGGACCTTAATCCCTTTGGCGTGAGAGTGAGTTATATCGCACCAGGCGAACATAGAACAACATGTCCCATTGACAATTCTACGGACTTTGCGCGTATGTGCAAGATTTTACACTCGTTCAAGAAGGAAAGCGTGACGGCCAGATGTGCCAAGGCAGAATGCAATTGGGGGGGTCCATACTTCTTGAGAAGGAAATCTGCACACCTTTAGAATAAAGACATTGCAGTCCACACATATGTGTGGTGGCGGTATCGGGACGAGTTCCACCCGAACGCATCCAAAAATGAGTTTGAGATTGTGTGATCCAAAACCTCAAGGATCGTCCCTTGTATTGGGTCGTCGACATTCAACGGGATATTTTGCGAGAGCACGGAGTGTATCTTTCGTACAAGCAAGCATGGATGGGAAAAAAAGGTTGCCCAAAGCGTTCTCCATGGGGGTAAGGTACAAGTTACGATTTGTTGTTATGGTACACAGAAAAGGTGTTGTCGACAAATCCCGGTAGCGTTGCCGTAATTGACTGTGATGGCGAGCGATTCAGACGTTGTTTTTTTTTGTTTCTGTGCTTGTGTCGTTGGCTTCAAGTTGGGTTGCAGGCCGTTGTTGTTCGTTAATGGAACACATTTGCTCGGAAAATATGGTGGCATCCTGTTAGGATCGACGGACAAAGACGGAAATGAGGGATTCTTCCACGTCGCATTCGCCATAGTGGACGATGAAACCAACGACAATTGGACTTGGTTCCTCACGACTCACAAGGATACAATATATAGAAATGACGATTACAACAAGTGCATTACATTCGTATCCGACAGATCGAAAGGTCTCATTAATGTCATCTCAAGGGTGTTCCCTTCATCGTCTCACGCCTATTGTTTGCGTCACTTAGAGGCGAACTTCATGAAGGGAAATACTAGTCTCGGGAAAGCATTGAAGGTGGAGTGTTGGGCCCTCTTTACCCGCATCACATACGCATGTACTGCTAAAGAATTCGATGACGCGGTAAACGACCTCCAGGCCACATCGGCACAAGCACACCGTTGGCTAATCCAGAAATCTGATGTGGCCCATTGGTAGAACTATTTGTTTAGGGGGCAAAGATGGTGTGAGATGTACTCGAATGTCGCTGAGTTATTCAATGCATGGATCAAGGAGGCGGCCTCCAGCCCTAACACCGAAATGGTCGACTCAATCAAGTAATATTCACCCTTGACTAAAAAAGCTTTACTATTTAGGGTTACTCTTTACTATCACCTATAACTCTTTACTATCTGGCTTAAAGCTTTAATATCTAGTGGAACACTTTAGTATCCCACATAACTCTTTACTATCAGGCCTAACTCTATACTATCTAACTTAAGTCTTTACTATTGAATGGAAAGCTTTATTATCCCACACAACTCTTTACTATCTTGCTTAGAGCTTTACTTTTTTCTGGAAGCTTGATTATCTTTTATAATTGCTTACTGCTCGCACGTACAAGCTCATGAATATGATGCATGCCCGGCGCGAGTATGTCCGGCGCTGGGGAACACATCTTTGCCTAGCAATGCATCGGAAGCTCGAGGACACTATCGAGTCAAGCCGCTTGCTCCGCGTAGGCCGTTCGGATGGTAAGCAATTCGAAGTTATCGACCAGTTCAACTACGCGGTCGATTTACAGACAAGGACATGCTCTTATAGACCTTGGGAAGTCTATGGAATACTTTGCACGCATGCTTGAGCGGCAATCACAACTACGGAGGCAAGTGTACATCGTTTCGTCGATGACTACTTCACGATACAAATGTACGCCAATGCATATACAAACCATATTTCTCAAGTCCCCGGCCACGATAGCCCGACAGATGCATCCCACATCCTTTAGATACGCCCACCTATTACGAAGAGACGGCCTGGGTGGCCGAGGCGGATAAGAATTAAGTCCCAAGCTTTAGACGTGAGAGAGTTGCAGTGCATTTCCGCTGGCCAAAATATCAAGCCACAAGCTTGCAGGACCTGCAACAGAGTAATAGCTGATTAATTTGCTCCGTCTAGGCTATAAGGTTTACTTGTGATGAAAAATTTTTGCACTTTGAGCACGTAGATTGCGTAATGCATAGTTGGGTGTCGAATGTAAATATCTCTGTGTTGAAAAACTAGCTTTTGATACAAATACAAAATGTGACATACGTTTACAAAATATTTACATGAATGCATTTGCTTAGTACATGATAGTAAACACATGGTAAAAATAATAAGCACTTAGTACAGTATAGCAAGCACTTCGTATGAGATAGTAACCACTTAGTATAAATATTAAATACTTAGTCAGAGATGGTAAGCATTTGGTTAAAATAGTAAAGAGTTAGTCCTGATAGTAAACACTTAGTACATAATAGTAAAGGGTTAGTCCTGATATTAAACACTTAGTACATGATAGTAAAGGGTTACTCCTGATATTAAACACTTAGTACATAATAGTAAAGGGCTAGTCCTGATAGTAAACACTTATTACATGATAGTAAATACTTACCCCAGAGATGGTAAGCATGTTGTTTAAAATAGTAAAGACTTAGCCCTGATAGTAAATACTTAGTACATGATAGTACAGACTTACTCCAGATAGTAAACAATTAGTCCTGATATTAAACACTTAGAATATGATTGTAAAGACTTAGAGATTCTTTGACGATGCTTCTTCAGTCACTGGCCACTTCCAGTTTCCCTTGCGGATATGTTCGACTGAATCCGTCCGTAAGTGTGCGCACGACATACTCCAGCTGTATATGTGGAACCTCAGAGCGATTCAGGTGAAGCTTCTCACCATTCAAAATTTGCTCCATGAACCGCATGACGAAAATCGAGCAGTCGACACTGTCCTCTTTTTGTTGAGGGCAGTCGCGGTCATGGGAGAGTGTATACTTGTCTGTCTCCCAGCAATCCCCTAGCTCGATAGTAAGTGAAGATCCAAAAAGAGTCCTCTGCGGTTAGAACAAAGATGGTTAAGCCCGTGCGAAGGGGAGAATACAAAATATAAAAGTAACTTACTATTTCCTCAGCAGCCCTGTCATATGTCCGGCTGTTGAGAGATGAGTAGTGAGTGTACTGTCTCCTCCCTTTATCAAAGACAAGGAGGTGGAAATGCTTGTTCAAAATGATAGGCATAAGAATAACTTCCACATTATGGAAAGATTTGACTGCATCAGCCATAAGTAAGAGAGAGTCATATGCAGTGTGGTGTTGTTTAGACAGTAGCAGCGCAAAAGCCTGGTGATAGATCCACGCCTCTTTCATGGGGAAGGTGTCTTCTTCAGGTCGTCCAACAAGATCATGATGATTGTCTGCTTCTCTTTGTTCAGGCACTTGAGCCCTGTAGGTTGCTTGTTTTTTGAAATAAAATTAGTCTTGACCGGCTCTACATTTTCCGCGTCGTAGACGGACGCCTCTACATCAATCACATTTTCAGATGGGTGGTCAGGGGGTACCGAGTCCCCAGCGGGAAGTGGGTCTCCAATGAGTGTCTCACAAGCGGGGGTTGTATCCACTGCCTCAGGCTGTATGCCAATTTCCAGGACGGCGGTGGTCTTTTAGTCGACAGGGAGACTGTCGGCTTCCATAGTGACAAGGACGGGGCCCGCCTCGGATTCTTTGGCAGGAACCATGGCTACGATAATGTCCGTGGTTTCTACGGGCCCTTCCTCGCCAGTGGGGACCAACGTCTCTATATCAATTGGTGACGCGTTCTTCAATATTGCAAAAGTTTCAATTAATGAGTCGACGTTGTGCCCTGGTTCCTCGCCTTCCCTTTCTAACACCGGCGAGCTTCCCTCAACAAAATCCGGAGCTTTGTTCTTGCGGCCCTTCTTGACCGCAGTTTACAGCAACTGTTTGACCTACGCCATCTACCAATGTAATTAGGGGTTCGGGGGAAGTTTGCAGGCGCCTGAAAATAGTGGTGTGTGACAATTGATTAAATAAAAAAAATAAAAAAATAAAAAAAGAATATGGATAAGGTGCTCAAAGGTTAGTATGCTGGTTGTCACACTACTGGGCCTGGCTCAAATCAAAGGTTGAATGTTTAAAGGGTGTTAGAAAGGGGTGCCGGGCCAAGTAACAAAATAGAAGGAGGAGGAGCCGGAGTTGGTGGGCCCCGGTGGAGCAGAGGCCGGGCGCTTGTGCATGAGTTCGGCCCGAGGAGCCGAGATGGAGTCAAGGCGCGCATGCATTGGAGAACGAGGGCTACCACGGGTCTCCTCGGAGGTGTTGCCGCCCTTTGAGGGGTCGGGGCGCCAGCCGCGATCCGTGGCCCCGCTTCCATGTTTTGGCCAAATTGGCTCGCCAAGCGTTTACTGCAGCTTTCTGACCGGACGGGCTAAAACTCCGGAGCATTCCCGGGTTTAGGCATCCTCCTCGTCCTGGGCTAGCTTGGCTGAGCCTTCACCAAAGACTTGGGTTCCGCCGGGCTACGCTGATGCAACCAAAGAAGCTTCCTCGCAAGGTTGGTTGGCTTAAGACTTCACCGAATTAGTGTTTGGTGATGGTCTTGTTGTTGTTATAGCTATTGTGTGATGACCTATAGAACTAACCGCTGTGGTGTTAGTTGTCGCTTGTTGTTATTGTTATGAATGTGTTGTTATGATTGTAAGAGCCGGAAGTTTGAATAGATAAGGAGAGGCTTTGTTTGCAAGAATCATCCATGCCTATCGTGTGTTTGTTGGATTGCTTCAAATGAAAGTCTAGGCGCTTAAAGAGTCATTGAGTAGTAATTAGCTAATGTAATAGAGTGTCGCTTGGTCGCTTGCTTTGTATTAGTCTTGTGTTGAAGTAAGGTCTAAAGGAGTTGTGGGGCAATTAACTAGTTTGCTTGTATAACTCTGGACCTTTACATGCAAGGGAGGTGTTCTGTCGGGCTTTGTACCGGATAATGCCCATCTTTAGTTGTCGAAATGCCTCTTAAATTCCATGTATAACCAGACGTGTTGTTTGGAAGCATGGGAGGGAAAAGTGTTAATTAAAAACAATGTAGGAAAATATGGTTCAGTGATCTTCGTGCTAAGGATTAAGGTTCATCAAATTGCTATTGTTATGCTTATCGTTATGCTACTTTGAACTTGTAAACAATGCCATGCTTTAAGAACTCAGCCCATGTAGTAACTGTATGTACATCAAGCTTCCCGGTTGTAAGTACTCTGATAAGGTGGAGAAGGAGGGAAATTCAAATAAGTAGAAAGAGATCTTGTTGAGTAGATTATGAGAGGAACTTGTTGCTCTTAGAGAGGCTTTTAATATGTGATTTCACATCCAGGATGAGTTAGTATTTCATGCATGCTTGTATTCATCTAGTTCAAAGACTCAAGAGAAGAAGTTGTTAGTGTGGTTTTGTAATTGTAGTCAATGAAAAGGAAGAGAAAGAATTGCATTAGTGTGGATTTGAATGGAGTTTCATATTACGTCAGATGTAAGCATGAACATTGATCTCTTTAGTGGTTTAATAAAGAGTGATTAGTTTCTAATTTTTATTATATTTATGACCATTAAACCCAGAGATAGTTATGTGAATTCATGCTTAGTATAGATTAATGTTTGATGAGTGTTCTTGATTACTTGCCATGCTTGTTGTTGGGCCTTAAGTTGGTTGGGCTTGAGCCCATAGATATATTGTAAGATGGAAATATTAATAGGGATGTAGAATTCCTTAAGCTAGTAGTGAAGACTATGATAGTGACCTAGAATCTAATTTAAATAATGATTATGATTGCAAGGTAAAGGGAATACAAGTCGGGTATTCTGGATGTCCGAAGTCCACTTGACTTTCTTAGGACTACAGTGAGTGGGCCTACTTGTGATATTCTCTCGTGTTTGATCGAGATTTATCGTGGTTTTCGCTTATATTCATCGGCTATGATTTATTCTCGGGTTTGAGAATGATTTTGTTCGTTCTGACAAATAATGTAGATTTGATGTTTTCTCGCATATGATTAGTCAGAGATCATTGAGATAGATACCTAACGTGAGCATCGATATTTGCATCCTGTATAGATGATCCTCGCTATGCAGATGCGGCTCCGTTGAGCTGAGACCAGCGTGATACCGAGTAGGGGAAAGGTTTTCTTGTTTTCAAAATGAATTTCTAGCCTCAAAACCTTGCTTCAAAATGTATTTATCTTAAAACCCTTTCCCAACTCTTTGGGGTGCTCGGTACCACGGGTGAAGACCCAGATCGGGGGAAACCTCGCGGCTTCACATACAGCCCAGATTGGGGGATACCTCACGGCTATTTATCTGAGACCTTAGCAAGTGATCCTACGGAGTTGCATTTTAATCGACAGACGCTCACTTATTTAGACATCGTATTGAGGCATAGTCGTGCATGTTTGTACCGATGACTTTTCGGAGTTTTCTGACATTGCATTAGATGATCTTCCCCGACCGAGAAGATAATGCATAGACGCTCATGCTTTTATGCCTTTCTACATGTATATGAGTACACTTATTTTCCATATACATGGATACATATTTTCGGATGCACAGTCTTAGTTGACTGACGGTAGGGGTCACATATCACCCAGCTCAGAGCTCAGCCTCTTTCGACTCACCTTGTGCGTAGCAGGCATGTAAGTTCGGTAGAAGCTAGACCCGTGAGGTATGATGACTTAGTTTGGCTCTCAAGGCCCCATAGTCGCTTATTTTATTTTATGCATCAGAAATACATTTATTTACTTTTGAGACTAGACCCGTAACTTATAGTCCGTGGGAGTAATCAGATTAGATCAGATATAACTCTTCTTCTTGGATGAGTTTCAAATTTATTATGATTTATTATTACTGTCTCCAGTTAGTCTCGCGGATTTTTGTTCCAATTTGACAGCCTTGAGCTCAGGGAACTCTCCTGAGCTGGCTGGTGTGACACGTGTCCCTATTGGGGTTAGGGTGTTACACTTCTTCCTAGAACATTTTTCCTATACTCGAGCAGCTATTTGTTGGACGTCATCTATGAGCCATGTATGCACAGCCTGTGCCCATGCATATGTCCCCAACGCCATTAGGTTATCGGCATAATCCGCACTCCAACTTGGGGCCATGCATGATGTGGTAGGAAACAAGAAGACACCCATCAAATACATTATCAGTAGTTTCACAAAGTTTTCCTTCTCGCCTCGCATATAAACAGGTTCCAACAGTATGTTTTTCATGCAATCTCGATTCCTTGAGTAGGCTTTATCGAGGTATTTGTCCTCAAATGCAGATCGGGCGGTGGGTCTTTTGAATTCCATGACAGTTCCACCACAGCACAGACCAAGGATTATGGCTACATCAACTGGACAGAAACTCAATAGGCTTTCCCCGATTTTAAATTTCTATAGGCGAACGTCATAAGCCTGCATCAAGGCGTCGAGCACGCCTCTTTCCTGAACTATTCGCTTCATGCCAAGCAGGGAAACAAAAAGATTATTGTTGATGATTTGTTTGTGTCTTTGGCTTATGTGTTTGTTCAATGCAGTGAGCGTGTAAACCAGTGGACCCATGTAGCATCTTCCATTAACCAAATTCTCAGCCATGGTATAGTTATCTACAACGAAAATATAGGATTTCAAATTATGCATAGGATTTTAAACAGATACATAGGATTTTAAATAGATAAGGCGAATATCAAGCGGATTATCAAGTATACTAAACAGATTAGGTTGATTTTAAACACTTTGTTACCGATTTTTAAAATAACAACCCACAATGAAACACATTCAGTAAATCACACAGCCAAAAGCACATGAACAACACCACCAGTGTACATAGCTTCAGTGGGTTACTGTTACACATGAGAAAAGAGCAAATCTTGGAAAACCCTAAATCCTAATTCTCCACAATTCGATTACAATCCACATGCTTAAATTGTATTCTACCACTGAGGATAGAAAAGAGGAAATGATATAACCCAAAAAACAAGAAAGCAAGAGAAATCAAACACTGGCGGCGAAGCCCCAATCTCTTCGTATAAGAATGCTTAGGGTTGCGACGTGGTTGCTACCTCTTTTGCAGACTCCGGTTGAACTGAGGAAAACAGGAAAGGAAGAGGAGAGGAAGGATCTTCCAGGCTGACAGCATGGTGGCTTCTTCTTCGGGTGGAGACGATGCTTCAGCGATTTAGGGATTTTGCATAATAGAAAGGGACATAAAGGAGGGGAGGGGAGAAGTCATTCAAGGGCGAAACCATCTTTTCATTGGCTGACCTGTAGTACGACCGTGGGCTGTGGGAGAACCGCTCATACCTCTGATAACTCCCTAGGGCAGCCTTGCCTTTTCACACCTCTGATAACTCTGTTTGGAGGAGTTTGGACTAAAAAATAAATCACTGTATAAAGGAGGGACTAAATAGGGATAATGATATTTGCAGAGTTTATATAGGGATTTGAAAAGTTTTGGGGGACTTTTTGTTACTTTACTCATAAAAGAAAGGTTAAGCCGGAAAGCATCACTGCTAGCTGTCAACTTCTTCTTCGAGAAGCTCTATTTTTTCCCTCTAGTTGAAACAATGTAATGAGCTCTCTCTTCGCAAGAGACGGAGAACCACCGTGACCTCGCCGATGTAAGCAGGACTTAGCGGAACTCTGAACGCCGGACACTGGAGCATTGTCTCAGAATCATCGGAAAACCACTACAGACATGGTAAGCTTCATAACACCCTTCGAGTTGATAGCATATCGTTCTTAAGTGGTACACCGAGTGAATGCATGCTTGAGCCAAAAGAGAAGCTCCTGAGTAGAGACACACGATGAAGGAAGGGTTCTTAAGATAACTAGGTTGACCAATATTAACTTACACTAGCTTCACCCAAAGGATAGGCTGCTCACTATGATCAAACCTTGTTGCAGCTTGGATTGAGTCTAAATTGTACTCATTTGTATATAGGAACCCTTGTTATAACTACTGCATAATACTCATAACTTATTCAAATAATTTTTGAATAAATAAGATCTGGTTTATAAAAGAGATAAAAAAAGAACAGAGAGAGAAAGAAGAGAAAGGAAGCATGTAGGAGCTTGGGTTCCCTACCAACTATCCCTGTAGATGTACTACACTTAATTCCTTGTAGTGAGCCTAAGAACTTCAACTCATGATAAGTCCCTAAGATGATAAGGTAAAGATCATGCAACTAATAAAATCTTATAAAATATAATAGCTTATCTTCTCACATAATGGGTTCAAGATTCAACATTTGATAATTTGCTCCTTGGCATACACGTGCATGTAAATTGTCACATTAATTTGAGTTATAAAAAAATTAGGTAAAAGGTTAATAGAATCAGAATACATGCATATTAAGCTGGGAAGAGAGAGAGTGAGATGAATATGATTAATACTTGGATTTTAAATGTGAGGATTATTCCCTTAATTTGTTAATGAAAAAAATAATTGTTTGGGATCAAGTGTTGGCTTAGATTAATGGGTTATTAATCTATAGTGAGCCATAAATCCATTAGTGTGATGGTTAATATAAGCATGATAATAATTGTGAGTTGTTTGGGTTTAATTCACCATTGTTGGGCCTACATCCATTAATGGACTATGACCCACCTTAAGTAGTAGACTTAATCATCACTAGTCTAACTCCAAGAGAATTGTGTGGAGAGAGATTAAACCCCACCAAGGAGGGTGAGAGGGTTATGTAAATAAAATAGATACTATTGGGGTAGTATTAAATACTTATTATGCGCCCGATAATGTAGTGAGTATAGACTCTATTTGCTAGTTCTCGAAATAGGGCAGGAATACACGTCGAGAGAGGATTAGTGACTGAACAGAGGCATCTTTGATACAATTAAGTACCTTGGCCTAGTCTTCTTATCATTGGATGTGTCTACATCATTGATACTTGACTTTTGTGGTATATACATACATATCTGCTTCTTTGGATGATTATTCTTTGATATATGAATCCATATCCATGTATGTATGTTTGTTCGATTGTATGGTTGTTTCCACTCGATATTTGTGTTCTTGTGGATTTTTCCGCCCGGTGCAGTGGAGCAATGCTCCCGTGGGGCGTCCAGGGCCGAGGACACCATGGCGCCTGATAGTTTCTATCAGGGGAAGGATACTCTGGCCATCCAACACGTCAATGGGACGATACGCTAACCGTATATACATGTTTGAGAGGTAGCGCTATCGATTTGTGAACGAGGATCGCATTTGCTTAGGCTGATGACTGCCCGGGGGAGAGTTTGTGAGATTCGCTCGAGTTGCTTGCCTTGAGATGACAGGATTGTGGTTATGGAGTCCCTACCGTTGGAAATATTTCATTGGAGTAGGTCTGAGACTCCACGTGGTTTGACCGGTAGGGTTTGTGTTTCCCACGCCGGGTTTAATTGTCATGTTTCTTGATTTTCTTATCTTACATTGAGTTTGACATGACTTTATTGTGTTCCCTGCAGGGTAGAGGGGGGCATTGACCGGGTTTTAACCCGGCCCGGCAAAACCCGTCGGTCACCGACGTGGTAGGGCCGGAAAAGCAAATAACGGCCCGCTACTGGCGGGCCTGATTCTGGTTCAACCTAAGTCCAACCCGTGCGGACTTACTGGTTATTCGTCGCCGCCAAAGTTGGCCCAGTTGATTCGTGTCAACCCAAAGGGTTGGGTTTTTTATTTTTTATTTTTTGAATTTTTTGCACTCATGTAAACATCATATATTTTTAATTGATTTTTTAATGTTTGAATAATTAGGAAAGTATAATAAATTTTATAGATTTGAGTTTTTTCCTTGAGGAGAGATTTTTGCATTCTTTGGTTACCAATAATGTGGCTTTTCATTGTTATTTCCTTATTTTAAATAGCTTGCCATTTATATATTTTATATGATTTTTTTTATTTTTTTGGTTTTTATAATGTTTGAATAATTAGTGTAGGCCAATGAATTTTATATTTTGTGTTTTGTTTACATCAAGAGAGATTTTTGTATTCTCTAATTATCAATAATAAAGATTTTTTATGGTTATTTTCTTATTTTTAAATAGCTTACTATTTATATACTTTTTGTGATTTTATAATTTTTTGGGATTTCTTAATGTTTGAATAATTAATGTAGGATAGTGAATTTTATAGATTGAATTTTTTTTTTCTTTCATGACATATTTTTGCAATGTTTGATTGTCAATAATGAAGGCCTTTTATGGTCATTTCCTTAATTTTAAGTAGCTTGTTATTTATATGATTTTGTAATTTTATATTTTTTTGATATTGTAAATGTTTGAATAATTAGTATAGGATAATGAATTTTATAGATTGATTTTTTCCTTCAAAAGAGTTTTTTGCATTCTCTAGTTGTCAATGATGAAGATTTTTATGGTTATTTTCTTATTTTTAAGTAGCTTGCCATTTATATACTCTTTTTTGATTTTATAATTTTTTTATTTTCTTAATATTTGAATAATGAGTGTAGGATAATGAATTTTATAGTTTTTAATTTTTAAATTTTTTTTCTCATTCTATTTTTATATCAAAATATCATAGTTTTTTTTATATATTTTTTTAATTTTTTTGCTATTTTTTCATTTACATTTAGATATTTAAAAAAAATAAAAAATAAAAGCAGCGGAGTTGGGCCCAGACCCACGGTTCTACATTGTGGGCAGTTACGTCACCCGAAGGTGACCGTGACCATGAGTCCGGGCCAACCCGGCCCGGCTGGTTGGCCACAGGCGGGCGATTCCGGGTCCCGGATTTTGTCGGAAGAACCGTGGATTGGGCCCGGAACGCTTTAACCGGCCGTGCCCCTCTACTACGGGGTACTTACTGGGCTTTCCTTACGAAAGCTTATGCACTTGTTGATTTTTCCTTTTTCAGATCCCAAGGAGTAAGACGTGGGCCGCAGGAGCGCCGCGTGGGGCTTGCGGGGATTTGTTGGGATTTGTTGAGGTTGGTCACATCTTATCCTCTTGTGTGTGAGGACATATTATTCTAGGTTCCTGTGTAGGAGTCAGTTATGTTATGACCGTAGGGTCTGTGAACCCGTGGATTGTATTTCTATTTCCGTTGTGTACTCATGTATTAGACATGTTTATATCTTTGGATTAAGTTTATATTCTGTTGTGTATTTTATATGTGTTTACTTATCATCGAGGCTTTGTATCCGGGCAGGGCCTGTCCCTGTTCGGGTACGGCTTGTCTGTCGCGTACCCATGGGCCAGGGATTTCGGGGTCGAGGGTGACAAGAAGTTCCAAGAAGAACTTATGGCTAGTATTTCAATTGTGATACAGGAAATTAGATATGATTCTTCAACTCGAGATCACAATTATAAGTTGATAGGAGAAGCTACACGCAAAGAGAACACTGTCACTTACAGTTATTTGGATGGTACTATAAGTTGCAACTGTAAAAAATTTGAATCAGTGGCCACATTGTGTGCTCATGCACTGAAAGTACTAAATTTAAATAATATATTTCAGATACCATCTCAATATATCTTGAAAATATGGACAAAAGATGCTAAGGTTGGGATTATATACCATGGAAATGTTGTAGAAGCAAAAGATTCATTTGGTTTGCGAAGAAGTAAACTGATGAATAAAGCAGCAATTGTAGTCTCTAAAGCCTTGATGATTGAAGAAACTCGATCATTCTTTGATAATTTCTTGGATGCTACTCTTAGAAATATTGAAGATATATTAAAAGTCAAGTGCAAAAAAAGATCTTGATTTGGAGCATTTTCATTCTGAAAGTGAGCATGAAGTCATTGAGGAGCATATCCATAGCACTTTAGTCTCTCGAAGAAAGCTTTTAGATCCTTTATCAGTCCATCCGAAAGGAGTATCAAGGCATCTAATGAAAAATTGTTTAGAGCGTAAGCGAAAGAAAGTAAAAACACTGTCAAGTAAGTTTATTTGTAAAGATTTAAATGGTTATCAATATTTTGTCAAGACCTTGCTTCTAGTAATTTGTCTATAGTTACTTATTATTGATAAAGTTGTAGCTTTAAAGAAGTATATTTTCTGCAGGTTCAAATGTAAAAACTCAAGAAGTAGTTGTTAACTATGTTGTTGACAAAGATGTATCAACCTAATACATCTCATAAAAATTGTTAACGGAGCATTTCCCCTCTTAAGTATCCATCTAGTTATCTACCAACACTAGTTCACCCAATTTTGGTATGTATTATGTGTAAAACCCGCCCCGAAATAAATAAAGAATTATTTCCCTGAGTTATTAAATTGCAATTTAATATGGTTAGCGGTGAAATTTTTGGGAAAAATCATAAGGTCGGAATAATCCAGATTAATTAAGTGTTAATTAATCAAGGTTAATCAAGTATTAATTAATCCAGATTAATTATTGAGAAAAGAAAATAGACAAATATTCAAATCCACGAAAGGTGGATCTCGTGGGACTAGGACAAATTTCGCGATGCCACAAAGATGCCCTGCGGACAAAAAGATTTGACTAAAAGTCGATATTCTCAGATCTGGTCTGGAGAGAGACAGACCTCTTGATATTATAGTGCACCCGTGCCACTGGGACCATTGACCCGAGATTCACGGATCTGGGTCGGGCATGAGGACAAGAGAATTATGACAGTGGGCCCCGACAAGAAATAATTCACTCACTCGTGATTGAACAGTAACCATGTGAATAAATAGTAAACTCGTGACCTAATAGTGTGAGGAATAGATAAGTTAAAATAATAAAATATTATTATTTTACTTATCTTTTAATTTTATAAGTTCAGATGAGAGGAGAGAGAGAAATCAAAATTTCTCATCTCTCCCCTCTCACGATTTCCTTCTCAATCTCACCTCTTCCCTCACCGGTGAACAACTCGGTGGAGCTACCCTCGCCCGCGCCAAATAACGCCACCACCGCCGCAGCCCGGCGCCCTCATACGCCCCCATGCAGCGGCCCAGACGCGGCCATGCGAGCTCCAAGGCGTGCTCACCGAGCCTCGCAGGCTGACTCACGGCCGCGCGATCCGGCCGGTACGCCCGCCCAGCTCCCTAGGCCTCCGCCCCCATCCACGGCCTCGCACGACCCGGCTTGGCCGCCGTTGGCCGGATCTATCCGCGCCAGCACCTCGCGAGCCCTGCCGGCTTGAGAGCTCGCCTCCGGAGCTCTGATCTCCACCCTGCAGCCCCGCACGCTGTGCCAGCGCCGCTTACAGCCATCTTCGGCAAGGTCCGCCCCGCGGATCCACCTCTCCTGTCCTCGGCGAGCTCCGACTCCGACGAGCTCGGGTGGCCAGCCTTCCTCCCTTCCTCGGCAACCTCTTTCCATCGTGATAGTGAGGACCTCTAACCTTGAATGATTAAGAGAAATTGGGGCTTTTAAGGGACCTTAATTAAGAGACTAATGACAAATGTTTGTATACATGAATAGAGACTGATCAGCTGTAGATCAGAGGGTTGAACTTGATTAATTGAATGCTCATGTATTGATTTAGGAAAATCTATGTGTAATGGATATTCTAGTGTGTGCGATTGTATAATTTCAGGGCCCTATAAATAAAGGAGGTGCCGCCAAATTTCTCATGAAAATTTCTAAGTATAAATACTCCATTAGTGTGCATGTTAACATGTCTAGTTATGATTAGTTCCATGATTAACATGCTTAATGATTTTATACTCTAGATTGATTTATCTTAGCTAACTAAGCATGCTTAGGAGCATCCTGAAGATCTTAAAGACATGAAATGCTTGTTAAGTAAGAAAGCATGATTTAGTTAGGGATTCATGTGTAATCGTATTTCGTATTTAGATAGGAGATTGCTTAAGTGTAGAGAGACTGAGAGTTTTCATCTATTTACTAGATCCTGATTCGGACGCGTGAGACGCGACGAGGATCAATGATTTGCTTCTAGTTAGGTAGGCTCTCGCACGGGGGTTTGTGAGAATTCCTTCCTCCTACCTTGCTTTGATTTTTGTACTCTTATTTCCTCGAGAGGTTCCCAATACATATTCGAGATGGGCTTCCTCATATGTATCGGTTTTATATCTCGGGGAGATTGTTGCTTTCATGTTTTTCTTATGCGTATTTGAGTGGAGTTTACTCTTTGCGTATTGGCTTCCGATCTCGCTGAGATCATTGACCTGATTATATATTCAAGATGTTGCTGCCTTGGATATATATGTATACCTGTTGTTAGGTATTTGTACTAGCAATCTCTTACGTACAGGCATGATACATCGGACGGAGGCCCCGGCAGAGGGCGTATAATTTCTGGCCACTAGGCTCAGTCAGAGAGTGGTATTTTCTAGCCATGTGCACATGAATGATATAGCGCTATCCGGCGTAGACCAGGGATGATATCTGGAGGATATCATATGATATTGGAGGTATCATAGTATCGTATATGCTAGGATATTGAGTATATCTGTGGATTTATCCACATTCCCGAGACTTGTTTTTTGCTTGTGATGTTGTTGCACTTGCATATTTATCCACCTTTATTACTTTTTTAGCGATCCTACTGAGCCTTTTCTTTGGCTCATGCACTTGATTGATTTTTCTCAAGTGACAACGAGGAGTAGGTTCAGACTTAGACGGGGACTTTCCGAGTGGCTGACTCGGACTTGCTTATTTTATCTTGAGGTTTGCGCACCTCTTTTCATTTGTGTGTGTACGTGAGACTTGTATTTCTTTGTTGTATGGACTATTAGTGGTGACTTGGATGGATCCTTGTATGGGTCGTATAGACCCTAGTATTTTGTATTGCTATGGAGTTGTGTAAACTCCCTTTTCTTTCTAATATTAATTCCGTTGTTATATATATATATATATATATATATATATATATATATCTGGATATTTATTATTGTACATTATCTCTGAGGCCTTGTGCCTGGATGGGGACTCGTTCCTGTTTGGATACGGCCGATCTGTCCATGTGCCCGGGCTCGATTCGGAGCGTGACATTATGATAGGGATGAAAGTAGTAAGACACGTGGCAGTCATCTGGATAGACCACATTTCAACATAACAAGTCCCTCAAACACCAACATATCGGTCCATGATTAGATCATTCCGATATAACCCTTCCACCCAGCCAGGTCATCCCGATATGATATACATTGTCGATCCGATATTGTCCACCCAATATGCGATAAGAACACTGTTTGTTGTTCAAGAATATGGAACCCCAGCAGCTTACCGATGTGACTATGTGACTCATCGGGAACAGAAAGAACTCCCTTAGGCCAACACGTATCCATCAGTAAAGACATCCCTAGACTGGTATTCATCTATATCGGTTCCAATCTTCTAGAAGAAGTACAGCTGTTGGCAACCTATCCTTCTAGAAGAGTTATAGCTGGAGACAACTCAGACAGTTAGCTAACGCTTACCTGGCACTTAGCTGGCGCTTAGCTAGAAGGACAGCTGGCAAACACGTGCTTAAATTGGGACGCATGCTTGGCACCCAACCCGTGCCTATAAAAGTCGGGAATCGCAGTTCATTTGGATAGGTTGAATTCTAGCAGCAAAGCTCTGCCATTTGGAATCAGGATCCATTCTCACTCTCTTTCTTTTTCCTATTCATGGAATCATTGTAAGATCTCTTGTAAACTCAATAATTGATAGTGAGATCTCTCTTTCCCGTGGTTTTTTCCCCATTGATTAGGGGGTTTTCCACATAAATCTGGTTTCCCTCTCTTTCCGTTTGAATCCTTGATTGATTTTCTTCTAAGATAGCCTCCAAATCAATATAAATTCAAATGCTAAGTCGAAATTGGGAGCTCATCCTGATTTTAGCTCTAACAGTTTGGCACAGTCTGTGGGGACTTTGAGCAAAGAGTCCATATCTACTACACAGAGGAAATCAAAGAGGTTTCAAACCCAAGAAAGGGAGAAAGTAGCTCCAGTCACTGCTCCTGCTGAAGACGTTCCACCTCCAGGAACTGAGATACCTCAAGGAAATGGTGGAGTCGAGACTAATGCTGATCGTGTCAGGAGGATGGCCCAGGAGATCCAAGAGCTGAAACAGGCTCTACAGGAAGCACGTCAGTACCTCATGCACCCTGTCTCTCATGACGCCCAACCTTTCAAGGAGAGTAGAGGAAGGAAGGCAACTCACTCCCCTAGGCGTCAAACACACACTCCGATGCGAAACCGGAGTAGAGAATCTTCTACTGGAAGTTCTGATCAAGTACGTCAGCATCAGCATCGCTACACCCGGGGGGATATAGTGAAGGATCGGAGAAAAAGAGAAATCTCCCATTCTCCAGATCGATCCATAGATCGGAGGCCCAGAGTCCGATCACTAGCATACCGGTCCCAGAGATATTATCATTCACATGATCGGTATCACTCATTTTCTAATCGATCTCCATATCTACATCATTCCAAACACCGATCTCCTCGACGCGATTCACCATATCGCCGTTATCCATCTCCACGGTGATATATTTCTGAAAGGGATAGAGACCAACAACTAGTGCCACACATCACTTCTCCCTTTATAAGGGAAATCTGGGAAGCCCCTTTCCCGAAATATTTCGGACCTCCAAATAATCGCATTATGATGGGACGTCCGATCCCCAGGAACATTTGGAGAATTATTGTGATAAGATGATGATTAACTGAACAACTGAAGCTGTCATGTGTCAAGAGTTCCCTTGAACACTCATTAATGACACCCATGATTGGTTTAGGGGTATCCCCCCAGGAACCATTCATAGCTTTTAACATTTTTCTGACCTCTTTCTCTGTAATTTTGCCAATAACAGGAGATTGAAGAAAAATCCTTTGATGCTGTTAGGATTCAAGCAAAGACCAAAAGAGAGTCTACGCGGTTACATAAGTCACTTTAACAAGGAGATCAACGGCATGGTTGATATTAATTCTACATTAGGTGTGGGTATAGCAGTGAAGGGATTAAAGGATGGACCATTCAAAGACTCCTTAACCCGGGAACCCCCAACCGGTCTCTCAGATTTCCAAGCTACAGCTGCAAAATATATAGCCTCCGAGGAGATGAAGGCTAAGTAGCAAGAGAGTGATCTGCTACAAATGGAGGAAATCAGAAAAAGGAACCACCACCCACAGCCATATAGAGAATTGAAGGATGGAGTTCCGAGATATGATAAACCTCGGAGAGAAGGAGTCTAAAACCCGAACCGACCGAATAGGTTTGATGAAAGGAGACCTCCTAAGCAGCAGAGATATGATCCTGAAAGGGCAGCAAAGTATCATAACTACTCCATCCTCAACACCTCCCGGGAAGACATTTTATCTCAAATTCAAGATTAGAAGATATTGAAGCCCCCATAACCTATGAAAGACAATCCAAGGAGGAAGAAGAGTAAGAAGTTCTGTAAATTTCATCAGGACAAGGGACACTCCACTGAAGAATGTATCCAATTGAAAAATACTATTGAAGATCTTGTCAGGGAAGGCGAATTGGATCAGTTTCTCCAAAAAGAATAGGATACTGACATATCCCTCCTCCGCAACTCATCATCCCAAATGATACACATGTGACTGTAATTGCTGGAGGTCCAGGGTATGGCGAAGAGAGCTCCACATCAAGGAAAAACTATGTGAGAATGGTGGGTTCTGTATAGAACGTCACATCCTTGAAAAGGCCCCGCATACCCGTACAAATTTCTTTCTCAGATAAAGATCTGAAAGGTGTTCACCACCCCCATGATGATGCTCTGGTGATTACTGCACGGATCGGAGTTTTCACTATCGAGCGAGTTCTCATCAATACCGGGAGTTCGATAGACATCATATTCTCTTCTACCTTTGACAAGATAAAATTTCCTATAGAAAATCTCAAACCAATTAAATCTCCTCTCATCGGGTTAAATGGCAGTCCTCTACAACCCGACTGTATGATTTCTCTCCCATTGACTCTTGGCACTCCTCCACAGACAACCACTTCTCTCATTAACTTTTTAATTGTCCGATGTCCCTCGAGGTACAATATTATCATAGGGAGGCCATCGATCAATCAATTGAGAGTTGTACCTTCAACCTATCATATGATGATCAAATTTTCAACTCCCAATGGTTGCGGTGAAATAAAAGGCAACCAACTAGCACCTCACCAATGCTATGCTACTATGCTCAAAAGCCAATGTGAGGGAAGTAGCAGATCTAGAGAGGCACTTATTGTGGACGATATGCAACATGAAGATGACGAACGGGAGAAACGTCGTCCCACTCCAGTTGAAGAGTTGAGAACTATACCTCTGAAAGAGGAACAATTGGAATGGACCATCCAGATAGGAGCAGATCTTCCTCCAGCACAACAAGCAAAGATACTAAGTCTCCTGAGGGACAATTCTAATGTATTTGCTTGGACTGCTGAAGAAATGCCGGGAGTATCTTGAGAGGTCATTGAACATCTACTCAATGTTGATCCAGGGCACAAGCCCGTTATACAAAAGTGAAGAAGTTTCTCTCCTGACCGCATGCAAGCCGCCCAAGAGGAGGTTGATAAGCTTTTAAAGGCAGATTTCATTCTAGAAGTGTATCACCCTGCGTGGTTATCGAATGTTGTCCTAGTCAAGAAATCCACAGGAAAGTGGAGGATGTGTGTGGATTTCACTGATCTCAATAAAGAATGCCCTAAAGACTACTAACCTCTGCCTTTTATCGATAACTTAGTAGATTCTACATCAGGGTATGAAATGCTTAGTTTTCTCGATGCATATTCTGGGTACAATCAAATCCAAATGGCGGAATCTGATGTGGAGAAGACTTCCTTCATCACCCGAAGAAGAACATACTGTTACAAAGTCATGCCATATGGTTTAAAAAATATTGTTGCCACCTTTCAAAGATTAGTAAATAAGGTGTTCAGAAATCAGATCGGGAGGAATGTAGAAGCATATGTTGATGACATTCTGGTGAAAAGTGATAAAGCCGAAAGACATGTTGTCGATCTGCAAGAAACTTTTGCTGCACTTCGGGCACATGGATGAGCCTCAATCCCAATAAATGCACATTCGGTGTCCGATCTGAAAAGTTCCTAAGATTCATGCTCACACATCAGGGAATTGAAGCAAACCCGGAGAAGATACGGGTTGTCTTGGAAATGAGATCTCCAAGAACAATTAAAAAAATACAGAGACTTAATGGCCAATTAGCAGCCTTGGGGAGATTCATTTCGAAATCAGGAGAGAAAAATCTTCCCTTCTTCAGGGCATTGAGGAAAGCACCCAAGGTAGAGTGGAATGAGGAATACGAGAAAGCACTCATGCAGCTGAAAGAATACTTACAGTCACCAGCTTTATTGGCGAAGCCTCAACTGGGAGAGGAGCTATATATTTACCTGTCGGCGACTGATGCAGTTGTCAGTTCAGTATTGGTGAAAATTGAGGATAATTTACAAAAGTCGGTATACTACACAAGCAAGGTCCTCACTGATACTGAATCGAGATATCTTTCTCTCGAGAAATTGGCCTACGCTCTAGTGGTTTCTGCTCGGCGACTTCGCCCTTATTTTCAGTCACATCGGATAAGGGTATTAACCGATCTACCACTAAAGCAGATTCTACATTGGCCAGATACATCGGGGCGCTTAGCCCGATGGGCACTTGAGCTTGGAGAGTATGATATCAGCTATGAATCACGTACTTCTATAAAAGCACAAGTGCTTGCAGACTTCATTGCTGAGCTTACAACTACCACTAATGATTATCCCTCAAATATCAAACTATCTGAAACAGGGAATGACCTCTCATCCCAATGGACCTTACATACGGATGGTTCCTCCAAAGGAGATAGGGGGGAGGTTTGATTGTACAATCACCACCCGGATGGAGCACTTCTACTGTCCTAAAGTTTGGTTTTAATGCAACCAATAATGAGGCTGAATATGAGGCTATGATAGCCGGATACAATTAGCTTGCGGTCTTGGAGTACAAAATTTGCAATCTAACACTGATTCTCAATTGGTTGTGGGCCATCTGAATGAAGAGTTTGAAGCAAGGGAAGAACATATGGTCAAATATAAGTCTCTGTTACAGAAGCTTGCCACAAGCTTTGATAAATGCCACATCTCCCAAATCCCTAGAGCAGAAAATCAGAAGGCCGATCTACTATCTAAACTAGTCTCAGCAAACACCAACATTGAACAACCAGTCAACACTCAATACTTGGCAACCAGAATAATTGAATGCTGACCGACTGAGGAACTTATGGATATCGATCAAGAATCATATTGGATCGATCCAATCTTGAATTATTTGCAAGATGGGACTCTCCCTCAAGAGCCCAGAGAAGCTCGAAGAATCACCATCAGGGCTTCCCGATATAGTGTGGTGAATGGACAACTCTACAAAAGATCCTACACCCTACCTCTCTTGAAATGCCTCTGGCCTTCTGAATCAAAATATATCCTTTGATAAATCCATGAAGGAATTGCAGGAGATTATCTGGGAGGAAGAGCACTGAGTCACAAAATTCTAAGGCAAGGATATTATTGTCCAACCCTAAATAAAGATGCCATTGAATTTGTTAAGAAGTGTGATGCTTGCCAACGTCATTCCAATATTCATCGGCGCCCCCCGATACCACTCACTGCAGTCGTGAGTACAAGACCCTTTGGTTTATGGGGAGTAGATATTCTCGGACCTATTCCAGTGGCCGTTCGGCAACTGAAATTCTTAATCGTAGCGATCGACTACTTTAATAAGTGTGTAGAGGCAGAACCACTAACGCCGATCACAGAGAAGGCTTGTTGAAGTTTCTTGTGCAAATCGATTGTCTTCCGTTTCGGCCTTCCTGTGGCTTTTATCACTGACAATGGCCACCAATTTCATAATCAAGCCTTCAAGATTCTGCACAGATCTTAGTATAGAGTCAAAGTTGACTTCTGTCACTCACCCTCAAGCGAATGTGCAAAGTAGAAGTAACCAACAAAACTCTTCTACACAGTCTGAAAACCTGAGTCCTCCGGAATGGATCAAACTGGGTAGAAGAAATTCCAAGTACTCTATGGGCATATCGGAAGACTGCTCGAACTCCAACTGATGAAACTCCATTTGCATTAACATTTGGGGTCGAAGCTGTACTTGTCACGCCTCGAACCACGACCCGGGCACGTAGATAACCGGCCGCACCCAAACAGGGACTAGTCCCCATTCAGGCGCAAGGCCTCAGAGACTCCTATACAATAATTATTCAGAGGTAATGATAACAGCGGAATTTATAAGATAAAAGAAGAAAGGAGTTTATACAACTCCATACAAACACAATACCGGGTTTACACAACCCAAGACTAGGATCTAGTCCAGCCACCCCTAGAAATCCATACAACAAAGGAGTACAAAACACAAGTCTCTCACAAGATAAAAAAGAGGTACGCAGACCTCAAGATGAATACAAATAACCGAGTCAACTACTCGGTATGTCCCATCCTAGGCTCGACCCTACTCCTCCTCGTCTAAACCTGAGAAATATACAAGTCAAGTGCATGAGCCTAAAGAAATAGGCCCAGTAGGGTCGCATAAGCAATAAAAGAGGCGAAAGCCATAAGTAAAGAACAAAATAAAGCAAGTGTAAATACCAAAGTGAAACAACATCACAAGCAAATAACAAGTCCCTGAGATGTGGATAAATCCACAGATGTACTCAATCTCTGGCATATGTGATACTAAGATGACTACGACATCAACGACACCATCAACATCGTCTTCGGCCTAAGCCGGATAGCGCTATAGTAATCATGTGCACATGGCCAGAAAATAGCGCCTCTGACCGAAAGCCCGTGGCTGATATTATACGCCACGCCGGGCCTCACCGCCGATATTATACACCCTCTGACATGGTCTCCGTCCGATGTATCATGCCTGTACGTAAGAGATTACTAGTACAAATACCTAACAACATGTATACATAGATATCCAAGACATCAACATCTTGAATATATAATAATCAGTGACCTCATCGAGATCGGGAGCCAATACGTATCTAAGGAGTAAACTCCACTCAAATACGAATAAGAAAACATGAAAGCAACAATCTCCTCGAGATATAAAGCCGATACATATGAGGAAACCCATCTCGAATATGTATTGGGAACCTCTCGACGAAATAAGAGCACAAAATCAAAGCAAGGTAGGAGGAAGGAATACTCACAAACCCACGTGCCAGAGCCTACCTGACTAGAAGCAAATAACTGATCCTCGTCGCGCCTCACGCGTCCGAGTCAGGATCTAGTAAATAGATAGTAAAATCTCAGTGTTTCCGTACTTAAACACCTCCTATCTAAATACGAGATAGGATTACTCATGAATCCCTTAATTATCTCTAACATGGAGATTACCTTAACAAATGGTGATTCATTGAATTAAATCATGGTTGAAAAGCATTAAGTTTTACTCAAAGCATGCTTTCTTACTTGACAAGTATATCATGCCTTAGAATGCTCCTAAGTATGCTTAATTAGCCAAGACTAATTATACTAGAGCATGAAATCATTAAGCATTTTAATTATGGAACTAATCATAATTAAACATGTTAACATGAACACTAATGGGGCATTTATACTTAGAGATTTTCATAAAATTTCGGCGGCACCTCCCCTTTTTATAGGGCCCCGAAAATGTAAAAACATCCCACAAAGAAATCCAATACACTTGGATCTCACAAATTCATACATCCATATAAACAACACATGAATCCATGGCAATTAGTCTACAACTATAAATCATTGCTTTTATACAATATCATCATGCTTCTAAACCCTCCCTTGCCTCTTTCATCCCTTAATTAACATTCATGCAAGTCCAAGCCCGTAATCTCAACCATTTCATCAAATTAACACCAAGCTACTCAAGCAAATTGAAATCCTTAGTTAGTTTAGGGCTTTTACCCAAAGTTAGGGTTGCAGATCGAGGTAGGGAGGAAAACGTCGCTGCTGGAAAGGAGGGTCGCTGCCTTGCTGGACAGTTCCCCAGAGAAGGGGCTGCATGCGGGGCTGCGTTGCAGCAGGTTGGCACAGCTGGAAGGCTGGCCTGGACGCGAGTAGATCTGACTGGCGGCGACCAGATCGGGCCGGTGGGGGTCGCGCAAGGGCGGCTGGGGCTGCGCGCCGGGCTAGGGCCGTGGCTGGCCGGTGTAGCTTGCCGGTGCGTAGCCTGGGGCGCGCAGGATGTGCGGCCGGACGCTGGCGGTGGCGCTGGGGCCGACGCGACGGACGCACGCAGGCTCGCCATCGGCCGGGCGGGCTCACCGCACGGTGGCTGTGATGAAGCGGGGCAATCGTGGCTGAGGAAGAAGGAGAGGTGAAAGGATGAGGGTGTGTTGATTTCAATTTAATTGAAATCTCACCCTAAGTTATATCATATACATATAAAAGCCTCATATGTGCACTATACCCTCACATGCCTTCTATTATATCACAAGATTATGTTTCACATTTACTATGTAACCACATGTCGTCACAATGATTCATTACGGGTCCTTGACTTGACCCATACTAGGGTCTACAGTGATGATTCTCTCATCCTCATGCCCGACCCAGATCCACGAATCTCGGGTCAATGGTCCTAGTGGCACGGGTGTACTGTAATATCACGGGTTCTGTCTCTCATCAGACCAGATCCGAGAATATCGGCTTATAGTCAAATCCTTTATCACGGGCATACTGTGGCATCACGAGGTCGTCTCAATCCCCGACCACATCCACATTTCCCGGGACTTGAATATTTGTTTATTTTCTTTTCTCGATAATCAACACATAATTAACCTTGATTAATTAACATTTAATTAATCTGGATTATTTAAGCCTTGTGATTTTTCCCAAATTTCACCACTTAACATATAAAATTGCCATTTAAAAATTCCAGGAAAATAAAGATTTATTTATTTTGGGGCGGGTTTTACAGTACTTCCGGCGGAGATCACTTTACCCACAACAAAAACGCAATCCTTTTATCCAGTGAGCAATGAAGAACAGCTCTGAGCTGAGCTTGATCTTTTGGAAGAAAAGAGAGATTATGTTAATGTTAGAGTAGCAGCATACCTGCAGAAAGTCAAAAGATACTAGAATACCAAAGTAAAGGAAGTAACTTTCCAAGTCGGAGATCTTGTACTATGAGAGAATATCTTTCAAGGTAACAAGAGCCGAACAGGGAAGCTAAATACTAATTGGGAAGGCCCCTACATTATGCAAGAAATTGTAAGGCCCGGTCCATACTGGCTCTCCAAAATGGATAGGCACAGGCTCAAACGTCCATACCATTCAGAACATATATGAAGGTACTATCAATAAAATCAATTCCTTCCCATGTATTTATGTTCCCTTCCTTTTATTCCGTTTTTTGGATAATTTTGTCCTCTAACAAAGAAAGGAGAAATCCTCAATTAGGACCATACTGGTCTTAAAACATCAACGGGTCATACCGGTCCCAAAACACCAACGGGCCATACCGGTCCCCTAATGAAGACGACCATACCGGTCCTTCATTGTAAAAGATCATACCGGTCTACTACATCAAACGGGCCATGCCGGTCCTTTAATGAAGATGACCATATCGGTCCTTCATTATAAAAGATCATACCGATCTACCACAACGACATACCATATCGGTCCCCTAATGAAGATGACCATACCGGTCCTTCATTACAAAAGATCATACCGATCTACCACAACGACATACCATATCGGTCCCCTAATGAAGATGACCATACCGGTCTTTCATTATAAAAGGCCATACCAGTCTACCACAACAATGGACCATATCGGTCCTCTAATGAAGATCACCATACCGGTCCTTTATTACAGAAGACCATACCAGTCTACCACAACGACGGACCATATCGGTCCCCTAATGAAGATGACTATACCGGTCTACTGTATCAATCAACCATACCGATCCATCATCCCAAGAGCAATCATACAGATTTGCTACACCGACGGATCATACCAACTCTCTACATATGAGACGCAGTTTTATACTTCAGCAGAAATATGATGACTTATCACTCTTGAAAGATCATCTCAATTTTTCAACCAAGAAAAAGTATCTCCACTCAACATTGTACAAGCAATCAGACATGTTCACCTTCCCAAAAGAATCAAATTCAAATTGAAGAAAAGAAAATTCACTTATAGCAAGGATACTGAAGCACTCCAAACGCAAACAAGCGAAAGAGAAACATCTTGATAGAAACAGAAATTCATTGATGGAAATTACACGATTATAAGAAAAGTATACAGATTAAGAGGAATAAGACGAATCAAAATCAGAAACAGAGTCGGGAACTTGGCCGGGAGAGGCGGTGCGCGCCGACATTTTATGACAGCTGTTCCAGCCAAGGATGTGGACTTCAAAACATTCATCCTCTCGGAGGACAAATACAAGAAGATCCCCTTCTTCCAATTGATGATTTATCACGAAGTCCTCCCAGCCGTCTGTAAAGCGAAACTCCCCAAGTTCTCTTAACAGCAACAACGTGACCAACCAGATGTTTCCACTTGGGCCACGCAGCCTAATTGATCCCTCCTGGATGGATCTCATACTACCTTGAAAAGCTCTTGGGATCCAAAAGCGGCGAGTGTTATCTCCTGCATAGAAGAACTTATAAAAAGAAGGACGACTATTGTCACCCATAATGTCAGAAAGGATGATCACAAAATAACCATCACCGTCTCCATTTATACTACAGTTTCTACAGAAAATCAGGAGCGCTTAATACCATGACCAGAATACCAAGAGACACCTGATGCTTCGTTTCAAGCCAACAAAGACCTTTTGACTTCCCATCGATAATACCTCATTAAAACCCTTTTGGAAACGTCAGAATTCAAAAGTTCAATAGACAGAGAATAACGGCTCCTGTCTCCAAGGGTCCGTTATGTTAAATTGTATCGGGAATAAAAAAACCCATTACTCCCCATGGTTTTATTATCGATTTACCTTGAAGACCGAAAAGAACACCGGATCTGATATCAACATCAAACAATGAATATGATCCGATCCAATATGAAGTTTTGAATGTAGATCGACATTCAACAAATTATTCCTCAAGAAGCTTTGAAGATAGATCGGATAACAATTCCAGTCATTTCCAGAAAGAATGAAAAAGAGAGAAGAAAAGACAGAAAAACAATCAATAAATTCCTACAAAGAGTACAATACAAGCGAAATTTGCTATCATATTCAAGTTCTAACAAAAACTTTGAAGAATAATCAGAAACAACTACAAGAATCTTTTTCACATGAGGTCCCAATTCTTTTATTGGGCTACTCTCTTTCTATGGACTTCTTCGAGCAACATTGATTTCAAAGTATCTTCAGTCTTCTCACCCGTTTGTTCAGAATCTCCTGCCCCACCATCTCCAATTCTTCAATTTCACTACGGAGTCGTCTGATTTCGGGTCAATCTAGCAAGAGAAAGGAAGAAAGAAAGAAATAAGAAAAACCTTCATTCAGAAATGCTAAACTAGAAATGAAGAAATTAAGATCTACTGATTACTTCTATGACACCCGATGCGCAATGTATTAAGGGCAGACTGGAATCCTAAATCTCTAAAATCAGCAACAACTAATTTAGTGACGTCAGCATCAGCAGAAGGAATGTTTAAGTACAAGCAAAGAGAACAGAGAGAATTCAGCTAACCTTCTCTCCTATGCAAAACTGCAGTTCCATCTCCACTATCATTTTTCGGAGCTTCTTCGTGAATCGGGTTAGTAGAGGCAGCTTCAATCAAACAATAGGCTGATAAGTAAAAAAGTATCCGACTAAAAAGAAAGATATCCAAAAGTATGAAGTCTAAATAAATACCTGCTGCTGCATCGTCTTCGATCTCGATAACGACCTGATTCGTTTCATCAAAGGGATCACACCCCCTCTTTTCACAGATCGGATCCTGATCCGATGTGACTATCTCACCTTCAGGAATTTTTCCTTCTCCTGGATCAGGAACAACTGATGGAGAAATCGCCTTATCGAGGACACCTTTATCCGATGTCACCACGGTCGAAATCTCCTCCGAGCAAGGAACACTAATCCTTACTTCTTCTGAAGCAGGAGCTCCATTCTCCTCCACCCCTCCTTGACATTTATCGAAGTAAAGTTCCACTGCTTCGTCATAGCAGGTCTGATTAAAATTCATTGAGGGATCGATAGAATGAATACTGCTGAGGATCTCGTAACCTCTGATGAAATCTTTCGAATTTCATCATCAGACAATTCTTTCTTTTCCGCAACAACGCCTTTCTCTTCCAATTCCATGACTTTCTTCCAGCTCTTATTTAGTTTAGACTACAGAGATGATAATTCCTTATTACCATTCTCTTTCATCTGCTGAGCGTAAGAAATGTCGTCCTTAGCACGAGAAAGGAGGTTATCCTTGGCTATCAACTGCTCAGAGAGGAGATCGTTATCCTCCTTCAATTTTCCAACCGATTCTTCAGCACTTTTAAGCCTCTTTTTCAAGCTACTATTAACCTCCTTCTCTAACGAAATATCTTGTTCAAGCACACACAATTTTTCAACAACATATTCTTTCTCATCCCTGGCCTCGTCCAGATCTTGCCTCAGGGCAGTAGTAGTTTGCTCAGAAAGAGAAAAGGAAGCCTGCAAACTTTCATAATCAATCTTCAATGCAGCATTTACTCCTTCAGACTTCCCCAGTTCAACAGCAATAGAATCTTTCTCTCCACCCAACTTAACTATCTCAGTCTCCTACAGAGAAAGAGTTTCCAGCAATCTCCTATTCTCTTCCTCCAGTTTAGAAATACGAGCCTTGGTTGCGGGATCACCCCTCTCACAAAATCTTACAATTTGTTCTCCCCATAAAGCTATCTACAAGAGAAATACACACTAAGGAGGACAAGATATAAAGTTACTCTACCAACAAATTAGAAAGGAGACGACATATCGAAGCAAGAGATAAGCAAAAATGAGCGCAAGATTCTTCCATGCTAAATTGATTGAGGTGGTTGTTGAAATTATCTGTTCACTAAGAACAAAAAGAATCTCTGACAAGCTTAGTTTCAACAGGCAAGACATTATCTTTTCGATGAATCATCCCCCGAGTTCTAGGACCTTGGATATTTGAACCACCAATAGGAGGATTCATAGTTCCCATCACTCCTACAATCAGAATAGATGTAATTAACATATCATCGCTTGGAAGACTGAAGAGAAAGATGTCTATAAAGGAAAAGGTACAGCAGAAAGTATAAAAATATCACTTTGTTCTCTACTCCTACCAGATCCTGCCTCCAATGGAACACTCCCTTCCGATCTGCGAGGTTCCTCTGATCTGCGAGAACCCAGCGCATCGAAAATTGGAATATCGGAACCCGATATGATAGGAAGAGAAGAAGAAGGGACAATAGACAATCCTTGAGCGGGACCAGTCAAAACCTCGGTAACCGGATCCAATGTGGTTTGCAGAGACGAAGAAGAACCACAAGCAAACTTCTCTGCTGCCTTCACTGACCTCCTCCTTTTAATACTTGGAACATCCGCAGGGACAGGAGGAGGGAGACTAGCAGTTATAGGAAGCACTACAATTTCAAAACTGATGGTAGCCTCAGATCCAATTCTACAATCTTCATCACATTGTTGAGGAAGAGCATTCTCAGATGGAATTCTTCAACAGCTCTCCTATTTGGATTAGAATCTTCTTCAGTAGAAGGACGAAGAGGTCTCCCAACCTCGGCAGCCACAACCACATCTTCACCTGAAGTCTCCTTCCCTTTCTTCTTCAACTTATTTGAGCGAGAGATGGCATGCATTCTTTCAGCCAAAGTCCTGGGAGCCATCCCTTCATCTGGAAAGAAAGAAAAAAGAGAATCAAGATCAAGCTACAGATCGGAATAATTCAACAATGCGAACAAAAGATTTCAGATGATCCTACCCAAAGCTAAATACAACCCACAATCTTGATGACGTTGGTCAGATAAGAAGAATTTATCTACTGGGGTATTTCGAAATTCCTTTAATCTTTCCAACCACCCTTTTTCAACTGAAGTTATTTTCTCCTTGGAAGCAATATGTGTTCGAGGAGTACCCCATTTGGTACTGAATCCCCAACTTTCACTATTGGACACAAAGAAATACTTACTCTTCCAATCCTTAATTGAATACGGGACTGAACCAAGAAACAGTCTACCTTGTTTAGCCCCGAAGTAGAACCAATCAGATTTCCTATCTTGGTTAAGACTAAAAAAGAGGCTAAAGAGATGAAAGGACGGTCAACTTCGCAAAGAAACGAAACTACCACAAAACCATAGAGAATTCTCTAAAAGTTCGGAGTTAGTTGAGAAGGATTCAAACTGAAATGTCGAAAGATATCTACAACGATCTGTGGAAAAGGCAACCAAAGACCGGCTATCAAAGCATCTTGATAAATGAATAAATCTCCCTCTTGAGAAGGAGAACAGGCACGCTCGGAGGAAGAAGGAACTCTATAAGAGATTCTAAACGAAGAAAGATTATACTTCCTCACAAAATCGTCTATTTTAGCTTCGGAGAGAGTATTGGCAAAGGAAAAGGAACAACGTTTCGGATCTCTGGCAGCCTTAGGCATCGCGAAAACTTCCAAAGAAAACCCAAAATGAGGAAGAATCGAGTTCTAGAAAGAAGAAGAAACCCTGTACCTAGACGAATAGATCCTTCTAAGAATGCAGAGATCAATAGCCTTTTGAGGAAGAGACAAAGCGAACCAGTGAATAAGATGAAAAACCTTTGCAGAAAAAACGTCATTCTCGATTCCAAGAATGATTTCAGAATTCAAATTAATCCCTTGAACAGTACTTAAGGAAAGAATTGACGGCCAAGATCAACTAAAAACTCAACACAGAACCCTCCATCTAACGGCTAGGGACAAATAAGAGCTCATTGCGATTTGAATTCCTGACGCATGGAAGTTGAAAAGGTTAAATCATCATAAACCCTACATCACAGCAGCCATCAGAAGCTGTATCGTGACAACGAAGGATGGCGGATAATCAATGGCAAACAATAGACCATTAATGTCTGAGAAACAACAAAAACTTTTTTATCCACAAAGGAGTAGCCATGCATGAATTCCTAAATGAGCTGCACGCTTCTTGATTTGACAGATGGGATAAAATTGTCAAATTAAATATTCGAGGAAAGAAGGGAAGGATTGTTGGAACAAACAAGTCACAGAACTATACTACAAAAGATAGAAGAATCATTAAATGAAAACACTGGAGCTGACATCGACATGATGGACTTTGGAACAATTTGATCTCGGAAATGCTTAGCTTCATAAACTCGAACAATGATCAAAGAATATTTGATCATTCTTCGAATTAATTCGCAAGCACACTTGATGGGGGACTATTGATATGGATGAAAGTAGTAAGACACGTGGCAGTTATCCGGACAGACCATATGTCAAGATAACAAGTCCCTCAAACACCAACATATCGGTCCATGATTAGATCATTCCGATATAACCCTTCAACCCAGCCAGGTCATCCCAATATGATATACTTTGTCGATCTGATATTGTCTACCTGATATGCGATAAGAACGTTGATTGATGTTCAAGAATATGGAACCCCAGCAGCTTACCAATGTGTCCTTGTGACTCATCGGGAATGGAAAGAACTCCCCCAGGCCAACACGTGTCCATCAGTAAAGACATCCCTAGACTGGTAATCATCTATATCGGTTCCAATCTTCTAGAAGAAGTACAGCTGTAGACAACCTGTCCTTCTAGAAGACTTACACAAGACAATTTCGCAATTAGCCGCATAATCGGGCGCTTAGCCGAAAATGTACCGCAAACATGTACTTAAATTGAGAAGCGTGCTTGGCATGCAACCCGCGCCTATAAAAGGCGAGAATCGTTGTTCATTTGGACAGGTTGAATTCTAGCAGCGAAGCTCTGCCTATTTGGAATCAGGATCCATTCTCACTCTCTTTTTGTTTCCTATTCGTGGAATCATTATAAGATCTCTTGTAAATTCAATAATTGATAGTGAGATCTTGCTTTCCCGTGGTTTCTTCCCCATTGATTAGGGGTTTTTTCACGTAAATCTGGTTTCCCTCTCTTTCTGTTTGAATCCTTGATTGATTTTCTTCTAAGATAGCCTCCAAATCAATATAAATTGATAAATTCAATTGTTAAGTCGAAATTGGGAGCTCATCCTGATTTTAGCTCTAACATATTATATATATCCTTAAGTGTAAAGGGATATGAATTATTATTTTGATGTTTCCTTAGACAATCCCAAGCTAAGGATTCTTAAGCAATATAAATTGTATTGACTTTGCTGTTAGAGAACTAATTTATTTTCAAAATGGAATTTCTGCGATTTCTATGATTGCCCACAATTTGTAATCTAATGTTGCAGTTTATTCAGTTATTTTGAAATAAGTTTGATACTTGAACTAACCAAACTGTAATTTGTAGGATAGGGATAATTGAAATTTGTTGGGACAATTCAGTTTGTAATCTAGTTGGGATAATTCAATTTGTAATCTAGTTCAAGTATATTGAATTATCCCAATTGTAATCTAGTTGGATGAACCTATTTCTTCATTTGAAGAATTGGGACTAAATCTGCTTGCTTGTGGTAAATACAGGCATGCTTATTCTTGTTGGTACATTCTTCGAACACTCATACAATAAGTCAATTCTTGACATGATTTTGTGAATTCTCCAATTTTGCAGCTATCAGGGCCCATGTCAAGTTAGAGGCAATTCAATGATGCAAGATAATTAATTCAGGCTCATGTGAACATGTGTACAATGTATTGAAATGTTCACTACCAGTTCTTGTCACCATGAATCAGAGCACATATTTTCCACATTATAGTCACAAAACTTGCTTCTGTTATGTTATTCATTAAGCTTGCTATCAATGAAATGTGGACCATAACAATCATACAAGAAGATCAACAACATGAATGAAGATTTTCATAATACATTACATTGAAGATTTACAGTAGTAAGATAATACAATTTTGAATGAATTATAGGTTTTTTTATTTTGGCTGCTTTATCAAGATATTTGGGACCTCTGTGAAGCATAATTGTTACTATATATTTTATTTATTAACAAATATAACTGTTTGATCAAATAATTTAAAATTAATGAGATTTAACCTATTGGATTTATCTTTATATTGGTATCACATGGATCACAAATGAAGGAAAGATTCACAATTTCATTAGCAAAATGACATCAATATTTAATCATATATTATTTATCAATTTTTAAAAAATCCCCCAAAATGTAATAGCAAGCCAAACGTACCATCCTATTTTTCACAATTTTATATTTATTAAATAAACATATTTCCTTCTACCTTTTCCCTCTAATAATTGATGAAAAATAGAGGAAATTTCAAGATATATATATAAGCTTCCCTTTTTTAATTAAATGTGTCAGTCCGGCTGATTTATATATATATAAAAACTTCCCTGTTTATACCAAAACAATAAGAAAAAAATTAATATAAAAAATATATATATGACCCTTAAAAATACAAAATGTCTCAAGGGCCAATATATATATATATATATATATATATCAGGTCGAATCCTGAGGCAAGCTGAGGACACATATGATAAGGGAGGCCAAGGATATAAATCCCAAATAACCCGGGAACACATATCCGGAGACAAATTCAAATTTTAGGATTGGCCAAAATATATTCCGGGAAATCTCAAATTCCAAGATGGCCTGAGAATACATATCTCGAGACGATCTCAAGTTTGAAGATGGCCTGAGAATACATATCTCGAGGCAATCTTCCAGAAATACAAATCTCAAGATAGCCCGAGAACACATATCTCGAGACGATCTTAAATTTCAAGATAGTCCGAGAACACATATCTCGAGGCAATCTCAAAGTCTAAGATGGCCCGAGAATATATATCTCGAGGTGATCTTCCATAAATACAAATCTCAAAGTAGCCCAAGCACCTATTCCGAGGAGATCTAGAAGAATGCAAATTCCAAGGCATTATGAGAATACCAATCCCAAGGCAATTCAAAGAATGCGGATCCCGAGGCAAAAGAAAATAAATCAATTAATTGAATAATAATAATTAAAAAAAAAGAGAAGAAAGAAAAAATTCAAATTTAAATCAAATCAAATTAAGGTTTGGTCCTATCCTCAAAAACGGCTTGCAGGTTATACCTCAACTCTCGTGGAAGAAACGAAGGGATGATTTCCGGGGATAAGATATTAATTTGGTTTATAAAAGGAGGAGGAATTTTTGAGAGAAAAAGGAGAGAAGAACTTTTGAGAGAAAGCAAGGAGAAGGAAAGGTATTTCTTTTCTTTGATCTCTCTTCATGTAACCCAATATCAGATCCAGGCTCCCTTGTGGAGACCGTCGTCAGCCCCTTTTGGATGCCCTGCCGTCGTCGCCACCCAACACCAAACTTCGGCTCCCTTGTGGAGGGCGTTATCGCCCGCCCTCATCAAGCTCTTGGTCCGCCGCTGCCAAATCTCCAGCTCCCTTGTGGATGTCGTCGCCGTCGGCTCCCTGGTAGATGTCGCTATCCGTCGCCGCCAGATCTCAGGCTCCCTTGTGGACGCCCTTGCCGCCAACCCGAGGCCGTCGGGCTCCCTTGTAGACGCCGCTGCCGCCGCTAAGCCACCCTTGTGGGGCTGTTATTGCCGAGCCTATGCCGTCGCTGCGAGCATCTCAGAACATGCCCAATCACTGAGCGCCTGCAGCTTCAGCGCCGCGCCTCCAATTGTGGGACAAGAAAAGCTTTGAAGGACTTGTGCTTGGTGTGAGGAGCTGTGAAGGAAATCGTGTTTTCAAAATTTGTTGGGGTCTCGACAATAATATATTTAACAGGAGGATGAAGTCTCTTTATTCAGAAGGTTGAGATCTGAGAATCATTTGGTGTTGTCTTGGAACGATTTACAAAGCCCTGTGGTTGTCTCATACAAGAATATAAAGGATGAAGAGGCCCGCTACCTTGTCTGGTTTGGAGATCTGATCCTTGTTGCTGCCCTTGTTGTGGGTGGGGAATAGAAAAGAGGGGCGGAGGATTTTTCAAAAGGATTTGAAAAGTTTGCAGATTTTGCTCTCAAGTATTGTCAGTTACATGAAAGCCTAATAAATGTTTAAGCTATTTCTGAAGAACTTTGCCAAAGCTTGGAGAAGCTGCTCAATAAAAAAATGAGCATTGAAGACCATCAACTCATCTTTTGTCTTGCACTTGAACCACTATAAGAGCCGATTGGAGTTTGTCTGTTCATTTTTTAGTACAAATTCAAAGATTATTTGAAACATGTATGAAATTTAAAGTCATATTTTATGGTGCTATGATGTTCTGTAATCAAAATTTTTTTTGATGAAGTCCTCTGTAAATATGCCAAACATTTGTTGGTTTCATGAGATGCCTCCCTAGTGTTTGATGAAATGTCTCCAATAGGTTATGGTTTCCTATTGGAACAAGGATGGAACCACCGAGGATATATTCTAAGGTCTATTGCAAAACCATAATGATATTAGGAATAAAGAGAAGTAGTTTCGACAATTTAATGGGAATATTCAAAGAAGCCGGAGCTGATGTTTTCTTGGAGCATCTTGCTAGGATGTATGTTGACTTTGTTATTATTGAGAGTTTAGACCATATGAAAATGGCGGCTGCTGCAGATTCCATATTTATTAATTGAGCAAATAAATTCTATGGTTAGCTTGCAGAGCATGTAAAATCAACCATTTTAAGAGTAGCTAACTTCCTTCCATTATTAGTTGAAGCGGCTATGTGCAGGAAACCCACTTCACTTGCATCTGAAGCTGCCTCATCTTATGGAGCTGTTGTCATCAAAAGAAGGGGATGCTATTCTGAAAAAAAAAAAAAAAAAAAAAAGGGTTGCCATTATGAAGGAGCTGCTGTCACAAAAAGAGAGTTGCTGGGGTGTTGATATGAAGAAGAATTTGTTGCTACTGCTGCAAAAACAAAGAAGAATTCAAGAAGCTATAGAGTTAATATTATTAAGTGAATGTATGATTGTAAATTTTATTGAGAAGACATTCCAAGTGCACGCTGAATGTTTCACCCTCTTGATGCTCGATGAAATGCTTGAAAGAATATGAAAACAACCTTGACGGGCATTCAAGGCTTGAAATTCATGTTCTCTTTGAATGATAGGAAAGAGCATACTGTGGTGGACAAAATCTTTTGTTAAGAAACTCAAAACAACTCTTACTTGAAACAAAAACATGGTTATACATGTTACTTAATATTCATTGGTCTGCACTCTGAAAATGCTTGCTTATGATGCATTCTCCTTCAAATCTTTGTGGTGCGAACCATATAAACCGGCATTAGAAAGGTGGAGATAACTTGAACTAAGGAAAGTAAACCAATAGAATTGGGCACCTCTCTTCTCTTGAATTGTTGAAACTCAGGTCCAAGTAATTCAAGTGCTGCAAAGCATGCAGAAGATTTAATTCTACCAATACCAAGGCCTTTATGTTGTGGATAGTGGGGTTTACAAGTTGAAGAATAACAATGGCTTGGATGCAAACAATCAAGATAGTTTTTGTCCTTAAAGTGTTATTTGTCCCCACTACTAAGAGTATGTTGAAGGGTTTGAATGACAAATAACCTTCAAGGATTCACCTAAGCCAACCAAGAAGAAAAGATCAACAATTTCTTTGTTCTTGCCAAAGAATACTCAAGAACAAGTTTAAAGAATGGAGAAAAGAATTAGAGTGATTGTAGTATATTTTTTGCCAATTGTTTTCTATTGTATTTATAACCCAATGTTGTCATAAAACACATCCCTTTGGAAATGGCACACACTCTTTCAAGTGAAAAGAGTACAACTTTTGGTGAAAAGGCGCACACTCTTTCAAAGTGAAAAGTGTACAACCTTTGGTGAAAATACACACCCAATTTCAAAGTGAAATAATACAACCTTTAGCAAACTTGATTTCTCCATTATTTTTACTTAGTTTTTCAAGCTATCATGTCTTATAAGCATTACACAAATGCTTATTTTCCAACATTCCCCCACTTACCTTGTAAAACTAATCCCTGTAAGTTTAAATCTTAAAGATACTTGTTAAGTTCAAATCTTTAAGTTGCACTAACCTTCAAAGTTAGAACTAAATTGATGGTAGTACATGAACTTTAAACCATAATTTAGAATGTTCTAACTGGAAAGTCACACACATTAAACTTACATTGTTCTTGAGATATTCACCAGTAGTTGGAGCACTGTTATGGCCATGTGCGTCCTCCTGGTTTCATGAACATTTACAAAAGTTATCCTTGCTTTTGTTGGAACGGCACCATTCCTTATGTTCATATAGGTGAAGTTTCTGTTTCAGCATAAGTATTAGTATGCCCATGATTCTTTACCGAATCAATACTCCATTAAGAGTCTGAATGCTCAACCTCCTACAATACTAGTAAACACCACTTTGATCAAAGTGCCCTTGCGTTTACCCACCAATCACAAATCAATAGCTTGTTTGCTCATTAAACCTTTTCTAGTTGATATACTAGAGAGGTCGAGTTACTACTAAAGGTAATTCTTGCATAATTCAATGGGTTTAACTCCCATTCGTTTAGTGGTTCTTTCTACCATTTCTCTCGAGAGACCTTTCGTAAATGAATCCGCTAAGTTATTCATAGTTTTCACATAGACAATTGTTATCACTCCTTCCGAGATTAATTGTCTAACATAACTATGCCTCAAGCTAATGTGTCTAGATTTCCCATTATAAACTTTGTTGAATACTTTCGACATTGTAGCTTCACTATCGCAATGCAAAGAGATAGTTGGCCTTTCTCGTGGCCACAATTCTATGTCATATAGAAGATTTATTAGCCATTCTTCCTCTTTTGCTGCGGTAGCTAAGGCTATAAACTCAGACTCCATAGTGGAATGAGTAATGCATGTTTGTTTCTTTGAAGCCCAAGATATGGCTCCTCCTGCTATCATAAAGGTCCAACTTACACTTGTAATCCAGCTTGCATCAGAATATCCCTCAAGCACTGGTGGAAAGTTGTTATAAACTAGTACCAAATTGGAAGTTCTTTTTAGATAACCGAGTACTCTTCTAATTCCTTTCCAATGTGCTAATCCAGGATTACTTGTAAATCTTGATAGCTTACCTACCGCAAAGGCAATGTCAGGTCTAGTGCAATGCATAATGTACATTATGCAACCTATTGCACTAGCATATTCTAATTGAGCTATTGCTCTTTCGGTATTCGTAGTAAGCATGCTAGTAACATCGTAATGAGTGGGTGCTTCTTTGAAATTCAAGTGTTTGAACTTTTCAAGTACTTTTTCAATATAATGAGATTGACTTAAAGCATAACCCCCACTATGTTTCTTAATCTTAATCCCTAAGATAGTATCAACTTCACCCAAGTCCTACATCTTGAACTTAGAAGTCAAATTCTTAGTTTCCAAAATCCCTTTCATGTTGGTTCCATCAATGAGCATATCGTCTACATATAAGCAAACAATTACACCATACTCATTTGTAAATTTGGAGTAAATGCATTTATCCGCATTATTGTGTTTCAAACCATTTTGTAATATCACGGAATCAAACTTTTCATGCCATTGTTTTTGTGCTTGCTTTAGACCATACAGAGATTTCACAAGCTTACATACTCTATTCTCGTTTCCAGGTAGTACAAAACCTTCCGGTAGTTCCATGTACACCTCTTCATCTAATTCACCATTCAAAAATGCAGTCTTTACATCCATTTGATCAATATGTAAATTGTACAAAGAAGTTAATGCAAACAACACTCTAATTGAAGTTATTCTAGCTACAAGTGCATATGTGTCAAAATAGTCAATACCTTCTTTTTGTCGAAATCCATTTGCTACTAACCTTGATTTAAAGGTATGTATGGATCCATCCGTATTATATTTCCTTCTAAATACCCACTTGCATCCAACTGGTTTTGATCCTATAGGTAAATCAACAAGTACATATGTATTGCTTGAAAGGATAGAATCCATCTCTTCATTGATTGCCTCTTTCAAAAAGGCTGCATCTCTTGATGCCATAGCCTCACTATAAGTTTTAGGCTCACCTTCAATAAGCAATAACATGGGTATTTTATTCATTATGTATTTACGATCCCCTTCCACAAGACATGTTATCCCTTGTGTGTAAATAAAATTAGGATCCAATTGCTTTTCTACTCTTCCTCTTTGACTTTTTCTAACCTCAATAGGTAAGTCATGAAGAGTTCTTTAACTAGAAGAAGAACCATTAAAGGTTGTTTTCATATTTTGTGTTTTATCCGATTCTAGATCATTAGTAGTTGAGTCATTAAGAAACTTGTTCTCTATGAACTCAACATCCTTTGATTCAACTATAATGTTTGAATCAATGTCTAGTAATCTATATGCTTTTGAATTTTCAGCATACCCAATAAATACACTTTTATTTGCTCTTGATCCTAATTTTGTCCTTTTTGGATCGACAACTTTATAATAAGCAATGCAGCCCCAAACTCTAAGATGACTTAGGTTAGGCTTCCTACCTCTCCATTTCTCATATGGAGAAGTTTTTGTTCTTCGAGAAGGTATTCTATTATGTACATAGCAAGCCGAAAGCAAGGCTTCCCCCCATAAATTCTTTGGCAATTTAGCATTGAGGATCATGGCATTTACCATATCCACCAAAGTTCTATTCTTTCGTTCCACCAAACCATTTTGTTGTGGGGTGTATGGGGCACTTGCTTGATGTACAATTCCATTTTCTTCACAAAAAGAAGAAAATTCCATAGAGAAGTATTCCCCTCCTCTATCACTTCTCAAGCACTTGATTTTCTATTCCATCTTGTTTTCAACTTCAGCTTTATAAAGTTTAAACTTTTCTAATGCTTGATCCTTAGTTCTCATCAAATATACATATGTGTATCTAGACATGTCATCTATGAATGTGATGAAATATTTACTGCCACCTCTTATTATCATTCCATTTAATTCACAAATGTCAGAATGCACAAGATCAAGTATTTTGTTATCCTTTTCTACACTAGGAAATGGTTTCTTAGTCATTTTAGATTGTATGCATATTTCACATTTTTCATTAATCTCATGATCATAAGCAATCATACCATCTTTAGACATAAGTTTCATAGTTTTAAAACTAACATGAGCAAGTCTATTATGCCATAAAGAAAAAGAATCAATAATATAAGCAAAATTACTAGTTTTATTGATGTCCACACTTAATTTGAACATTCCATTACAAGAGTACCCTTTCCCAACAAAGATCTCATTCTTAGACATAATCAACTTTTCAGCTTCTAATACAACTTTAATTCACTTGCTACACAACAAAGTTACAGATACAAGATTCTTCTTAATTTCAGGAACATAAAGAACATTGACCAAAGTCAATTTCTTTCCAGAAGTAAAGTGAAGCTCTATGGTTCCTTTCCCAAGAACCTTTTCCATAGCATTGTTGCCCAAGAGTACATGTTGATCTTCCTTTGTCTCTTCAAACTCCTTGAATTGAGTTTTGTCATTGCAAATGTGAATGGTTGCACCGGAGTCATACCACCATTCTAGTGATTTGGTATTGGTTGCCATGTTCACTTCTGAAATCATACCAATGTGCATTTCGGAAACCATGGCTACCAATTCTTTAACTTCTTTATTCACCACATTTGCTTGATTGGAGTTCTCCAACTTTCTCTTTTTGTAGGATCTACAATCCTTCTTAAAGTGCCCCTTCTTTCCACAATGAAAACACTTTTTCTTCATTTTGGAAGTATCCGAAGGTCCTGCCACATTATTGGAGTTGTTGGTGTTGTTGTGGTCAACAAATTTCCTCTTTTGGAATTTCTTCTTGTCCTTAGCACCATGCTCAATCATGTTGACTTTGGAACCATTCATTTGTGCACTTTTGCCTTCACGGATCCGAGTCTCCTCCTCAATCCGAATGAGCATCAAGAGTTGGTCCACACTCAAGGTCTCATTTGAATGCATGAGTTTCTTTCTATAATTGTTCCAAGATGGTGGCAATTTTGCAATGATTGCCACCACTTGCAATTGATCTGAAACTTCAATCTTCAAATCCTTGAGTTTGGACACTAGGACTTGCAATTCATCAACCTATTGTACTATGGACTTGTGGTCTACCATCACAAATACTTTAAGGAAATAAATTTATCCAGACCTTGTTTTTCATTTGTGTACTTTGTCTCCAATGCTTTCCAAAGTTCGACCGGATCTTCATAGCCTCTAAAAAGATCATATAATCGATCGGAAAGTGTCTCCATTATGTAGCCACGGCACTGAATTCGATCTTGTTCATACTTCTCCAATTTGGCCTTGTCTTCATCGTTGCTCTTGTCATCCAATGGTGGAGGCTTTGGATGACCTTCATCCATGACATGTTGGATCTTCAACTCCGTAAGCATAAATTTGATTTTGTCCTTCCATCGAGTGAAACTCATGCAATTGCCATCAAAACAGTCCAACTTGAATTCATGATCCTTCACTTTGATTGTAGCCTTGTTGTCCATCTTCACGATCAAATTCAGAACTAGCAATAACACTTTAAGATTGTTGTGGATAGTGGGGTTTACAAGTTGAAGAATAACAATGGCTTGGATGCAAAACAATCAAGATAGTTTTTGTCCTTAAAGTGTTATTTGTCCCCACCACTAAGAGTATGTTGAAGGGTTTGAATGACAAATAACCTTCCAGGATTCACCAAAGCCAACCAAGAAGAAAAGATCAACAATTTCTTTGTTCTTGCCAAAGAATACTCAAGAACAAGTTTAAAGAATGGAGAAAAGAATTAGAGTGATTGTAGTATATTTTTTGCCATTGGTTTTCTATTGTATTTATAACCCAATGTTGTCATAAAACACATCCCTTTGGAGAAGGCACACACTCTTTCAAGTGAAAAGAGTACAACTTTTGGTAAAAAGGCACACACTCTTTCTAAGTGAAAAGAGTACAACCTTTTGTGAAAAGGCACACCCAATTTCAAAGTGAAATAATACAACCTTTGGCAAATTTGATTTCTTCATTATTTTAACTTAGTTTTTCAAGCTATCATGTCTTATAAGCATTACACAAATGCTTATTTTCCAACACTTCATAGACATAATGTTATTTGAAACCAACAACATGCAAGCCTCATTGTCACGGTTTTGTTGATAGGATTCTGGACCCAATTTGGAGCAAGAATGTGGTTAATAACAAACTTGTTCTAGAATATTTTCTTGCTTGCTTTGATAGTAGGAGGAAGGGTAAAGAAATTGTTTCATTGAACAACTAAATGGATCCAAGGTTTCAATAACAAAAGAAGTAAAAAGTTAGCCATCTGGGCATTTTCAATGTTGTGGAGGGTTTCGTACATGCCTGCATGTAGGTGGAAACTCATGAAAATGGGGGAAATGGCATGTTGAAAGTCAACGGAATGATGATGCTTAAGAAGGGTTGGTGATAATAAAAAAAAAACTAATAAAATAAGGCTATTTGAAGAAAGAGAGAGAGAGAGAGGGGGGGCTGGTGATATAAAACAAAATGAAAAAAGGCCATGCAAAAGGGAGCTGGGCCAGTTATAATAATAATAATAATAATAATAATAATAATAATAATAATAATAAAAGAGAGAAGTGGCCATTTGAAAGGAAAAAAAAGACTGGTAAAAAAATAAATAAAATAAAATAAATCAATAAAAGAAAGGGAGATGGGCCAATTTGAAAGGGAAAGCTGGTGAAAAAAAATATGAAAAAAAAAGAGAGATGGGCCCCACTTTCTTAAAAAAGGGGGAGTTGATTTAATTAAATCATAAAAAGGGGCTGATTTAATTAAACCATAAGAAAGAAAACATTTGAACTCATATACATGTGCATGTTCGCACATCTTGAGGCGGCGACAATAGATGCATATCGAGGTGTCCCGAAACATCGAGTCTCGAGGCGATAGTGGAACACTCACCTTGAGGCGGCTGATAGAATATCTCAAATCATAAAGTGGTGAATCTCGATGTGCTTATGAAACACGCATCTCGAGACAGCTGATGAAGTGATACAACCCTTAAGGTGGTATGAAACATTCATCTTAGGGCGTCCGGTCAAAACATAAAGGCGGCGACAAAGTCGGCATCTTGAGGCAACCAAAGCGGCATTCTAAGGTGGAGGGCGGCGCCATTTAAATAAAATGAATAAATAAATAAATAAATATGTGTATACATCCATGTTATAACATCTATATATAATAAATTATTTTGTTCTGTAATAAATAAATTCTTTTTATTCATTGTCTCTACTTGTACTTTCGCCCTTAATCGGAGGTTCCCGCAATCTTATTCGGGGTAATTAATAATGGAGGCTTGCCTATATTAGGAATGGAAGAACCCACAAACAAAACAAATATGATATCTGTGATTCAATGTATCGCTTAGTGTCTCTTCACAGACATGATGTCAGGTGAGTATTTTCGATCCCACATTCCCTTTTTTGGCTGATTTATCATGAGATTTTACCCAAGAAGCCGGTAGTCTAACGGCCATGTCACCTTGTGGGCCCCACAGGAAAAATTTTATTGAGAGAAGTGGAGAGAGAGAAAGAGCCTTTACACATGTGAGGATTTGAATGGTGGACTCATCCAATAATGGGTGAGTTCGGCTTGATAGAAGTTTTTCTCCATGTAGAGATATGGCGAGCCGGCCGCAAGTGCTACCGACCTTTAGTGTCAGACCGGCTGCACTTGCGGCCGGCCCGCTATGTGAGACAACATATCGGGGCTGGGTCTGGGCCGTCTGAGACCAGGCCTGATAGTGCAGTTACATAGCTGGCCTGCCGCAAGTGCGACCAACTGATACTAACATCTCCCTATATATATATTGTTAGTGCAAAAATTGGATTTAGGGCCCAATCTCAGCCTAACAATTGAATTTATATTTTGGGAGTGGCTATCCTAGAATGAGATCGAGAGAGAATCCAAACAAGAGAGAGAGAAGACAGATTTACGTGGAAAAACCCCTAAAAGGCGGGGAAAAAACCACGGGAGAAGAAATTCTCATTATAAATGGTCAAGAGTACAAGAGATCTTACAACCATTCTCAAAGTTGGAAAGAGGATTGACTCCATTTCCAATTTCGGCAGAGCTTCACTGCTTGGATTTTTCGAATGTCCCAAAATGAACAATGATCCTTGCCTTTTATAGGCATCTGTCGCGTGCTGAGCACGTTTCTCAATTTAGTCACGTGTTCGCCAGCTGCGAATCCAACTAAGCGCCAGCTAAGCATCTGAGCTGTCTCCATGTGTAACTTTTCTAGAACTTTCTGGAATGCCAGGTTGTCTACAGCTGTCCTTTTTCTAGAAGATTGAGAATGACACTGTGAATCATCGGTTTTGTCATACCTGCATATGTTTAATTAGCTTCTTTCCGATACGGATATGACCCATAGCGGCATAGTCATATTAATTCATATCGGATCGGCACAATGCTTCGTGGTGGATTAATCCGATACAATGATTTATCCATATCGGAACGGTATGCTATAATCGCCATATCGGATCGGTATGCTGTAACGTTCACGTGAACCTTTAGACTGTGGTTCTGACACGTGGCTTTCTTGGATGTGCGCCACGTGTCTCAACACTTTCATCCCTATCAATAGTCCCCCATTAAGTATGCTTGCGAATGAAATGAAGCTAAGCATTACTATAATCTGTCTGTTCTGGGACTATTGCTTCGATATCTGCTTCATCATCTCTATTCGATGCATCTTCTCCCATCTGTACTGTACTTTGGTGACTTTCTTGTCAAAAAATTCTTTTTCATTTAATGTCTTCTATTTGCCATTGATTATACCCCTGCCCCATCAGATCGGCATCGACTTTTTAGAGATCATAGTGAAACAAAGCTTATGATGATACCGCTTTTCATTCTCCACGTGTCAAGAATTTGAAACGCTTTAAGTTTCTTTTGGCCCTAGCCGCCGATCAAGGGTTTTGAATAATTACTCAAATTGATCCCGACCGTTGATGTAATTCTCAAATAGTGTTGGAGATCCCATAATCAAACTTCAAAATCGTTTGAAGGTGGCTGCTTCCGTGCAAAACGCTCTTCATCTTGTTCTTCGATTCACTTTGTCTTTCGTGAAGCCATTGAACCTTCAACTCTGAGAAAGGATTTGATTGTTCAGGTACGAGGTTCTCCTTCCAATTTCAGGATTTCAGATCCTCGTTGTTTTGGGTCTGGAGTTTTACTGCTTTAGGGTTTATTTCTTCAATTCGTTTACGATGCCTAAACTCGCTAGAGACCCAAAGCGCTGTTCTTTCTCCATTGTTAACACACTTTCTGAAGATAAGATAGATAATCTAGTGAAGAAATACCATCTTTCATCTTCCAATATCTCTTATCGGGTTCCCTCTGCTACGGAGCATGCTTGTTCCCCATCTCAAAAAGAAGATCTTGCTATTTACCAAGATGCACTCATAGCGGGACTTAGGTTACCTTTTCCCCAAATCTTTGTAGATATCTTCCGTCATTTCGGTCTAAATCCTTCTCAGCTAACTCCAAATTCTTGGAGGATTCTCTGTGGGTTTGTCGTCGTTTCAATGCTTTGTGAAGTTGAACCATCTGCTCGTCTGTTTAGTCTTCTTTTTACTCTTAACCAAGATAGACAATCCGATTGGTATTATTTTGGTGCCAAATCCGGCGCTGCTTTCCTTGGCTCTGTTCCTGATTCAATCAAAGACTGGAAGAATAAATATTTCTTTGTTTCTAATACCGAGAGTTGGGGTTTTAACACCAAATGGGGTAATCCCTTTACTCCGTCGGGCTCCAAAGCTAAGGAAAATCCAATCGATACTGATTGGTTCCAAAGATTCAAGGAGTTCAAGAAGACTGCATTAGATAAATTCTTCCTTTCAGATAAAAGGCTTCAAGAATGTGGATTGTACTTAGCTTTGGGTAGGATCACTTCGAGTTCCTGATCTGTATTTCTTAAATGATTCTTATTGTTGTTTGATTTGGATTCATTTGCTTCTTTTTTCAGAGAGAAACATGCCACCAAGAACTCTGGCTGAGAGGATGCGGGCTATTTCTCAGAGTGATAAAACCAAGAAAAAGGGAAAAGCGGTTTTAAGTGAAAAAATCCCCAGTTCTGGTAACGAAGAGATTGAGAAAGGTCCATCCGATGATGCTCCTTCTCAACAACTTGGCGTGGAGCACAGAAGGGAATCCGATGTTCCTATCAACTATGAACCTGTTACGGCTCCTGTTATCGCTAGCCTTCCCCCTATTCCGGTTGAAGGTCCTGTTGTTAAAAAGAGGAAGTTAAGAAAGGCTACTGATAGGGCCGTCTCTGCCTCCGTTCCTTCCGTTCAAACTTCTTTAGAGAAAATCATCAGGGATGTATCTGGTTTGGTTCAGGAAAGGAACATTACTTCCTCTCCTTCTCGTCAAAATATACCAAACCCCGATGTCACTTCTATATCAAACCCCGATGTCGCTATCCCCGATGTACCTATTACGTTTCCTCACACTCTTCCCATCGGATCGGGTTTCGATATAGAGGTTCCAGGTCAAGTAGCTGATTTCATATCGGGTGAGCCTGCTTGTTCGGAAGGAAATGCTTCTTCTGGATCAGGACCGGTCATCCAACGGAGGAAAAGTATGAGTTTGAAGATTTTTATTGTACTCTTGATATTTTTCGATCCCGTTTTGCTGCACTGCATATCGGCTAAATCATCTTCCTTATCCTGATTTCAGGGGTAACGCGTATGGCGGGTCCTAATGCTGATAACTCGAATGCTCAAAGGACTGGAGTTAAAGTCATCACTCACCGGAAGGATAATGTTCTTCCTGTTAATGTCAATGCGATCGTGGATTCTCTCCGGGTTGGCGACAAGGAGATGTCAAAAATCACTTGAACCAATTCAACTTAGAAGAATCCTGTGCTCATTTCCAATGGTCGATGGCTTCGGTATGTTTTTTGACCATCTTCTTCAACTAAGATCGTAATTTCATGTCTCTCTTTTCTGAAACAATTCTTTTGCATCGCTTTATGGGGTGATCGGGTTGTTGCACTTTGCAACCAAAACAATTCTGAAATGAAGACCCGTATCTCCCAACTGGAGGAGGAGAATAAAAAGCTCTTGGAGAATCTTCTCCTCAAAGATACTGAGATAACCAGAGTCGGTGAGGAGAAGAAACTTATTTCTGCTGAATTAGAGGAGTCACAGAAGACTCATGAGTCTCTAAAAGCTGAACACGAGAATTTGCGAGCCTCTCTTTCTTCTTCTGAACAAGCTACCACCGCTCTGAGATTGGATCTTAATAGTTGTAAGAATGAGAGGGACTCCTTTGCTGATGAAAACAGAAAGCTCTCTGAAACTATTTCTGAGCTCAACCACAATGCCTCTATTGAAGATGAGTTGAAGAAGATATTGCAGTCCAAACTTAAAAACGCTGAAAGAGAAAAAGATCTCTTATCTGAACGGCTGAAGGCAAAAGAAGTCCTCCTTTCTAACGCTCAGAATGAAATCCTCACTGCGCAAAGATCGAATGAGGCTATCAAAGAAGAAAAGACCTCGCTGCAGTCTGAGCTGAACAAAAGTTGGAAAAAGAATATGGAACTGGAGGCTAAGCTTGATGCGGCGGAGAAAAGAGAACTTTCTGATGATGAAATTCGGAGGGTAACATCAGAGGTTTATTCAATCTTAAGCTGTGTTCATTCCGTAGACCCTTCAATCAATTTTCATCAGACTCCTTATGATGAGGTATTGGAATTTTATTTCGCAAAATGTCCTGTGGAAGGGGAGCAAAACCAAGATCCTGTGGCTGAAGAAATCAGGACTGATACCTTAGCTGCTGAAAGATTGGATCCCGATATTATATGTTTAGAGGGAGATCGGACTGCCTCCGTATCGGAAAAAGAAGCTTCCGATTTAACAGTTCTCCCACCATCTTCATCAAACCCAAAAGAAACTCCAGAGTGTGGGAAAATTATATCGGACCCCGATCCGATATATAGAGCCATCCTTAACGAATCAAGGCTTTCCCTTGAGAATGTGGAAGGTGAAGAAAAGGCGGATCACGATCCAAGTCACTCTTCAAGGGAAAGGTCATGAAGCTTCATCTAAAGGTTCTTCCGCCATCATTGAAATTGAAGATAATATCACAACAGAGCATGTAAGTCTTATCAGCCTTTTTCTATCGCTTCTTATAACATAATTTTTCATTCATCCTTTTTATCCAAACAAAATCAGCCCCAAGATTCCGTATTTAAGGAGGATCTTCCAAAATGCAAAAGTTATCTCTTCCGATACCAATCAAATGGCTGCCCCGTAAGTTGATTTGGAAAATGATCTTCCAATCGTATGAGGGAGGGAAGGTTAGCTGAATTCTTTGAGTTTTCCACCACTTCTTTTTAATCACCTTGTTCTTTTTTCTTCCCGTTAGATCCCCCCGAAATGAGGCAACTTCAGAGCGAAATTCAAGAGCTGAAGGCTGTCCAAGAAAAGATTTTACGTGACAGAGCAAAGAAGTCTGGTGAAGCTCTTGAAGCTAAACTCCTTGCTGAGGCTCGACGGGAGAATGCTGCAAGATACAGCAACTGGGACTTTATTTGACGAAGAAATTGATAGTTTTGCGTAGCTTCTCATTCTGATGTGAAAACTTGATTGGAATTGTATAAATCGCAAATACTTCGATTATTTCTTTGTTCCCTTTTCTCTTTTTGAGGATGAGTGAGATTGCCACTTGACAAATTTTTACTATTGTTTGGATATCAATCCTCCCGATGTCGACCGCTTCTAAGTTTTGTGTTAGATCCGCGACGCTTCTAGTACTTGTCATTGGTGAAAACGTTGTATCGGATTGGCTTGCATCGATCGTTCAATCCTTCATATCGGATCGGTCTTGCCTTTTGAAATCTTCTTTTGGAAAAGATAACATTAACTTGGTCAAATTGAGTCTTTAATTCCGAAGCGTTTCGAGGCATTCTATCGAAAAGATCAAAGGTCGCCCTCCATGACGTGAAACAACGCTTTTGACGCCTTTTCATATTTTGGGACTTAAAGAGAAGCGTTTAACGCCTTTTAGTTTTTCGAAACCTCATTTAACTGTCTTCGCAAAACTTTCAATATAAATAGAAGGAACCGCAGCCTGTTTAGAATATTCTTCTTCTCCAATATGGGTAATAACAGTTGCCCCTCTTTCTTCAGATTCTTTCTCAATGACAACTTTCGCTATCTTTGGATTCCCAGGGCTTTCCACGGTCATATGAGGGCGTTCTTCCGACCGGGGCCTGTTAGATTGCGGGGACCAAGTGGAAATTATTGGACTGTCACACTATCCATGTTTCCTGAATTGGGAGACATCAGATTCACCAATGGTTGGGCTGACTTCGTAAGGGATCATCAGTTAGTAGAGGGAGATTTGCTGGTTTTTGTTCTCCAAGAGGATCTGTGTTTCGAAATCCATATCCTTGGGAACAATCACTGTCAAAAAACATCAACACTTGCAGTTGCACCTTCTCAAGTTCTTGACGGCTCCTCTGATTCGGATCTCCCTGTTTCTTCAGATTCTTCTTAATTTCTGCATTGTCATTGTACTTTCCTTTTTTCAATCAGTAAATTTCATCTTTTAGCTATTTGTTTTTTCCTTCCTTTCCTTGTTGCAAAAGAAACAAATTGTCACGACGTTGTAGGAATGACAGCTTCTGTTTTTCTTGTATGGAATCAGCGTAGCTTGTGGATGTGGTTCGTCCGTGCGATGATTCCTACGCATTTCTTGATCAAGCGTAATTGCTTATTTTGCTATGGTCTTTGTTGATAAATTGTTGGTAAAATTGTTCCCTTTTTGGAACTGCTTCGGCATGGTGATTCTTCAGGATCAGCGTGTTTTGTTGATGTTGTGAATCGGCTTGGTTTAGTGGTTAATTTGACTTGTTGATGCCTATATGATGATCCGTTGGGATTGATATGGGCGATGGAGCCGGTATGGCCTATAGATATTGATGAGAATATTAGGATCGGTATGATCCGTTGAGCCCGATATGGGCATTGGGGCCGGTATGGCCTATGGATATTGATGAGAATATTGGGATCGGTATGATCCGTTGAGCCCGATATGGGCGTTGGGGCCGGTATGGCCTATAGATATTGATGAGAATATTAGGATCGGTATGATCCGTTGAGCCCGATATGGGCATTGAGGCCGGTATGGCCTATGGATATTGATGAGAATATTGGGATCGGTATGATCCGTTGAGCCCGATATGGGCATTGGGGCCGGTATGACCTCTAAGGTTGGTTTCTCCTTTCTTTGTTAGTGAACAAATTTTTCAAGGAGTAAAGTAGAAATAAAAAATAGAAGAAATAGAAACTCATGCTAAGTAACTAATTTTATTGATAGTACCTCCGTAGATGTTCCAATGGTATGGACGCTTGAGCTTACGCCCATCCATTTTAGAAAGCCAAGATGTACCGTCTTACAGCTTCTTGCACAATATATGGACCTTCCCAATTGGTATTGAGTTTTCCCTCGACTTTTATTGCCTTGAAAGATGTTCTCTCTCAATACTAGATCTCCCACCTGAAAGTCACTTCTTTCACCTTTAGCATTGTAATACCTCTTGACCTTCTCACATAAGTCGTCAGCCGAACATTAACACAATCTCTTCTCCTCCAATAGATCCAAATTTCACCGTAGTTGTCCCTCATTTGTTACTGGATCAAAGGATTGTGTTCTTGGTGTTGGTAGGGTGATTTCTGCTGGGAGCACAGCCTCCACTCCAAACGCTAATGCGAAAGGAGTCTCACCGGTTGGAGTTCGAGCAGTCGTCCGATATGCCCATAAAGTATTTGGAACTTCATCGACCCAGTTCGATCCATTTCTGAGAACTCTTGTCTTCAGGCCATGTAAAAGAGTTCTGTTGGTTACTTCCACTTGTCCATTCGCCTGTGGATGAGTAAATGTATGAGTCTTGATTCAATACCAAGATCTGTGCAAAACTTCTTGAAGGAAGGATTGTCGAACTGGCGGCCATTATCAGTGATGAAAGCCACAGGCAAGCCGAAACGGCAAATAACAGATTTCCATAAAAAACCCTGGCAAGCCTTTGCTGTGATTGACGCCAGTGGTTCTGCCTCCACCCACTTAGTAAAATAGTCAATCGCCACAATCAAAAACTTCATTTGCCTGGCAACTACAGGGAATGGCCCAACTATATCAACTCCCCACAAAGCAAACGGTCCGTACTCACAATCAAGTGTGAGTGGTACCGGAGGACGCCGCTGAATGTTAGCATGGCGTTGACAAGCATCACATTTTTTCACAAAATTAACTGCATCTCTGTTCAAAGTTGGCCAATAATATCCTTGTCTAAGGATCTTATGACTCAATGCTCTTCCTCCCAAATGATCTCCTGCAATCCCTTCATGAACCTCTTGAAGAACGTATTCTCCCTCCGATGGTCGCAGGCACCTTAACAGAGGAAGAGTGAAAGATTTCTTATAGAGCTGTCCGTCCACTACGCTGTATCGGGAAGCTCTTATAGTGACCCTCCGTGCTTCCTTTGGATCCTGGGGGAGAGTTCCATCTTTCAGATAACTCAAGATTGGATCGATCCAACATGGCTCCTGATCGATGTCCATGAGTTCTTCTGGCGGCCTACAATCAATTGTCCTTGTTGCTAAGTACTGAATGTTGACTGGCTGTGCGACAGTGGCATTTGCTGAGGCAATCTTTGATAAGAGATCACCACGATTCTCTATTCGGGAATTTTGGAAATGTGAAATTTCTCAAGCTTGTGGTTAGCTTCGCAACAAGGACTTATATTTCACCATGTGATCTTCTCTCGCCTCAAATTCTTCACTCGATGGCCCACAACCAAATTGGAATCAAGATTAGCTTGCAAATTTTTCACACCAAGGCCACGAGCAAGTTGTAATCCCGCTATCAAAGCTTCATACTCACTTCATTATTGGTGGCTTTAAACCCAAACCTCAAGATGCTTGAAGTGTTCCATCCTCGATGGTGATTGCAGGATCAGCCCTCCTCCCCGAAGCTCTCTCCAAAGAGAAGACCCATCCGCGGTGCGTAATCCAAGAAGGTGAGGGATCGTCTTCAACTTCTCGACAACTTGATGTTTGATGGATCATCATCTCAGAAGTTGTCGTGAGCTCAAATATGAAGTCACGAGTACTTGGGCCTTTATTGAAGTTCGCGACTGTAGCTAATATCGTGACTCGCCAGCCAAGTACCCATCGGGAGAGGCGTCCCGATGTGTCTGCTCGATGTAGAATCTGCTTTAATGGTTGATCGGTTAGTACTCTTATCCGATGTGATTGGAAATAGGGACGAAGCCGTCGGGCCGCAACCACTAAAGCATAGGCCAGCTTTTCAAGAGAGAGATATCGGGACTCAGTATCAGAAAGGACCTTGCTTGTATAATACACAGGTTTCTGCAAATTATCCTCAATCTTCACTAGAATCAAGACCGACAACAAATGTTCTGCCGATAAGTAAATATAGAGCTCCTCCCCAGGTCGAGGCTTTGCTAACAAAGCCGGTGATTGTAAATACTCCTTCAACTGTATGAATGCTTTCTCGCATTCCTCATTCCATTCAACTTTGGGAGCTTTTCTTAATGCTCGGAAAAAAGGAAGATTCTTTTCTCCTGACTTGGATATGAACCTCCCCAAAGCTGCAAGCTGGCCATTGAGTCTTTGTATCTCCTTGATTGTTCTTGGGGATCTCATTTCTAATACAGCTCGTATCTTCTCCGGATTTGCTTCAATACCTCGATGCGTAATCATGAACCCCAGGAATTTTCCAGATCGGACCCCAAATGTGCATTTATTAGGGTTGAGACTCATTCCGTGTGCTCGAAGTGCATCAAAGGTTTCTTGCAGATCGGCAATATGATGTTCTGCACTAATACTTTTCACCAAAATATCATCCACATATGCTTCTACATTTCTTCCAATCTGGTCTCTGAAAACTTTATTCACTAATCTCTGAAAAGTGGCACCGGCATTCTTCAAGCCGAAAGGCATGACTTTGTAACAATATGTTCCTCTGCCTGTGATAAAAGATGTTTTCTCCACATCGACCTCCGCCATTTTGATTTGATTGTATCCTGAGTATGCATCGAGGAAACTTAGCATTTCATATCCTGACGTGGAATCCACTAAGTTGTCAATTAAAGGCAGGGGGTAGCAATCCTTAGGGCAAGCTTTATTCAAATCTGTAAAATCCACACACATTCTCCACTTTCCTGTGGATTTTTTCACCAAAACTACATTGGACAACCACTCAGGGTAATAAACTTCATGGATGAAATCAGCTTTCAGAAGTTTGTCCACCTCTTCTTGTGCAGCCTGGAGTCGATCTGGAGCGAAACTGCGCCGCTTCTGTATAACTGGCTTATGTCCTGGATCAACATTAAGCCGATGTTCTATGATATCCCTTGGGACTCCCGGCATCTCCTCAGCAGTCCAGGCAAAGATATCAGCATTTCTCTTCAAGAAATTCAGTATCTCCTCTTGCTGATCTGATGGTAGGCTTGCTCCTATCTGGACAGTACGCTCCGGTAGTTCTTCTTTCAAAGGCATGATCCTCAGTTCTTCAACCGGAGTTGGGCGGCGCTTTTCTCTCTCATCATCCTCTTGCTGGATATCTTCCACAGTAAGAGCTTCTCCAGATCGGCTGCTTCCCTCGCCGTGCCCTTTGAGCATTGTGGCATAACATCGACGGGAAGCAAGTTGATCACCTTTTACTTCGCCGCAACCATCGGGTGTAGGGAATTTAATCACCATATGGTATGTTGACGGAACAGCTTTCAACAAATTGATTGATGGTCGCCCAATGATAACATTGTAGCTCGAAGGACATCGTACAATCAGGAAGTTAATGATAGCAGTAGTAAACCTTGGGGGAGTTCCAAGAGTCAAAGGTAGAGAGATCATACCGTCAGGTTGAAGTGGACTCCCGTTAAACCCGATGAGTGGAGTTCTTATCGGCTTCGTGCTTTTCCACCGTAGCTTCATTCTCACAAAGGCCGATGAAAATATAATATCCATCGGAACTACCGTGTCGATGAGGACTCGCTCTACAATGAATACCCGACCGAAATGTGATTACAAGAGCGCCATCATGAGGATAATGAACTCCTCTCAAGTCCTCATCCTAAAAGCGCATTTGCATAGGGTCATGCAGGCCTCTTCAAAGAAGTCACATTCTGAACGGATCCAATCGCTCTTGTATGGCTCTTCCTTGATCTTGAACTTTCTCCTCCACATCCCGGCCTCCAAATTTATCACACCCTTGTGTCACAAGGAATATTAGGTTGAGGAGGCGGAACATGCTCGATCTCCTGCCCACTCCTTTTGTAAAAATTGTTCCAGCCTTTTCCTTCTCGACAAGGTTTTCTATAGCATTCTTCGCTTGGATACATTCTTCGCTGAGATGCCCTTTATCTTGGTGGAATTTGCGTAATTTCTTGCTTCTCTTCCTCTTGGGATTATCCTTCATAGGTCGTGGAGGTTTTAGGATTTTCTCGATCCTCGAACTTGAGAGAGAATGTCTTCCAAAGGAGGTGTTCGTGATGGAGTAGTTGTGGTACTTCTCTCCTCTTTCGTGATCGCACTCGATGTGGCGGGGTCTCCTTTCCTCGAACCGACCGCCGATTCGGATTTCGGCCCCCTTCTCTCCGAAGTTTGTCACCTCTCGGAGCTCCTTCTCTCCAATCCCGGTATGGCTGTGGATGATGAGTCTTCTTTCTAATTTCCTCAAGCTGCAAGAGATCACTCTCCCGCCACATTGCTTTTACTTCTTCAGAAGCAATATATTTAGCAGCTAGACTCTGAAAATCAGAGAGACCGGTGGGAGGTTCCCTAGTTAAGGAATCTTTAAATGGCCCATCTTTCAACCCTTTCACGGCTATTCCTACCACTGCAGAGTCAATTCATGTCTACCATGCCATTCACCTCCTTGTTGAAGCGGCTGATGTACCCGCGAAGACTTTCCTCCGATCTTTGTCGGAATCCCAGTAACAGCATGGGATTCTTCTTCAATTTCCTATTGCTGGCAAAATTACAAAGGAAAAGATCAGAAAGTTGTTGAAAATTATGCACAGCTTCCCTGAGGAATTCCCCGAACCAATCATGGGTATCTCCGCTGAAAGTGTCCGAGGAAAAGCTCGACACATAATGTACCTCAAAAGGTCCTTGCTTGACCATCATTTCATCTCTATAACTCTCCAAGTGCTCCCCGGGATCAAGTCCCGCCGTAAGAGCGTAACATTTGGAGGTCTCAAGTGTTCCGAAGGGAGCTTCCCAAATCGCCTGCATAAACGGGAAGTAACATACGAGGGACCAATTGTCGGACTCGTTCCTTCTCCGCCATATATCGCCGAGGAGGAGAGTAACGATGATATGGTGAGTCGCTACCGCGGAGACCGGGCGCTCAATGAAAACGGTGTGGAGATCGGCGCCGAGGGGAAGGATGCCGATCCGTGAGTGATATCGCTCGGACCGATACGCCAACGATCGGGTCCTTCGCTTCGATCAAGGATTGGTCCGAGAACGTGAGATTCCCCTCCTTCTCACTTCTCTACCTCCATCTCTCCGATTATGGCGATCACGATGATGTGCTGGATCTGAGCTCCCAGCTGAAGGTTCCTTGTTCTGATATCTATCAGGTGATCGTGCTTGACGTTTTGGAGAGCGGTCTGCCTTTCTTTCTCCGCCCTCCTTGAGAGGTTGTGGATCATGAGGAACCACCGTTCGGGAACGCCGCCGACGCGGTTTCCCCGGAGAGCTTGCTTCAGCTCTTCAATTTCCTGCGCCATCCTTCTGACGCATTCTGGATCATTTTGAATCCCAAAGACTCACCGAGGAACTTCCGCCTCCGTGAGGCACTATGCCTTCCACCTGAGGGGTTGTCACAAACTCCCTTCCCTTTTCCTGAGATTGGAACCTCTTAGATCTTCTCTGTGTTGTTGCCATGAACTTTTCGTTCTCCTCCCCACGGACGGCGCCAAATTGTTAGTGCAAAAATTGGATTTAGGGCCCAATCTCAGCCTAACAATTGAATCTGTCTGTTCTGGGACTATTGCTTCGATATCTGCTTCATCATCTCTTTTCGATGCATCTTCTTCCATCTGTACTGTACTTTGGTGACTTTCTTGTCAAAAAATTCAATTGTTAGGCTGAGATTGGGCCCTAAATCCAATTTTTGCACTAACATATATATATATATATAGAAGTGATAAGATCAGGTCGGCTGTAATTGCAGCCGGCCCATCCTATCTCTTCTATATCTATGGATTGATGTTATCGGCCCCATGATCCTTAGGTATGGGTCCATACCATCAATTATATATATATATATATATATATATATATATATAAACATGTTAGTGGGAGGCTGCCACACTCGCTAAGACGCTTAGCGTGGGACAACATATATCGACTAGGCCGTGGCTGCCAAGACCCGGCCCGATTATGCTCTCACATAGCGGGCCAGCCGCAAATGCGGCCGGCCTTACATTAACATGATATATATATATATATATATATATATATATATATATATATATATATATATATATATATATATAGTATTATGTTACAATACAGCCAGCTAGAACATTGTTCGAATCCGGTCGCCTCCCATTTCGGCCCTTCGAGCATGTTTGAAGGATTTCCAATCGTACAGATGGAAAAATCATCAAAAAATAAGTTAGCATGTTCATTTTCATACAATTTGGTGACCGTTTGGTCCTCCCACTTGAGGGTTGAAATTCTGAACCGTTAAAATTTCTATAAAATAAGAACCGTTAAGTGGGAGGACCAAACTGTTACCAAATTATATGAAAATGCTAGCATATTTTTCGATGATCTTTCCATCCGTACAGTTGGAAATACTTCAAACATGCTCCAAGAGTCAAAATGAGAGGCGGCCGGATTAGCACAGTGATCCGGCTGACCTGATACTATCACTATCGTGTGTATATATATATATATATAAAAATGTTACAATCAGGCCAGCCGGATGTCCGGCCGGCTGATTGTAACATTTTTAATATATCTAATATATATATATATATATATATATATATATATATATATATATATATATTATATTTTTTTATTGTTTTTAGATATATTTTGATTTATCTATAAATTTTAAACCGATTTTAGATATGGATATATACTTTTCAAAATTATATGATTTTGAAAAGTATATATACTTTATGATAGGGATGAAAGTGTTGAGACACGTGGCGCACATCCAAGAAAGCCACGTGTCAGAACCACAGTCTAAAGGTCCACGTGAACGTTATAGCATACCGATCCGATATGGCGATTATAGCATACCGTTCCGATATGGATAAATCATTGTATCGGATTAATCCACCACGAAGCATTGTGCCGATCCGATATGAATTAATATGACTATGCCGCTATGGGTCATATCCGTATCAGAAAGAAGCTAATTAAACATATGCGCAGTGTATGACAAAACCGATGATTCACAAATGGCCATTCTCAATCTTCTAGAAAAGGACAAATGTACTGTAGACAACCTGCATTCCGTAAAGTTCTAGAAAAAGTTACACGAGACAAAATGTTGTATGCTTAGCCGGCGCTTTAGTTGATTCAAACGCTAACACGCGACTAATTGAGAAACGCGGTTTCAAAGACGCCGGCTGCATGCCTATAAAAGGCAAGGATCATTGTTCATTTTGGACATTCAAAACCCAAGCAGCCGAAGCTCACTGAATTGGAAACGGAGTCAATCCTCTTTCCAACTTTGAGAATGGTTGTAAGATCTCTTGTACTCTTGACCATTTATAATGAGAATTTCTTCTCCCGTGGTTTTTTCCCCGCCTTTTAGGGGTTTTTCCACGAAATCATTTTTTCTCTCTCTTGTTTGGATTCTCTCTCGATCTCATTCTAGGATAGCCACTCCCAAAGTATAAATTCAATTGTTAGGCCGAGATTGGGCCCTAAATCCAATTTTGCACTAACAATTTGGCTACCAGCCCCGTGGGGAGGAGAAATCTAAAAGTTCATGGCAAGTAAATAACACGTAGAAGATCTAAGAGGTTCCAATCTCGTGAAAAGGGAAGGGGAGTTTCAAAGAACCCTCCAAAGGAAGGCATAGTGCCTCCCCGGAGCGGAAGTTCCTCCGTGAGCGCCGATTCAACATGATCCGTAATGCGCCGTAAGGATGGCGCAGAAATTGAAGAGTCAAGCAAGCTCTCCGTGAAGCACGCCGCCAGCCGCTGCTCCCGCATGCTGGTTCCTCATGATCCACAACCTCTCAAGGAGGGCGGAGAAAGAAAAGCGTACCGCCTCCTCAAACGCCAAGCACGCATCACCGATAGATATCGTAACAAGGAACCTTCACCGGGAGCTCGATCCCAAGACATCATCGCGGATCGCCATAATCGGAGAGATGGAGGTAGAGAAGTGAGAAGGAGGGGAATCTCACGCTCTCCGCACCAATCCTTCGATCGTAGTTTAAGGACCCGATCATTGACGACGGGTCCAGAGAACGATATCACTCACCGTGATCGCATCCTTCCCCTCGACGCCGATCTCCACACCGCTATCTGTGGCCAGCCTCCACGGGCGCCGACTCACCATATCATCAAGTACTCTCCTCCTCGACGATATATGACGGAGAAGGAACGAGTCCAAAGAATTGGTCCCTCATGTTACTTCCCCATTCAGACGGGCGATTTGGGAAGCTCCCTTCCCTAACACTTCGCACCTCCAAATGTTCGCCTACGACGGACTTCGATCCCCTGTGAGCACTTGGAGAGTTATAGAGATGAAATGATGGTCACCGTGACCACCGAGGTCAAGTATGTGTCGAAGCTTTTCCTGACACTCAAATGGAGATGCCCATGATTGGTTCGTGGAATTCCTCCTGAACTGTGCATAATTTTCAACAACTTTCTCGATCTTTTCCTTTGTAATTTTGCCAAAGAATAGGAAATTGAAGAAGAATCCCATGTCAGCATCGGGATTCCGACAAAGATCGGAGGAAAGTCTTCGCGGGTACATCAGCCGCTTCAACAAGGAGGTGAATGGCATGGTAGACATGAATTCAGCTCTGGTCGTGGGAATAGCCGTGAAAGGGTTGAAAGATGGGCCATTTAAAGATTCCTTAACTAGGGAACCTCCCACCGGTCTCTCTGATTTTCAGAGTCTAGCTGCTAAATATATTGCTTCTGAAGAAGTAAAAGCAATGTGGCGGGAGAGTGATCTCTGCAAGTACTGAGGAAATTAGAAAGAAGACTCATCATCCACAGCCATACCGGATTGGAGAGAAGGAGCCCGAGAGGTGACAAACTTCGAGAGAAGGGGGTAAAATCCAATCGAAAGCAGATCGGTTCGAGGAAAGGAGACCCCGCCACATCGGGGTACGATCCCAAAGAGGAGAGAAGTACCACAACTACTCCATCCCTAACACCTCACCTGGAAGACATTCTCTCTCAAGTTCAGATCAAAATCCTAAAACCTCCATGTACCTATGAAGGATAATCCCAAGAGGAAGAGAAGCAAGAAATTCTCGCAAATTCCACCAAGATAAAGGGCATCTCACCTAAGAATGTATCCAATCAAGAATGCTATAGAAAACCTTGTCGAGAAGGAAAGCCGAACAATTTTTACAAAAGGAGTCGGAACCGGAGATCGAGCATGTTCCGCCTCCTCAACCTATTATTCCTTGTGACACAAGGGTGACAGTAATAGCTGGAGGCCCGGGATGTGGAGGAGAAAGTTCAAGATCAAGGAAGAGCCATACAAGAGCGATTGGATCCGTTCAGAATGTGACTTCCTTGAAGAGGCCTCGCAGCCCTATGCAAATCTGCTTCGGGATGAGGACTTGAGAGGAGTTCATTATCCTCATGATGACGCCTCTTGTAATCACAAAATTTCGATCGGGTATTCATTGTAGAGCGAGTCCTCATCGACACCTGTGAGTTCGCTGGATATTATATTTTCATCGGCCTTTGATGTAATGAAGCTACCGTGGAAAACCCGGGGTTTCCATAAGAACTCCACTCATCGGGTTTAACGGAGTCCACTTCAACCCGACGGTATGATCTCTACCTTTGACTCTTGGAACTCCCCAAGGTTTACTAATGCTTATCATTAACTTCCCCGATTGTAATGATGTCCTTCGAGCTACAATGTTATCATTGGGCCACCATCAATCAATTTGTTGAAAGTCGTTCCACAACATACCATATGGTGATTAAATTCCCTACACCCATGGTTGCGCGAGTAAAAGGTGATCAACTTGCTTCCCGCCGATGTTATGCCACAATGCTCAAAGGGCACGGCGAGGGAAGCAAATGACCGAGAAGCTCTTACCGTGGAAGATATCCAAAGAAGAGGATGATGAGAGAGAAAAGCGCCGCCCAACTCCGCTGAAGAACCGAGGATCATGCCTTTGAAAGAAGAACTCACCGAGCCGCATCAGCCCAGATAGGAGCAAGCCTACCATCAGATCAGCAAGAGGAGATACTGAATTTCTTGAAGAGAAATGCTGATATCTTTGCCTGGACTGCTGAGGAGATGCCGGGAGTCCCAAGGGATATCATAGAACATCGGCTTAATGTTGATCCAGGACATAAGCCGCTTATACGTAGCGCCAGCTTTCGCCTCCGTGACGACTCCGTGTCGCATTAAGAAGAGGTGGACAAACTTCCCAAAGTCGATTTCATCCGTGAAGTTTATTACCCCGAGTGGTTGTCCAATGTAGTTTTGGTGAAAAATCCACGTGAAAGTGGAGAATGTGTGTGGATTTTACATGATTTGAATAAAGCTTGCCCTAAGGATTGCTACCGCCTTTAATTGACAACTTAGTGGATTCCACGCCGATATGAAATGCTAAGTTTCCTCGATGCATACTCGTGGATACAATCAAATCAAAATGGCGGAGGTCGATGTGGAGAAAACATCTTTTATCACAAAGTGCAGCAGGAACATATTGTTACAAAGTCATGCCTTTCGCTTGAAGAATGCCGTGCCACTTTTCGTAGATTAGTGAATAAAGTTTTCGTGAGACCGATTGGAAGAAATGTAGAAGCATATGTGGATGATATTTTGGTGAAAAGTATTAGTGCGTAACATCATATTGCCGACCAAGAAGAAACCTTTGATGCACTTCGAAAGCACACCTGAATGAGTCTCAACCCTAATAAATGCACATTTGGGGTCCGATCCGAAAATTCCCGGGTTCATGATTACGATCGAGGTATTGAAGCAAATCCGAGAAGATAACGAAATCAGATAGAAATGAGATCCCCAAGAACAATCAAGGAGATACAAAGACTCAATGGCCGCCTTGCGCCTTTGGGGAGGTTCATATCCAAGTCGAGAAAAGAATCTTCCTTTTTCCGAGCATTAAGAAAAAGCTCCCAAAGTTGAATGGAATGAGGAATGCTAGAAAGCATTCATACAAATGAAGGAGTATTTACAATCACCGCTTTGTTAGCAAAGCCTCGACGGGAGGAGCTCTATATTTACTTATCGGCAACCGGCTAATCGCTGTCGTAAGTAGCTCTAGTGAAGATTGAGGATAATTTGCGTAAAACCTCGTATTATACAAGCAAGGTCCTTTCTCGAGCATCGAGTCCCGATATCTCTCTCTTGAAAAGCCGCCTATGCTTTAGCGGTTGCGCCCGACGGCTTCGGCCCCTATTTCCAATCACATCGGATAAGAGTACTAACCGACAACCATTAAAGCAGCATTCTACATCGAGCGTATTACATCGACGCCTCTCCGATGGGTACTTGAACCGGGCGGAGTACGATATTAGCTACGAAGTCGCGAACTTCAATAAAGGCCCAAGTACTACTGCCGACTTCATAGCCGAAGCTCACGACAACTACAGATGATGATCCATCAAACATCAAGTTGTCGGGTTGAAGACGCATCCTCACCTTCTTGGATTCTCGCATACCGTATGGGTCTTCTACCGAGAGAGCTCAGAGGAGGACTGATCCCGCAATCACCATCATGGAACACTTCAACCGCATCGAGGTTTGGGTTTAAAGCCACCAATAATGAAGCCGAAAGTATGAAGCTTTGATAGCGTGATTACAACTTGCTCGTGGCCTTGGTGTGAAAAATTTGCAAGCTAATATCGATTCCCACCGGTTGTGGGCCATCCGAGTGAAGAATTTGAGGCTAGAGAAGATCACATGGTGAAATATAAGTCCTTGCTGCGTAAGCTAACCACAAGCTTCAGAAATTTCACATTTCCAAAATTCCTGTAATAGAGAATCGCCAGGCCGATCTCTTATCAAAGATTGCCTCAAAGAAATGCCACACTGCCGCATCACGTACCAACATTCAAGACTTAGCAACAAGGACAATTGATTGTAGGCCGCCGTAAGAACTCATGGACATCGATCAGAGCCATGTTGGATCGATCCAATCTTGAGTTATCCGAAGATGGAACTCTCCCCGTGATCCAAAGGGAAGCACCTGAGGGAAAGTCACTATAAGAGCTTCCCGATACGTCAGAGTGAACGGACAAATCTATAAGAAATCTTTCACTCTTCCTCTGTTAAAGGTGCCTGCTGCACTACCTGAGGGAGAATACGTTCTTCAAGAGGTTCATGAAGGGATTGCGCAGGAGATCATTTGGGAGGAAGAGCATTGAGTCATAAGATCCTTAGACAAGGATATTATTGGCCAACTTTGAACAGAGATGCGCTTAATTTTGTGAAAAAATGTGATGCTTGTCAACGCCATGCTAACATTCGGCCGGGCCCTCCGCATCACTCACCGCAGCTTGTGAGTACCGCATCGCTTGCTTTGTGGGGAGTTGATATAGTTGTGCCATTCCCTGTAGTTGCCAGGCAAATGAAGGGTTTGATTGTGTCGATTGACTATTTTACTAATGGGGTGGAGGCGTAACCATCAAGGCCAATCACAAAGAAAGGCTTGCTGTGGTTTTTATGGAAATCATATTTGCCGCTTCGCTTGCCCGCGGCTTTCATCACCGAGCATAATGGCCGCCAGTTCGACAATCCTTCCTTCAAGAAGTTTTGCACAGATCTTGGTATTGAATCAAGACTCACTTCTGTTACTCATCCACAGGCGAATGGACAAGTGGAAGTAACCAAATGTAACTCTTTACATGGCCTCAAGACAAGAGTTCTCGTAAATGGATCGAATCGGGTCGATGAAGTTCCAAATACTTTATGGGCATATCGGACGACCGCCGAACTCCAACCCGGTGAGACTCCTTTCGCATTAGCGCTTGGAGCGGAGGTCAGGTTCCCAAAGCAGAATCACCCTATCAACACCAAGAACGCAATCCTTTGATCCAGTAACAAATGAGGGACAACTACGAGCTGAGCTGGATCTATTGGAGGAGAAGAGAGATTGTGTTAATGTTCGAGCAGCGACTTATCGGCAGAAAGTCAAGAGGTATTACAATGCTAAGGTGAAAGAAGTGACTTTCCGTGCCTGAGATCTAGTATTGAGAGAGAACATCTTTCAAGGCAATAAAAGTCGAATCGAAAACTCAATACCAATTGGGAAGGTCCATATATTGTGCAAGAAACTGTAAGACCCGTGCATATACGGTTTTCTAAAATGGATGGACGTAAGCTCAAACGTCCATACCATTCGGAACATCTACGGAGGTACTATCAATAAAATTAGTTACTTCCGCATGAGTTTCTATTTCTTCTATTTTTTATTTCTACTTTACTCCTTGAAAAATTTGTTCACTAACAAAGAAAGGAGAAACCAACCTTAGAGGTCATACCGGCCCCAATGCCCATATCGGGCTCAACGGATCATACCGATCCCAATATTCTCATCAATATCCATAGGCCATACCGGCCCCAATGCCCATATCGGGCTCAACGGATCATACCGATCCTAATATTCTCATCAATATCTATAGGCCATACCGGCCCCAACGCCCATATCGGGCTCAACGGATCATACCGATCCCAATATTCTCATCAATATCCATAGGCCATACCGGCCCCAATGCCCATATCGGGCTCAACGGATCATACCGATCCTAATATTCTCATCAATATCTATAGGCCATACCGGCTCCATCGCCCATATCAATCCCGACGGATCATCATATAGGCATCAACAAGTCAAATTAACCACTAAACCAAGCCGATTCACAACATCAACAAAACACGCTGATCCTGAAGAATCACTATGTCAAGCCCAAAAGGGAACAATTTTACCAACAATTTATCAACAAAGACCATAGCAAAATAAGCAATTACGCCAAATAAGAAATCGTGGGGAATCATCGCATCTGACGCAACCACATCCACAAGCTACACCGATTTCATACAAGAAAATGTAAGCCGCCATTCCTATTAACGCCACATGACAATTTGTTTCTTTTGCAACAAGGAAAGGAAGGAAAAAACAAATAGCTAAAAGATGAAATTTACTGATTGAAAAAAGGAAAGTACAATGACAATGCAGAAATTAAGAAGAATCAAGAAAGCAGGAGATCCAATCGCAGGAGCCGCCAAGAACTTGAGAAGGTGCAATCGCAAGTGTTGATGTTTTTGACAGTTGATTGTTCCCAAGGATATGGATTTCAAACACGTGATCCTCTTGGAGAACAAAACCAAAGAAATCTCCCTCTACTAACCGATGATCCCTTACGGTCACCAACCATTGGTGAATCCGATGTCTCCCAATTGTGAAACATGGATAGTGTGATACCCAATAATTTCCACTTGGTCCCTCAAGTAATCTAATGTGCCCCGGCCGGAAGAACGCCCTCATATGACCGCGTGGAAAGCCCTCGGGAATCCAAAGATAGCGAAAGTTGTCATTGAGAAAGAATCAAGAAAGAGGGGCAAATCAAGTATTACCTATATTGGAGAAGAAGAATATTCTAAATGTGCGGTTCCTTCTATTTATATTGAAAGTTTTATGTAAGATGCTTAAATGAGGTTTCAAAACTAAAAGGCGCTAAACGCTTCTCTTTAAGTCCCAAAATATGAAAAGGCGCCAAAAGCGTTGTTTCACGCCATGGAGGGCTTACCTTTGATCTTTTCGATAGAATGCCTCAAACGCCTTGAATTAAAAGACTCAATTTGACCAAGTTAATGTTATCTTTCCAAAAGAAGATTTCAAAAGGCAAGACCGATCCGATATGAAGGATTGAACGATCGATGCAAGCCAATCCGATACAACGCTTTCACCAATGACAAGTACTAGAAGCGCCACCGTGATCTAACACAAAACTTAGAAACAGATCGACATCGGGAGGATTGATATCCAAACAATAGTAAAAATTTGTCAAGCGGCAATCTCACTCATCCTCAAAAAAGAGAAAAGGGAACAAAGAAATAATCAAGTATTTTGCGATTTATACAATTCCAATCAAGTTTTCACATCGTAATGAGAAGCTACGCAAAACTATCAATTTCTTCACAAATAAAGTCCCAGCTTGTCAGATCTTGCAAAGCATTCTCCGTCGAGCCTCGCTAGCGAGTTTAGCTTCAAGAGCTTCACCGCACTTCTTTGCCTGGCCACGTAAAATCTTTTTCTTGGACAAATTCTTCACTCTTGAATTTCGGCCTCAAGTTGCCTCATTTCTGGGGATCTAACGGGAAGAAAAAGAACAAGGTGATTAAAAAGAAGTGGTGGAAAACTCAAAGAATTCAAATTTAACCTTCCCTCCTACGCATTGGAAGATCTGCTTTTCCAAATCAACTTCAAGCAAATGCATTTGATTGGTATCTAAGAGATAACTTTGCATTTTTGGAAGATCCTCCTTCATCCGAATACCGGGGAGCGATTTTGGTTTGGATAAAAAGGATGAATGAAAAATTATGTTATAAGAAACGATAGAAAAAGGCTCAAGAAAGACTTACATGCTCCTTGCTGTGATATTATCTTCAATTTCAATGATGGCGTAAGAACCTTTAGATGAAGCTTCATGACCTTTCCCTTGAAGAGCCAGCTTCGCATCGCGGATCCGCCTTTTCTTCACCTTCCACATTCTCAAGGGAAAGCCTTGATTCGTTAAGGATGGCTCTATATATCTGGATCGGGGTCCCATATAATTTTCCCACACTCGGGGTTTCTTTTGGGTTTGATGAAGATGGTGGGAGAACCTGCTAAATCGAAGCTTCTTTTTCCCGATACCTGAGGCAATCTCGATCTTCCCTCTAAACATATAATATCGGGATCCAATCTTTCAAAGCCAGCCTAAGGTATCACCCCGATTTCTTCTCAGCCGTGATCTTGGTTTTGCCCCTTCCACGTGACATTTTATGCGAAATAAAATTCCAATACCTCATCATAAGGAGTCCGATGAAAATTGATTGAAGGGTCTACGGAATGAACACAGCCTTAAGATTGAATAAACCTCCTGATGTTACCCTCCTCAATTTCATCATCGAAAGTTCTCTTTTCTCCGCCGCATCAAGCTTAGCCTCCAGCCCATATTCTTTTTCCAACTTTTGTTCAAAGTCGATCAGCAATGTAGGTCTTTTCTTCTTTGATAGCCTCATTCGATCTTTCAAGCTGAGGATTTCATTCTGAAAGTAGAAAGGAGGACTTCTTTTTGCCTTCTGCTCGCTCGTATAAGAGATCTTTTTCTCTTTCAATGCTTTTAAGTTTGGACTGCAATATCTTCTTCAACTCATCTTCAATAGAGGCATTGTGGTTGAGCTCGTAAATAGTTTGTAGAGCTTTACTGCTTTCATCAAGAAAGGAGTCCCTCTCATTCTTACAACTATTAAGATCCAATCTCGTGAGCGGTGGTAGCTTGTTCGTAAGAAGAAAGAGAGGCTCGCAAATTCTCGTGTTCAAATTTTTAGAGACTCATGAGTCTTCTCGTGACTCCTCTAATTCAGTGAGAAATAAGTTTCTTCTCCTCACCGACTCACGGTTATCTCAAAGATCTTTGAGGAGAAGATTCTCCAAGAGCTTTTATTCTCCTCCTCCGCTTGGGAGATCGCGTCTTCATTTCGAATTGTTTTGGTTGCAAAGTGCAACAACCCGACACCCCATAAAACAAATGCTGCAAAAAGAATTGTTTCAGAAAAGAGAGACATGAAATTACGATCTTAGTTGAAGAAGAGGGTCAAAAAACATACCGAAGCCATCAACCATTGGAAATGAGCACAGGATTCTTCTAAGTTGAATTGGTTCAAGTGATTTTGACATCTCCTTGTCGCCAACTTCGAGAGAATCCCCGATCGCATTGACATTCAACAGAAGAACATTATCCTTCCTAAAGGAAATGATGACTTTAACTCCAAATTCTTTGAGCATTCGAAGTTATCGCGATTAGGACCCGCCATACGCCGTTACCCTCAAATCGATAAGGAAGATGATTTAGCCGATATGCGGTCATAAAGAAAACGGATCGAAAAATATCAAGAGTACAATAAAAATCTTCAAACTCATACTTTTCCTCCGTTGGATGACCGGTCCTGATCCAGAAGAAGCATTTCCTTCCGAACAAGCAGGCTCACCCGATATGAAATCAGCTACTTGACCTGGAACCTCTATATCGAAACCCGATCCGATGGGAAGAGTGTGAGGAAACGTAATAGGTACATCGGGGATAGCGACATCGGGGTTTGATATAGAAGTGACATCGGGGTTTGATATAGAAGTGACATCGGGGTTTGGTATATTTTGACGAGAAGGAGAGGAAGTAATGTTCCTTTCCTGAACCAAACCAGATACATCCCTGATGATTTTCTCTAAAGAAGTTTGAACGGAAGGAACGGAGGCAGAGACGGCCCTATCAGTAGCCTTTCTTAACTTCCTCTTTTTAACAATGTGACCTTCAGCCTAATAAGGGGAAGGCTAGCTTGATAACCGTGAGCCGTGAATAAAGTTCATAGTTGATAGGAACATCGGATTCCCTTCTGTGCTCCACGCCAAGTTGTTGAGAAGGAGCATCATCGGATGGACCTTTCTCAATCTCTTCGTTACCAGAACTGGGGATTTTTTCACTTAAAACCGCTTTTCCCTTTTTCTTGGTTTTATCACTCTGAGAAATAGCCCGCATCCTCTCAGCCAGAGTTCTTGGTGGCATGTTTCTCTCTGAAAAAAGAAGCAAATGAATCCAAATCAAACAACAATAAGAATCATTTAAGAAATACAGATCAGGAACTCGAAGTGATCCTACCCAAAGCTAAGTACAATCCACATTCTTGAAGCCTTTTATCTGAAAGGAAGAATTTATCTAATGCAGTCTTCTTGAACTCCTTGAATCTTTGGAACCAATCAGTATCGATTGGATTTTCCTTAGCTTTGGAGCCCGACGGAGTAAAGGGATTACCCCATTTGGTGTTAAAACCCCAACTCTGTATTAGAAACAAAGAAATATTTATTCTTCCAGTCTTTGATTGAATCAGGAACAGAGCCAAGGAAAGCAGCGCCGGATTTGGCACCAAAATAATACCAATCGGATTGTCTATCTTGGTTAAGAGTAAAAAGAAGACTAAACAGACGAGCAGATGGTTCAACTTCACAAAGCATTGAAACGACGACAAACCCACAGAGAATCCTCCAAGAATTTGGAGTTAGCTGAGAAGGATTTAGACCGAAATGACGGAAGATATCTACAAAGATTTGGGGAAAAGGTAACCTAAGTCCCGCTATGAGTGCATCTTGGTAAATAGCAAGATCTTCTTTTGAGATGGGGAACAAGCATGCTCAGAAAGCGTAGGGAACCCGATAAGAGATATTGGAAGATGAAAGATGGTATTTTTCTTTTCACCATATTATCTATCTTATCTTCTAAAGTGTGTTAACAATGGAGAAAGAATAAATAGCTTTGGGTCTCTAGCGAGTTTAGGCATCGTGAAAACGAATTGAAGAAATAAACCCTAAAGCAAAGAAACTCTGCACTCCAAAACAACGAGGATCCAAATCCTCGAATTGGAAGGAGAACCTCAGACTGAACAATCAAATCCTTTCTCGTGAGTTGAAGGTTCAATGGCTTCACCTAAAGACAAAGTGAATCAAGAACAAGATGAAGAGCCGCTTTTGCACGGAAGCGTACCACCTTCAAACGATTTTGAAGTTCGATTATGGGATCTCCAACACTATTTGAGAATTACATCAACGGTCGAGATCAATTTGAGTAATTATTCAAAACCCTTGATCTGACGGCTAGGGCCAAAAAGAAACTTAAAACGTTTCAAATTCTTGACACGTGGAGAATGAAAAGGCGGTATCATCATAAGCTTTGTTTCACTATGATCTCTAAAAGTCGTGCCGATACAGTAAAGGACGGGGTATAATCAATGGCAAATAGAAGACATTAAATGAAAAAGAATTTTTTGACAAGAAAGTCACCAAAGTACAGTACAGATGGGAGAAGATGCATCGAATAGAGATGATGAAGCAGATATCGAAGCAATAGTCCCAGAACAGACAGATTATAGTAATGCTTAGCTTCATTTCATTCGCAAGCATACTTAATGGGGGACTATTGATAGGGATGAAAGTGTTGAGACACGTGGCGCACATCCAAGAAAGCCACGCCACGTAACCACGCCTAAAGGTCCACGTGAACGCTACAAAGATACCGATCCGATATGGCGATTATAGCATACCGTCTCCGATATGGATAAATCATCAGGATCGGATTAATCCACCACGGCATTGTGCCGATCCGATATGAATTAATATGACTATGCCGCTTATGGGTCATATCCGTGATCGGAAAGAAGCTAATTAAACATATGCAGTGTATGACAAAACCGATGATTCACAAAGGTCATTCTCAATCTTCTAGAAAAAGGACAAACCGTAGACAACCCGCATTCCAGAAAGTTCTAGAAAAGTTACACATGGAGACAAAATTTCGGATGCTTAGCCGGCGCTTAGTTGGATTCGCGGTACCGCTTAACACGTGACTAAATTGAGAAACGTGTCAAAGACGCGCATGCATGCCTATAAAAGGCAAGGATCATTGTTCATTTTGGACATTCAAAACCAAGCAGCCAAGCTCACGAATTGGAAATGGAGTCAATCCTCTTTCCAACTTTGAGAATGGTTGTAAGATCTCTTGTACTCTTGACCATTTATAATGAGAATTTCTTCTCCCGTGGTTTTTTCCCCGCCTTTTAGGGGTTTTTCCACGTAAATCTGTCTTTTCTCTCTCTTGTTTGGATTCTCTCTCGATCTCATTCTAGGATAGCCACTCCCAAAGTATAAATTCAATTGTTAGGCTGAGATTGGGCCCTAAATCCAATTTTTGCACTAACACTTTAGATATGGATATATACTTTAGATATGGATAAATTTTAAACATATTTTAGATATGTATATATACTTTTTAAAATTATATGATTTTGAAAAGTATATATCCATATCTAAAATCGGTTTAAAATTTATAGATAAATCAAAATATATCTAAACACAATATAAAAAATATAATATATATATTTCATATATATTTAATATATTATATAGGTGTTAAGATCAGGCGGCCAGACATCCGGCCGGCCTGATCCTAACACCTCTCTCTCTCTCTCTCTCTCTCTCTCTCTCTCTCTCTCTCTCTCTCTCTCTCTCTATATATATATATATATATATATATATATATATATATATATGGGTCAGGATCATGGGACACACTATTTTGACACACCATTTGACATCCTTGTTCATTCATTGACTTGCACAGTGTTTGAACCAAATCCAACCTTACGGATGGTGAGAACATCAAAAAATAAGCAAGCATGTCAATTTTCATACAATTTAGGAACTTGTAAGGTCTTCATCTTAATTTGTGAAATTTTATACGGTTGGAATTTCACCATTTAATATGAAGACCCTACAAGTTCCTAAATTGTATGAAAATTGACATGCTTGCTTATTTTTCGATGTTCTTTCCATCCATACGGTTGGATTTGGTTAAAACACTGTGCAAACCAATGAATGAAAAAGAATGTCAAATGGTGTGTCAAAATAGTGTGTCTCATGATCCTAACCCTATATATATATATATATATATAATTTTATTTTAACTATATATATCCATTAGTATTTATCTATAAATTTTTTTTAATATATATATATATATATATATATATATATATGTAGATATATATAATTTTACTTGCATGTACACGAAGATTGTTATATTAGATTTAATAAGCATTAATCTTAAAGTTCGTAATATTATATGGTTAAATATTTTTTTAAAAACAATAAACTTATTTGGGACGGGTTTATTGGGTTTAATATGAGTGGGAATTTAAGCAGAGATTACAAATGGATTTAGGACAGGTTTGCGAGAATTGTGTTTTTCACTGGCATTCACAACATTGTCTTCCCTAATTTATATGGAAAATATACATAAAAAATATAGATATATTTTATAAATAGTTATAGGGGTGGGCATTTTAAACCAAGAACGGAAGAACCGATCCAATCCGAATCGAAAAAAATCCGAAAAAATCCGAGTTGACTAAAAAAGTCAAAATCCAAGATCCAAACAGAACCGATCCGAATTTTAATAGATCGGTTCATGGATTTTGCTTCATAAAATCCGATCCGATCTGAACCGATCCGAAATAATATTAATTATATTATATTTTATTAATTAACATATGTCATAGTGTTATTGGTGTAAAGTTTAGGAAGTAGGAAACTCTATAGAGCAGGATTTTCTAATTACTCAAAAAGACATTAATATGATAGTAGCTACTATGAGTCGTATCTGATAGGGTTGGATATGGAGGTCGACACGTGTCAATTAGGTAGCTAAACACATGAGCACCTTATACCAATCCTTTCTCCACAACCAGAATTCTCTCCAGCGCCGAGGTCCTCACCACCTCGGAAAACACCAAGTGTTGAGGTCCTCCCCAAACACCTCGTCCCCCTCCACAAAAACGAATCACCCTTAGTGTAATCTCTCCTCTCTACTTGACCTCTCAGAAGAGTATCATCCAGAATCTTCTAGAAGCCTAGTCATTTAGTCAGTTGGGAAAATCAGTTGGGCAGTTACCAAACAGTTAGACCGTTGCGATGCCAAGTTGGCATCTAGAAGCAGCTAGAAAAATGTTGAGGTGGAGTGTTGAGCTGGCGCCCATGTGCCCAAATAGAGTGGCTTGCTCCCCAAGCCTCACCCCAACCTCCAGACCCTATAAATACCTCATTCCTCCAATTCAACGGGGATACACTTGAATCCTGGCGAAGCCACCTCGCCCACTGGAGATCTGAGCTTTCTCCATTTTCTCTTCCTTCTTCCTATCCCTCTCACTACTTAGAAGTTCATCAATGGAGCTCAAACATGTAATCCGAAAGATCATTTAGTGGATCTTTGCCCTCATAGACAGGGCTCATGATTTTTCCCCGATTTTGGGGTTTCCACGTTAATTTTGGGTGTTCTCTGTTTTTTAGAGCTTTTCTGTTTGATTTTCAGGTTCTTTTCCTTTCCCTTTCAAATATAAATTCAAATGATGGTCGAATTTGGGGTTTGATCCGAATTTTGCATCAACAATATCTATTTTTATTCTAGAGAATTTAATTTTATTCACTTATTCATATGTCTTGATGTGGTATATTGATTTGAATTATAAAAGTCAAAAATCGAATTGTATGATCCGAAAATCCGAATCCAAACCGTGATCCGAACCGAATTAGTTGGATTTGGATAGTGTCAGATCGAATTATTTTTTATCTCCAAATCCGATCCGATCCGATCAGATTAATATTTATGGATTGGTTCTTGGTTTTAGTCAAATCCAATCCGATCCGATCCAATCCATTTCCACCCCTAAATAGTTACACCTTAAATAAAAAAAAGTATGCAAGCTACAGTGTGTGTGTGTGTGTGTGTGTGTGTATATATATATAGGGGAGTGATACAATGGGGCCAGCCGCAAGAGCGGTCGCCCCATTTTATCACCCCTAAATCATACATTATATATATAATATATATTTTATATTTTTTATATATTATATATGATTTATAGGATATATGTAATATATATCTTTAATATTATCTATTATATAATATATATTAGTATGCACTTATGCGGCCGCCCCATTTGTATATCTATATATATATATATATATATAAAATGTTTACAAATAAAACATAAAGGTTATAAAAGATATTTCACTTTTTTTCCGGCCCATCATAAAATGATAATAGTTTATTAAGTATGTAAATTTTAATATATATGTTGATGCCAAAACCGTCCTACTCACGCTTTGGTTGTTGTTGCCTCGTGATCTGGTCTCAGCTTTTGACCAACGGTTAAAATTTATAGTTGATGTGGACGCTTACTTCAGGTTTGAGTGGAGGCGATCGGAATTGTCACCATTTGGCGTTCGGATATGTGAACAAATCTGTAAAATGAGAAGGAAGCAGTCGGAATTGGGTCTTTCAGCCCGGATTTAGCTCCGATGGTTAAGTCAGAAATCTTGTGAGAAGGAAGTCTGAGACCCAGGTTAGTTGATTGTTCAAGTCTTCTTCTTTTTATGATTTTTCGGATCCTCTTCTTATTGTTGTTGTTCTTCTTCTATAGAAAATGTGAAGGCGGTTTAAGAAAAATATCTGGAAAGGCGGTTGAGAAAATATCTTCTGCCTATTGTGTAGGTAATCAACTGTTAAGCAAGGGGATAAGATCTACCTTGTAGAGGCGTTAGATATTTTCTTCCTTAGGCCGCCAGCACCCTATCGCATGTGTTTGGATAAAAGGTTGCTATAATTCCGATCGGATTTGTTGGTAGGGTTGAAACCTCGCTTCCAATTACCGATCGGAATTGTGCTAGAAATGATGAATGTAAAAAAGAATAAAACGTTTAATATTAGGTGGTACTGCCACGTGCTAGAGGGATGTGGCCCCGCGTGTTATACGTGGCCATTTGGGTAGGTGACATGTGTTTACCAAATATTTCCGTAACAATATATATATATATATATATATATATATATATATATATATACCTGGTTCCATCCAATGGCAAAATGCCATGTGGACCAAGTCCAATAAGGAGCCAGCACATGTTTCATTTTCACCACGTGTAAACTCTTTATTGGATATCATATGAACTTTAACTTAATCAAAGCCCATGTGGCATCTTGCTATTGGTTTAAACCAGGGATTCCTTCGTACCAGAATCAAGTTTATTCTATATATATATATATATATATATATATATATATATATATATATCGGTTACTATGCCGTACTGTAACATCATAAGTCTGTGCCCCATTTTAACCCACTTGCACAGTGTTTTAAAGAAATCCAACCGTATGGATGGAAAGAACATCGAAAAATAAGTTAGCATGTCAATTTTCATATAATTTGGGGACTTAGGTCTTCATCTTAAAGGGTGAAATTTTGAACCGATAAGATTTCTATAAATTTTCATCCATTAAGTGAATAATTCTACAAGTTCCCAAATCAGTATTTAAAATCATTACGCTAAATTATTTTTCGAATCGATGTTCTTTCCATCCATACGGTTTGATTTAAAAAAAATATTCTCTAAGTGTCTCAAAATGAAACGACCTTAAATGAACAGTAATCCGACCGGCCTTATACAAGTCATGCTAATATATATATATATATATATATATATATATCTGAGGAGAAATTTTCTGTGTAATTTCCAGATTTTAGAAGAGTATATATTAAAAAAAACCGATAGTAAAAATATAGAAGTAAAACTATGATTATAAGGGTATATGCCCAAAAAAAAGACCCAGTAAGAATTTAAGTGCACTTTTTTACATGATGCTTTAGAGAGCAAAGTTACAAATAACAATTGGCAAAGCATTCCCATAATGCAGAACATGGCCTGTTACAACACAATCTTAATTCAGGATCAATAATTGAAGTTTTCATGTTTCATCATCTTCTATTCATTGGGTTCTATTCATAATACAAAGAGGGGGAAAGAAAAAGAAGAGAAGTTTGTGTTCTTAATCAAAAGGGAAGCTGCATCGAGAAAGTTCATCTGCTAAATAAATCATATCAAAATCAATAGTGATAAAAACACAATTGACAGAATTCTACCATGGAGTTATTTGGATGTATAGACAATTCACAATCACAACATTTCTATTCATTTTCTTTGAAACCAAACACTGAGCAGTAGGTAACGTGGTGATGGCACATATATTTAACCCAAACTCTAGTATATATTTCACATCGAACGCAAAACATGAGGTTAACATATGATACTATCAACGCCAGAACCATGTCAGAAAAATATCAGTAGTTGGAATGCATCAATTTAGCATGACATATTCATATAAACAAGGAACAACAGCAAGAAGAACCTCGAGGTTCTTCATGGGTATCAGACCGCAAGTCTGGTACAGTTCAGCTTTAGAGGATGAAGACGTTGCGCATATCAAACCCACTGGAAGGTGAACACAGTTTGCAGGAAACTTGGAATGTTTCACAAAGCATCTGTCCACTTGAGAATGCAATCGACGTTCTTTGGTACAAACGGCTGGATCTCATAACCCCAGGAACCACCATGTTGAAACCAAGATCATGAAAATGATGGTTCCATAATAAGCAGCTCTTTCTTTTACAATGCTCCCAAGACTCACTTGAATTGCACGACATGGTACTTTGTAGCACATAGCAATTAAGGACGGAACCAAGAACCAATGCACAGGAACTAAGAAGGATCAACACCCTGGCAGAGATTCGGCAGAGGCTAAAACAGAGAAACTGGACTCTGATTCATTACAATGTCGCAGGTATGAGGAAGGCCGACCAGATGATCCAACAAGATAACTTGGTGATCCATTGGTTGAGCTAGGAATATAAGGGGAAACATATCTTGAATTAAAAGAAGAAGATAAGGGAGCACCCACTCCCACAGAATGAGACAGGAGATAAGAGTGATGAGATCTGTTGGACGATGCATGCCTAAGATTCACAGAGTTTCTACTGAAACTTACAGAAGGTGAGTTATTAAAGGACCTATATGAATTAGGTATATAAGTACTAGAGAGAGAATGAGTTCGAGAAGATGATGGTGGCCTGGGAGGTGGAATTATTTGTATAGGAGCCACAGATGTTGATGAATGAAAAGATGACAATCTGGTGGATGAAGATAGAGACGAAGCCGCAGAAGAAAGTAATGGGGTGCATTCAGAAGCTGGAGGATCACTTGAGCTTGTCCTAGCATCTCGCTTGCACACAGGGCAAAATGATCTCCACGCAGTGAGCCACGCATCGACACAACAAGCATGGAACTCTGCATGAGATTTCAATAGATCATTTAGGAGGGAATCCTAAAAAAAACATGAATAGAATGACATGGAAATAAAATGCTCTTAATTAGAATAAAAAATAGAAGTTTCTGTTGATGGAATCAATTATGTTTTGCCTGTCATACTTCCTGTTACATGATTCTTATGACTAATCAGCAATCTATACTTTAATAGTCAAAATGTTGTCTGGTCCACTTGGTATATAGAATAACAAAAATGTTTTCTACACTAAATTGTATTGTAAACAAATTGTGACTAAACCAAGGATGCAAGTTTCCTTTGTGGCAGAGTGTCAAGGATTAAGAAATTGTGCATACTAAAGCCAATTCTGTCATAATCCACTCAAAGAGTCACTTTTCGAATAGAAAGGGATTACCATATTGAACAGAAAAGAAGAAGAGTGGAAGAGAGAATGGAACATACTGTGACGACATGGAAGAACTCTAATCTTCTCCCCAACAGTATAATCTTCTAAGCATATAGCACAGGTCATAGAAGTGCAGTTATCCTCTAAAACTGAAGTAAATATCAAACTCGGCATGGCTTTCACCATTCGTTTACTCATTCCATGGAATTCTCTGACAGGAACCCTCGGAGTTTCACGCCTTATACTGTGTCTACGCACAAAGAAGCATGTTGCCAGAACAGCAGAGACAGCAAGCAACGATATGAAGGAGATGGCCATAATTGACCAAGCCGAATTTTCAAAGGTTGGTATAATCCAAAACTCCATGTCTGTACGACCCGCATATTCCTTCAGTTTCTCACCCGAGGCTTTTGAGACAAAAACAGCATGAATATGAATGCCACCAGGTGTTCCTGCCACTGCTATGTATTAAATAAGTTAGATACTGAAACATACCTGAAAAATATCTGAATTAAGTGTGATATGCGATCTTAGTTCTTAAGCAGTTGCCTCTAAAAGGAAAAGTATTAACTTTCAACACAGCACCACTAAATGCAAAGAGTTAGCTATATCAATAGCTTCAGTGAGGGCAAACCCACATATATGAATTAGTAAAGATGCAGTGGAAATCTATATATTTTGTCTTTTTCCCATAACTACATCCTTTTCCACCAAAAACATGCCTACACTTTGATAATGATGACAGGACAAATTCAAAAGATTAAAATTAATAAAGTATCAATATATTAATCTGTCAATGAAATAGCATTTTGATACATCAAACAGATCAAAACAAAAAGACAAGGATAACAAAAGAAATATTCCCAAGTACTTAGTTCAAAATAACCAACAGGCAGCCACTATCATACCTAATCAACTGAAATAGCAAGTTCAATTTTGAATTGTGCACACTTCTGCATTTTGTTAAGGGACTGAACTGTTAGCATGTGGACAATATCAACTATGCATATTATTTGCCAATATATAATATGAAACTTACTATGAATGAAGGGTCTAAGATTAATAGGTTTGAGCTATGATGGCAGAAAATAGAAACATTACTTGCAACCAGAACATCACTATCTTCATTATCATATACAATAGCAGCCTTGAATCCAGCAATTTGTGCATTTCTAACTTTTTCATCAAATGTGCATCCGCCTCGTATAATTAGCGCAAATGGAGGATTTGAATCACTATCAACTGTGTTTGTCAAATGAGTGCATGCATCAAGTGGATTGGCAATGTACAAGACCCCACGTTCACCAGACCCTTTTATTGCTCCAGCTGAAAAAACAGGGAAAACATTATGTGAATGTACAATGAAAAAAAAAACAATAAATCAGGCAGCAAATGATAAAGTTGCTAGAGTTTAATCAGAAATATCAGAAAAACAGTATCATACGGGTCAAAATATGAGAAAAACAGCACACCTACATGCCAAAATATGACGTTGAATGGTCTAATATAACAACAGAATGATTTCAAATTAACAATGTAAAAGGCCATTATCCTACACAAACCAACAAATTCTGCAAGGTGTGATTGTGACTACAGCTAAGCATTTAGAATACTTACATGTTCAATCATCCATAAGTTTCTTCATTTCTCCGATATACTAGCAGTTTGATAGGAAGTGAATAAAAATATTATAATAACAACAGGACATATTTGCCGTGGAGAGCAATCTGTAAATAAGTTTTGGCAACCCAAAAGTAAGTTTTGTCTAACCAACATCAGCTGTTGCATTGCATTATAAATAATCAAAAGCAATTTCCCATGCAGAGCTCATCCTTTTACTCTTCCCATACAAATATCTAGTTTCCACAAAGTTTTGTGAAAAATCTCAATCTCTAGGTCATATATGAATTGGACTACCAGATACACTAGACATTGATACAACCTAATCAACCAAATCCATGATAGGAACTCATATTGGAAAGGATCATAACAAAAATGTTTCTCTGAAGATATAGCATTTCTTGGAAAAGTATCCGGACATGTTTTATGTTCACCCCATATAGAGGTGTATGTGCCATTCCATTAGCATATAAGTGGGCTTCACAGTTTGGCTATTATTGAAGGGTGGTCCAAACTGTAAGAAAGGAGATTGTTGCATGGTCCAATTAGATAACTCTTCTAATAAACTAAGTCCTCAAAGCCACCTTTAATGTTCAACTAGAATATAATAGCCAAAATTCCCCAGTAGTCTACATCATAAAGGTAATCAGTTTAGAAGCCAGATAATATACTCAACCAAACTATATTGCTTAAATCAATGCTTATCAGCCAATAAATCCTATTACACTATATCTACAAGGTCATTCACGTTAAACATCACCTTTTGCTAATTGTATAACATAAATCAAACTAGTTAAATACCATTAAAAGAATCAACAAAATGCACTAACAAACAACCCTGAACCAAATACCAATGATTGGCCATAGAAAATCAGAAATCTTTCTTACCAAATCTAAGTGGCTATTCATTATGTATCACATGTTTCATCTGTAATTTAATATTTTGATGTAAATATAGGAAGACATCACAAATGCCCCATTCTCTTCTATGCAAATGGCTATAAGGTGTCTATCAAATATCCAATATTTTATGCAAGATAATATTTCTAACTGAATGGCTTCTTTATCGCCAACTAGCCTCAAATTACGATTCAACCATATGCGAAAAAAGGTGTTGAATCCTTTCAACAAATGCTACTTTCAAGTAAACATATAGGAAGTTTGTCCTCAGTATCAGTAGCCTCAAAATTTAATTACCACAGGAAAAAAAATTATCTAAATATTATATATGATCCCAACTTCGTATCTTAGACTTCCGTCTCTTCAAATAAATACACTACAAAGATGCACTCAATCTAATCTATTGGAAGTAATTCACTTCACATCCTCAGCTCTAATCCCAAAAGGGACTACACATGAAAGACCTTCTATGAGCAGAAAAGACTAAACTGGACGCCATCTGAGGATTGCCGACTTAGTGAAACAGAAGTGCGGATGCCTTATTCAGAGAAATAGAGCAAGGTTGTGCTTCATAGGGGGAACAAAAAGACTACAATACTAGGGTGAGAGTGATTTGAGAGGGTCACAATAGAAATAGATTACAGGGAATGTCAAAGTCACAGCTTTCTACATAACAGAAACCTAGGATTTGGATTGAAACCTAGTCCTTAGAAATAATGGAGACAATTGGATGTAAGAACAGAAAGCTATAAAAATGTGAAGTTTGGTGCTGTGGCATACCAAAGACAAAACAAACCAGTGAAACTACTGAGTTTACAGTCATGTTGATAGTTCATGGAGAGAACACCACAGCCCTTATTTCAACAATAAACAAAAATGCATATCCTATATTCACTAAATAACAAACATATAAACTAAAACCTCAACATCTTTGTGTTTGGATTGAAAGAAATTAGAGGGCCTTTTTTATACTTGAGTGAAGCCACCAGATGGATAACGAAATGAAAAAAAAAAAAAAAAAAAAATGTTTAAAAAAAATTCTTTTTTTTTCTCATCTATTTCCCTTTAATCCAAAATAATCCCTAGAGAAGAACAACTCCATTTCATCAAACCAATCAAACAAATTTATAAAATCAAAATTTCCAAAACTAAATCCAATAAAACAAATACAAACCTAAAATATGGACAACATACAAAAAATTTAAAAAAAATGAATGAAAGAAAAACTAAAGAACTCACCAAAGTTCGCCTCGACATCATCAAACGACAAGGAGACGTTCTTCCCGATCACCACAACATTCCCCGCCGCGAACTCAAAGAGAAGAAAATCAACCAACACAAACACAACCATCAACCACCTCCCTCCCATCTTCAATCTCACTAACCTCATGATCTACAGTCCAAAACCCAAACTTTTCGAGCCCAATCAAACCAGCGGCCGCCCAGAAAGAACCCACCGAGGTATCAGAAGCTTCAGGAGATGAAAACCCACCATTAGAGCGAAAAAAGGAAGAGTTTTTAAGCGGAAAAGAGGGAAAAGGAAGCACCTTGGAGCCATTGATGGATACATCAGCTTCCATGAGAGGAACAATTGAGAGAAGCGCTGGATCTCTCTCGCACAGCGAGGTGGATATTTTTAATAAAACTAAAATAAAAATTCTGTTTTCTTGCAAAGAAACCCCTCTACAAATTGATTTTCAGTTTGACCCCTCGTTTTTCATACTAATAATTCTGGAATTCTAATTTTTGTCTCTATTATTTATAAAGATATATTTTTATTTATAGGAAGTGATAACAAAATTAATGAATTTGAAAAAAAAAATCTTAAATATTATGTTAGGACAAGAGAATTGCTTGAGTTTTTTTTTTATGGAAAAGCTAATAAAATGGAATATAAATAACTCATTTGAAATTCACTAACAAATTAATTAGAAGACTGAAAAATTTGCAAATATACCCACATAATTTTTTAAAACAAAAAATAATTTCAGTTAATTATTTAATTATTTGTGAGAAAGATGTAACATGCATTGTTGTGGAATTAGGAATAAAAACATTTATTTATTTATCTATTTATCTATTTATTTATTTATTTATTTATTTATTTATTTATTTATTTATTTATTTATTTTGGGTGCGGTTTGATGCTTATCTGATTCCATGAATTATTCTGAGGTTTTGTATGTTTTATAAAGACCAACATGGGGCCTTCTGTTTTAGCCTTGTGTTCTTATCTATCCACTACATACGTGATGTCACGTGAGTGACACATGACTTCCATTTAATTAGCGTTTTTCATTTGGTTTACAAATTACAACAATATAATTTGTTAATGTTGAGATCTTCTCCTCCACCTCTTGGGAATCAGAATTCCGTGATTTTGAAAAAGAGATCAATTATAGCGGACGACTCATCGAGTGAACTACTTCATGCTCACAAGATCATCTTCTTCAGAGAAAAATTTGCAGAAAAAGGAGGTTCAGGTGCTCATGCCTCGAGTAGCCGCCGACACTTAAGTTAGAGAGGCTTTAAATGATGGGGAGAATGAGGAGAAGAATGAGAGAGAGTGGAAGAGAGTAGAGGTTTCAAGTGAGAATAATGCATAATTAGATGAACAGCTTAGTGGAATCAAAGTATTGTGTATCAAATCAAAATGTTGATTGGTAAGATGAGGTCCTCCTTATATAGTCATTTGGCCAGCTAAGAGACAGTTGGCTGTCAATTCGAAGACAACAGGGCACCAGCTCGAAGAAACCTAGGCATCAAACTATAGGTGGTTATCAGCTTTTAGAACCTTCTGAGGAATTCTGGAAAGCTATTCTCCCTCGTCGTAGGATGATCAGGCATTTAAGCTGACATGCCACATGTCATTTTATAATGTAATTATTTATATTTATCTTTTTTATAATCGTTGCATTCTATATTGTGTTTGGTGGAGAAATTCTAACCTTGAGTACTTTTTTTATATTATAATTAAATTAGTTTTAAATGTTTAGTTTATACTATTACAATTAAGAGTTATTTAGAGAAATAATAATAATTGAAAACATCATTATCTCCCACGAAATACATCTATTTGCGGTAATTTTGACAAAATAAGAAGGCTATAAAAATTTTAATTTCTACAATAATAATAATAATAATAATAATAATAATAATAAACATTGTTCTCCCAAATGATTGATTAATAATAAATCATAATCAAGGTTGATTTGGTAAAAGAAATACATAATAAGGACAAGGAAATGTGGGTTCATCTCATCATGAAAATGAAATGCCACCTCCATTCCAAGTTGGCATGGCATCACAACTTGCCAAGGCCTGCCAACTAAAATTTTAATTTTCAAAGAATTTTTATCTCATAAATAATCATGATATTATTGAACTACAATAAAATTTTAGGGTTTAGGGTAGGATCTAGTGTCTAACTAAATCGGGTCGAGTTACATCCAAACTTCAAAACTTGATCGGTCTGATCAAGTTTTCATTTTCTTTTTTTTTTCAAACCACGTTGTAATCAAGAAATGATTGTATTTTGACTTAAACTCAGTTTTAACATGGGATTTGAGATGAGATAGAAGAATGATGAGACATTAATTAATGGGTGTCACAATTAGATAACATTGACAGTGATTGAGTGGCCTTATCTTGCCTGGTACACATACTTTGATCTTGAGACACTTGTGGTGGATACAAAGATCAAAATATATTGTTTAATGATAGCAATCAAGATCACAGGACAAAGGCAATCCATATTCTTAGACTGCAGAAAATCAAATGTTGAGCTGATGTTACAAAATTTTCAAAGTCCAAATTCTCTTTGTTTTCAACATCAGTTAATATAAAATGTAATCAAATGATTTCTTATTGCTGGCAATACAACATCAGTTAATTTAGTAAACCTTGATATGAATATACAAGTCTAAATTTCTCTTTCATATCAAGCCCATCTAACATGTATTTACTATTTAGATGGGGATGAGAATATAAAAATAAGGAATTCTTCTGCACAAACTTGGATTTAATGTTAATGTTTTCCTAGTCTATTCAGTAAGACTATTTCATGAAGCCAGCCGTTACAATTACAAGCAGCAAAAATTGTTCAAACATTATTCTCAGGTTTAGCAGCAAATCCAAATTTTTTTTCCTCAATCTAAGTTTGTGAAAGATGTACATTGCAAGCCTTTAAACAGTTTAAACAAGAGTATATATAAATTTGTCATTTTTTCATTATCAAACTAATTGAACAACAGAATAAATAACATGGAAAGTACAACTCCGGTGGATGATCATCTTCATCTAATAGCAAAAATACCATAAATTCTTTTAGGCTTAACGATGGAATTGGTAAAATAAATCAGTAAAAAGCTAGAGAAATCTGAACTTAGTATCCTCCTACATTTGATCTGCTGGAACTATCTAACAGTGAACAGAATGAAAACTTTAGATATTTTGTGCTACATGATCAAAGCATCTTGCAGATATTCCACTGGATACTGTCACAAAAGGCAAAAATATATCACAACTTCAAATTCCACAGCATAATATTGTTTTAGGTTATCACCATCTCATGCAGTTAAGTTTGCACAAAACCGCCTGTTCATTAGTAAGACTAGTCACTATAACAACTTGAGAAAATGTTCTTGACTTTTTCGTATTGCTTAAACTATATACTTATCACCTGGACGTAGACAAACATCGGTCCACCAAGGAACAGCCAAACTTCTGCAGACCATGTCAATGTTCATGCTAAACTGCTAATTATAACAAGCAGAGGACAATATCTTACCTAGAAACAACATGAAACTATAAACTAACTTGCAAATGTAGGAAAGAAAGTGCCAACATAGAACCTCCAATGACAATAGAAACTGATCAACAACAAGAATATATTTAAAGCAGGTACATACATAAAATTTCATAAATAAACTATGCAATAAAATTCTATAATCATCAACATTATCATCATTATCTACAGGAATATATAACTGATAAAAAAATATGCAACTTTCTAAAAGAGGGTAAATGAAAACCTTTTCCTCCTATAGGTGAGCAGTGCTTTCTTGAATCAATTAATGTATAAGGGTTCTTTGGACTTAGCTTCCACAAGCTCCCCAGGGTGAACAGGATAATCCCGAGTAAAACAAGCATCACAGAATGTTGGTGCCTCATCTCCAAGCAAACCCTTCAAGCTGTCTAGTGACAAGAATGCAAGAGAGTCTGCCCCAATCTCCTTCCTCACTCCCTCTATATCCAATCGATTCGAAACAAGCTCTTCCGGGCGTGCCGTATCAACACCATAGTAGCAAGAACCTATAATGGGTGGGCTTGCAATCCTCATATGAACTTCCCTTGCGCCAGCATCACGAAGAAGATTCACAATCTTCTTCGATGTTGTCCCTCGAACAATTGAATCATCAACAACAACCACACTCTTCCCTTCAAGAATGCCCCGGACCGGCGATAACTTAAGCTTCACACCTAGGTCCCGAATCTCCTGAGAAGGTTGAATGAAGGTTCTACCAACATAGTGAGATCGAATAAGACCTTGCTGGAATGGCAAACCAGAGAGCTTTGCAAAGCCAAGGGCCGCGAAAAACCCAGAGTCCGGCACTGGTATAACTACATCAGCACCAGGGGCAGGGGACTCTGCAGCAAGAGTGGCACCAAAAGAGTGCCTAGCTTCATGAACAGGACGGCCGAAGACAATGGATTGGGGCAGGGCGAAGTAGATGAGCTCAAAGACGCAAGCTTTTCGAGGCTTGGAGGGCATCAAGCAAGCACTGGAGATCTCCAGAGTGCGAGCATCCACAATAACGGCCTCGCCGGGCTCGACCTCACGCTCATACTTGGCGCCAATGAGGTCAAGCGCGCATGTCTCCGAAGCGAAAACGACGGCGGGCTGGGCGCCGTTATCACGGGGGAGGCGGCCGAGGACCAGGGGACGGAAGCCGTAGGGGTCGCGCACGGCGAGGAGCTTGTCAACGGTGAGGAAAAGCAGGGAATAGGCGCCGCGGATTGCGGCGCACGCCTCAGCGACGCGAGAGAGGAAGGGGCCGGACTTCGAAGTAGCGATTAGATGGAGAATAGCTTCGGTATCAGAGGTGGTGCTGAAAATCGAACCTTGGTCTTCGAGGGATGCCCGGAGAGAGGGGTAGTTGACAAGGTTGCCGTTGTGGGCGACGGCGAGCTGGCCGAAGCGGCAGGAGGCGAGGAATGGCTGGACGTTGTGGAGGGCGGAAGCGGCGCCGGCGGTGGAGTACCGGACGTGGCCGATGGCGGCAGAGCCGGGGAGAGAAAGAGGGGATCGGGATTGTCCGAAGACCTCAGAGACAAGACCGAGGCCAGTGGCGGAGCGGATGGAGGAGAGATCAGAGGCGGCGATGCCAGCGCCCTCCTGGCCACGATGTTGGAGGGCGTGGAGGGCAAGCGAGCAGAGCTGGGCGGCGTCCGGATGTCCGAGGATACCGACAACGCCGCACTCCTCTCGAGGCTTCTCTCGATCGAAATCAATCTCCTCCGTCTCCGGCAGAGCACCGCCAGTGGCAGCGGTGGTAGCTGATACGGGGAAAGAATTGTGTCGGCGAAGGTGAAGATGAGGATATGAGGAGGGTTTGGCGGAGGAGTGATGAGGGAATTTAGGTTTAGGGTTAGGGTTACAGGAAGTGAAGAGGATTGCAGCGACGGAGGAGGTGCAGGCCGCCATGAAATGAGGCCGCAGTGGAGAGCGTGTGCCTTGAAGAGAAGGGAGATGGTGGGGGGTTTATATAGGGATAGGAGTGGGGACCGAACCGGTTGATCCGGTTCGGTTCAACCGAACCGAACCGAACCGAGTTGAGTGTGGATACCAACTAATAAAAAATACATCATATGTAAAGGAAAATTAAATTAAATAAAAACTAATCCGAATTTGGGTGTTTTTTAGAAAAAATAAATTACTTAAATTATTATTTTATTTCATATTTTTAATTGACTTAATAAGAGGAAAATGACCTAATTTCACAAAGTTTTAGTCATGCAAAGAAATTAGGATGTTAATATTTACACGGTTTTATATTAAATAATCAACTCATTTAAAAGATATATTTCAAATAATTTTTTATTATACTATGCCAGAAGTAAAACGTATAATTTTGAGTGTTTTGAGATACAACAAAAAAAAAATCCTATTAAAGATATTTAAAGTTTGGTTGAGTGAACCGAAGTTACCGAAGCAACGGGAATTGAACCGGGTTTTTTTTCCTGTGTGAAAAGGACAAAGAACAATGAGAAAAGTATGGAGTCCGTGCAGTTTGAATCTTGGTCGGAATTGGATATCTATCTAACTCATGCCTTCCTTTGTTTTAGCAACATACTTATCCAAGGGGGTATCAAAAGTGAAGAATCTGGACCGTACGTTGCATCCTTTTCGTTGATCTAATCGTCCAATATGGGACCCACCAAATGGGACCTACTTGGAATCAGTGAATTCGTCCCATTCATTCAAACTACCTTGACTTTGTTAATAATTAATTAATTTAATATTTTAATATTAAAATCATGTGTTACAAAGCTCCTATTATACGTCTGAATAAGAATTAAATAATTAAATTTTTTTTCCTTTTGACGAAGGTGACAAACACCCTTTCCCTATGGTATAAATCATGGACGGATGGCATGATTCTCTATATGTACATCCTCATCTTATAATCATGGGTATTGATCCTGAATTTGTTCCAATCATCTATGTCTTATACAAGGGATCCAATACTAATAAACTAAGAGCTTGTTGATTATTTTATTTTATTTTATTTTGTATGAGACTGTTTTCATAATTCGAGCCATCACTTTTAAGCCGTATGACCACAAAACTTTACTGTTGTGAAAAGATAATATTTTAATATTAAATATAGTATAATGTTAATCTGATTTAAAGATATTATCTGTTCATCTCCCTATGCAAACATGATCCCAAAGTTGATGTAACATAGAGTTCAAATGATAGATAGGATAGCAACAAACAAAACTTTGCATGAAGGAGTTGCTTTCAAGGAAAAGGATGATAAGGAGAGATATAGATGAGCATGAATGAATTCCATCCATTCCCTTCAAGAATCTCAAACATCTCTTGTTCAATAGAAGGGAGAGCTGGAGACACACCTCTGCTCTATTCACCACAAACCCTACAGTTCAATGGATAGGGTCCATATAAGGTTTTAAGGGTGGTAGAAGATTCCTGCCTTGTCCCACTGTCCATCTTCTTCCTTATCTTTGGCAACAAAAACAACACTGAATATTCTGCTTGTACTTCATTTATCAGGTCAGACATATTAACCAAATGATTGATAGATTAACAAATGAGGTGAGAAAAGATAGTGTTTAGCTAGATGTAACTCAAAATACTGTGTTATAAAATTTTATTATTATATTTATTATAGTAATTAAATTTTTATTATATTTAATAATTATTAATCATTTACTATATTTATTAAATTAGTACTATATTTATCAAATTGTTATTATATTTATTAATTATTAATTATTTACTATATTTATTAAATTTATTAAATTTATTACTATATTTATCAAATTATTAATTATCATTTATTTTATTTTCCCTATATATCCATGTGATGAAATTTTTGAAGTAATGGAGATTCTAAAAACAAATCCAGATGTATTTTGGGTTACATGGGGTTTTGAAATCCTATGAACAATATATTGGATTTTTAAAAATCCAGTAACTTAAGTTACATCAGTGGCAAAGTCACATTGGGGCCAGGGGGGCACGTGCCCCCCTGGATTTTTAAAAAGAAATTAATATATATATATATATATACATGTGTGTGTGGACCCTACTTTTTAATAATATATAATATATTTATAAAAAAAATCAAAACAATTACACTCTCATAATCTCTCTCCCCCAATTCTCTCTCTATTGTCTTGATATTTATGGTTCTATCCATATTCTTTTTTAATTTTTTTTTAAAATTTTTCCACTTATACTCTATAATCATAACCATTTAATCATCCAAAATAGGGTTTTTTAGGGGCCAAATAGAATAAAAAGTAAGTCATCCAATTTTATTTTATTTAGTTAAAATCATTACTTTAAATAGATATTTGATTTTTGTGTTTATATTTTGATAATTATCGATAAAAATAATTATTTATGACATATATATTTTAGAATTTTTTGTTAAATTTATTTATAATTAGTTATATAAGTTTTGATTGTAAATACATGCTTACTAAGTATTTGATAAAATATCTAAAATTAACTTACTAATCAAATATAAGTTGTATAAAAATACTTATAAGGTTTATATCCCTTGTTTTATCGATTACAGCTGATATTATCATTAATTTTGTCTGGTTCTACGACCACTATTGAAAGAATATTTTCTGTAATGCATTTTGTGAAGACCACGTTGCGTAATCGTATTGGGGATCAATGGTTGAAAGACAACTTAGTTATTTTCATTGAGAATTTTTTTTTGATCATATTGATAATGAAGTTATTATGCGACATTTTCATAACATGAAAACTCGCCGTGGAAACCTTTAATTTTTTTTTATTAAGTTTAATATTTTGATAATATATTTTGTGTTGTTAATTTTAATGAAAATTTATATGGTGCCCCCCTTGAATTTATATCCTGGCTTCGCCACTGGTTACATGTAAGTGTAAAACCCTCCAAACAAACACCGCCTTAATTCAACCATGTGCAAAGACTTGGAGAAGACTTTGGCCATACTTACTACTTGTAGTTGGTACTCAAAATATGAGGGTGTTTTGCTAAATAACTAAAATGACACTTTCCTCAATGTGGAAAAGTCTTGGAGAAGACTTTGGCCATACTTTTTACTTGAAGCTGATTTGTTATGGTAAATAACTAAAATAATATTTTGGAATAAAAAAATAAAGCCATTATTCGTCCATATACTTTATCCTAATGTTCATTTTCATCTTTGTATTTTAAAAATATTCAATACAGTCTCTATATTTTGCGTATTTTGTTCAATACTATGCTTAATACTGACATGGCAACACAAGTGGCGGATGAAATATGACCTATTTTTTTGAATTTTTTTTATTTATATGTGGTTGTATTTTGTTGACGTGGTGTGACAAGTGGCCTATTTTGCTTATGGGGCATGCTAACATGGCAATAAAATAATTTTTAAATGGGAATTTAAAGCTTGTAGACGTGGCATTTTTTTTAAAAAATAATAATAATACAATTAATTATTATTTTTTAAAAAAATTAATTTTCAATTTAATAAATAATTAATTTTTTTAAAAAAATTAATAATATAATTGCCATGTTAGCATACCACGTAAGCAAAATACTCCATCTTTCACACTACGTCAGCAAAATACGACCACATATAAATAAAAATTTCAAAAAATAGGTTGTATTTCATCCGTATGTCACTTATGTTGCCACATTGGCATCAAAGATAGTATTGAACAAAATACGCAAAGTACATGGACCGTATTGAATATTTTTAAAGTATATGAATAAAAATGAACATTGGGATAAAATTACAGGCACATATACTGACTTTAACCCAAAAAATGTCACTTTGTAAGTTTTTAATCATTTTTAAAATTATTTTTAATATTTAATTAGTTTTAAAATATTTTATTCTCTGTGTATGAAAATTATATTACCCTTTTTATTTTAAATCATTCAAAAGGACCCCAAAAATCTAATCATTATAATCAAAATTGATTACTATGGCGCATTATTAACGGTAATAGCTTAACATTTCATCAATCAAAATTACCAAAATACTTTTTCTCAACCACTCAAATCTTCAATTTTCATTAGGGTTTAATTAATTCTAACTAAGGATATTAAGTAATTTTACTATCTCCGATTTTCAATTCTTGTTAGTTAGCAATATACCATTAAACTTTTTCCGTTTAAAATATATTTGAAAAATTTTAAAAGTTATTTCATTTTTAACTTATTCCACTTTCCTTAACTCTTATCAAACATCACGAATAAATTATATATGTTGCGTACTATGAATAGCCGTAACTCAATTGAATTGATAAATATATAAATAAAAAAATCATAAATCATATATCATATATAGTTATAACACTTTTACTTTGTTGAATCAGTTTTGTCATTTACACATCAAAACAGATCAATGATGCAAAGCAAAAAAATAAAATGTTAAATATAAAAACAAAAAATTGTCGATTGTGTGAGATGTAAAAAATTGTTGACCTGAGCAAGGAACTAACAAAATATATTGGGTCATATTTTGTAATTTCCATCTATTCATGTTTTTTTTTTAAATTTTTTTAATTAATGCCATAAAGACTCACAGATCAAATGGACATGCACAAGGGATCGGACTATCATGGGTTTCAAATTGTGCAACTTATTTTACTGCCTGAAGGTTCCACACAGTATACACTTATTTTACCGCCCGAAATTATCAATCCCACACAGAAAAGACTTAAGTGCGTGCGTGGGCCACACCCACTGGGTGGCCCATATCTTGCATCCTCACCTCCCATAGCAGGGATTCGACCCCGGATCTTCTGAGTGGTGAATCTTTTATGAAAGGGACCATGCCGCTCGGCTAAGAGGCCTTTAGCTCTGTTCATACATTTTATCATTAGGAAAATTTTTGACATCATATATATTTGACTTAGTCTCTAAGACAAGTCATTACACCATCATATATACATAACATTCTCCACTCCAGGTAGCCGACACAAGTCGATCATTGCAACATTGTAGGTAGTAAACCATTCAAGTTTGTTTGCTCTTTTTTTTTTTGACAAAGACGACAAACACCGTCTATGTAGAAGTCAGGGGCGGGCAGCACGGCTCCCTACACACATGCCCTCACCTTATGATCACAAGGGTTTGATTTTAGATTCTTCCCAACTATTTACGCCCTGCACGAGTGACGCCGGGCAGGGTAGTGATTAACCTGCGGGCGGTGGTAAACAAGGGGGGATTGATAGAAGAGCAAGAAAAAAGGGAGGACAAACAGAGAAGAAAAAGTCTCTGAAACTTTAAAAGGAAAATAACTCAATAATCAATGAATAAAATTCAACCCACAAGCCTGGTTTAAATAGCTAAAAAAAACTAATCTAGATAACCTAGAAATTCTATCTTCTTATTCAAATTTGCCCAAATCGGCAAATTTTGGTCTAATAGAAAAACTTATCTAATTCTAAAATAACTAAAAAAATAGATAACTCCTAAAAATCCGAGTTCAAATCAGATTCATATCCTATCCTAAATTGGCATACGAAGTATTGCGAAAAATGGAAAAAAACACCGAGAAATGAATAAACAACGGGGATAACAGTGGAATTTGAGGATGAAGGAAGGGTCCATCGAGCAAAGCTGGATGGACTCCACGTGCGCGTCGAGATGAGCTTTCTAAATTAGGGTTGAGCGCGCGAATCCGATGTCGGTAGCCAAAGTTATGGCCAAAATACCGAAACGTGTCCAAAGTGCTCCCCAATTCCATACTTGGCTCGATCACCTTCCGCCTTTACATCGGTCCGCCAAGTCGTGGTATGCCAAAGCTCTCATGATGCAATCAGACAGCTCGGCATCGTCTGACTCGGGCTCTCCTGCATCAGCCTCCCTGGGTTGGAAAGAACTCGCCCTCGAGTTCGTAATAAGATCAGTCGACTCCACAAAACAAGGGCTCAGATGCTTCACATTGAAGATGTCAGAGGTCTTCAAATAATTAGGAAGGAGTAACCGGTATGCATTGTCATTGATCTTTTGCAGCACTTCACAGGGTCCGATCTTTCGTTCCTTCAGCTTATTATACTCACCAACAGGGAAGCAATCTCGAGTGAGGATAGCCCACACTAAGTCGCCCTCATCGAACAGCACCTGACGCCGCCGTTTGTCTGCATTCATCTTGTACTTGGTATTACTCTCCTGAATAGTTGACTTGACCTGCTTATGAATAACCCGAAGGTGCTCCGCCATCTCATCAGCTCGGGGGTGAACACGACCAATTTGTGGGACTGGGGTGAGATCAAGTACTCTTGATGGGTTCTGCCCATAGACAACCTCGAATGGGCTTAAGCCAGTAGTCCGATTCTTACATCTATTGTAGTTGAATTCGGCTTGAGGTAGTGCCAGATCCCACTGCTTCGGTTTAGTTCCAACCAAACTCCTCAATAGGTTGCCCAAACTCCGGTTCACCACTTCAGTCTGGCCATCTGTCTGGGGTGATATGCACTGCTAAAGTTTAATTGCGTCCCCAATTTTCCCCATAAGCTTCTCCAGAATAGGCTAACGAACTTGGTGTCACAATCAGATGTGATGGAGCGGGTGACACCATGCAAGCGAACAACCTCTCGAAAGTAAAGATGTGCAATGCGGGTAGCATCCATAGTCTTCCGACAAGCTACAAAATGAGCCATCTTGGAAAATCTGTCAACCACCACCATGATAGAGTCTGAGGCCCGCTGGGTACGAGGGACGCCCAAAACAAAATCCATACTGACGTCAAACCAAGGGGCTTCAGGGACTGGCAAGGGAGTGTACAGGCCTGCGTTGGTGAGAACTCCTTTGGCCCGCTGACACACAAAGCAGCGCTCCACAAAGTGAGCCACGTCGCTAGACAACTTCGGCCAATAAAAGTCTGCAGCTATGAGGGCGTAGGTCTTATCACGACCAAAGTGCCCCTCATTATGGAGTTCGCTCATGATCTCGCCGATGAGCGATCGGGGATGCAATTGCGAGCGAAAGCAATTAACCGTTATGCAAAATAAAATCCTGATGATGTCCATCGGTTACCTCTTGAAGGATTCGCCCGAAGGAAGGATCATCCGCATACATATCCGTGAAAGCTTCAAACCCTACAACTTTGGCGCTCATTGTGGTGAGAAGAGAACTGCGGCGGCTCAAAGCATCTGCTACACGGTTGAGGCTTCCTGCTTGATGCTTCAGAGTAAAGGTAAACTCTTGCAAGTACCCCACCCACTTAGCGTGCCGCCTGCTCAGTTTGTGTTGGCCATTGATGTACTTCAGGGCTTCATGATCGGTGAATAGGATGAACTCCTTCTGTATGAGGTAGTGGCGCCAATGCTTCAGCGACTGAACTATGACATAAAACTCCAGGTCATAAGTGGAGTAGTTCTTCTTCGACCCCGACAGCTTCTCGCTAAAGAAAGCTACCCGTCGTCCTGACTGGCTCAGAACACCTCCAACGCCAACGCCAGATGCATCACAATTGACCTCGAACACTTTGTCGGCCGAAGTGGAAGTCACGGCGGTGCTTGATCATCTTCTGTTTGACAAGGTGGAAGCTAGTTTCGGCCTCATCCGTCCACCTGAAATCACGCCCCTTAAGACACTCGGTGATGGGGGCAATCAACGTGCTAAAGTTCCGGATGAATCTTCTATAGAACGAGGCCAGCCCATGGAAGCTTCGAACATCATGCAAGGTCCTCGGTCTGGGCCACTCCAAGATTGCATCGATCTTTGATTGATCTACATGAACATCGTCAGTAGAAACAACAAAACCAAGGAAGGTCACAGAAGTGGTAAAGAAGGAACACTTCTTTCGACTGACGAACAGGCGCTCCATTCTCAGTAACTCAAAGACAGCGCGAAGGTGGTCAAAGTGTGAGGACCAATTCGAACTATAGATGAGGATGTCATCAAAATAGACCACCACAAACTTGCCCATAAATGGTCGCAAAACCTGGTGCATGAATCGCATGAATGTGCTGGGGGCGTTGGACAACCCAAAAGGCATCACCATCCACTCGTACAGTCCATGTTGTGTCTTGAACGCTGTCTTCCACTCATCTCCGGGTTGTATTCTGATCTGGTGGTATCCGTTCTTCAGATCTATTTTTGAGAAGACCTTCGAGCCAGATAGCTGATCCAACATGTCATCTAGGCGGGGGATGGGGTAGCGGTACATAATGGTGATTTTATTGATTGCTCGACTGTCTATACACATACGCCATGAGTCATCCTTCTTTGGCACCAACAGGGCTGGAACTGTGCAGGGACTCATGCTCTCTCGGATGTAGCCGTTCCTTAATAACTCCTCCACTTGCAGCTGCAATTCTTCGGCCTCCTTGGGACTGAGGCGGTATGCGGGTTGGTTCGGCAAGCTTGATCCTGAGACAAGATCTATCTGGTGTTGGATGTCCCTCATAGGTAGGAGTCATGGGGGAAGTTCCTCTGGCATCAAGTCCGCGAACTCCAGGAGTAACTGCTGCACTTCTATTGGAAGATCTGGATCAATGTCTGTGGCACTATGCATGCAAGGTAGCAATGCATAGACTACATCGCCCTGCTTGATCCCGCTTAAAAATCTGGACATAGAAAGTAGGTTAGTATTGGTTACCGGAGCAGGATGCTTTTCTTCTCGGCGGGGTGCCAACACGATCTTTTTTCCCTTGATGCTGAGGGAATAAGTATTCTTCCTTTCATCATGGACCACGCTCCGATCATACTGCCATGGTCGCCCCAGTAGTAGGTGACATGCATCCATTAACACGACGTCACACCATGCATTGTCAAAGTACCTTTGCCCAATGGAGAAAGACACGAGACATCGCCGATCTACTTTTACCTCGTTGCCTTTGCTCAGCCATGATAGATTGTAGGGCTTCTGATGTCGATCTGTCTGCAACTTCTGGACAACGTCTTCTGATGCCACGTTCTCACAACTACCGCTATCGATGATCACCTTGCAAACCTTGTCGGCCATTGTGCAGGTGGTGTGGAAGATGTTGTTTCTCAGCCAGTCGTCCCTTGATTCATCCTTGGGTGCCAGCAGACTCTTGCGAACAACGAGGGTCTCATGCCCATCCCCAATCAGCACGTCACCAGCCTCATCATCATCGCCATAATCATCATAAACTGGTTCCTCAGCCTCCTCAGCCTCGATCTCTTCAATCATCAGGTTCTTGCCCTTCTGACTAGCAGGTTTCCGACACTCGAGTGATTTATGCCCCTGCTCACCACATCTATAATAATGAACTCCAGAGTTAGAACTACATGGCGGTGCTTCGGATTTGGTAGGGGTGCACGAGGGTGAGCGTCCGATACTCGACGCTCCTGATTGGTGGTCTTCTATTCTGTTGCTTTTCAACAGTGAGGGCGTGCTAGTATGCCTCCGAAACAGTCCATAATGAGTATAGACTAAGAACATCTTTTAGTGGTTGGCGCAGACCTCCCAGATATCGAGCCACCAGTTGCTCCTCCGTCTCGGATAAGTCGTTCCGCACAATCAATTGGTAGAAGTCCTCTGTGTACTCATCTACCATCTTGTGCCATGTCTCAAAGTATGAAGTCATTGAAACAAGGTTTGGGTGTAGCCGAAGGGGAGGAAGTGCCCCTTCATCTTCTTCTTCATCTTGTCCCAATCTATGATCTTTGGTTTACCTTGCCGATCCCGTGAACGCCGCAACTGCTCCCACCACGCGGATGCTCGGCCCTTCAACTTAATGGCAACTAGCTTCACCTTCAGACGATCAGGGACCTCCTTGTACTCAAATATCCTCTCGACCTCGTTCAGCCAGTCGATGAAGACTTCAGCATATAGGGTTCCAGTAAATTCGGGCAACTCCCCCCGAAAGGCGAGATCTCCGTGACGCTCCTCTCATACACGGTGCTCTCTGGACTGCCCACGCCGGGAATATGGGTTGACGAAGTTTGACTCGGAGTCGTGGTCTGAAACCACACGATCCCCCAAATCTCGCGCCGCCAATCGTTGGGTCAACTACTTGTCTCTACAGATCCTCGTTCATCGCTTCCAAGGCGATTGGGTCTCGAGACGGACCTTCCTCTGCCGGAACATGTCCACCACGACGACCTCCAACCATTGATGCCGAGGCCACAGGAAGTAGATGATCTCTGATACCAATTGACGCCGGGCAATGTAGTGATTAACCTGCGGGCGGTGGTAAACAAGGGGGGATTGATAGAAGAGCAAGAAAAAAGGGAGGACAAACAGAGAAGAAAAAGTCTCTGAAACTTTAAAAGGAAAATAACTCAATAATCAATGAATAAAATTCAACCCACAAGCCTGGTTTAAATAGCTAAAAAAAACTAATCTAGATAACCTAGAAATTCTATCTTCTTATTCAAATTTGCCCAAATCGGCAAATTTTTGTCTAATAGAAAACCTTATCTAATTCTAAAATAACTAAACAAAACAGATAACTCCTAAAAATCCTAGTTCAAATCGGATTCATATCCTATCCTAAATTGGCATACGAAGTATTGCCAAAAATGGAAAAAAAACACCGAGAAACAAAGAAACAACGGAGAAAACAGTGGAGTTTGAGGATGAAGGAAGGGTCCATCGAGCAAAACTGGAGGACCCCACGTGCGCGTCGAGACGAGCTTTCCAAATTGGGGTTGAGCGCACGAATCTGATATCGGTAGCCAGAGTTATGGCCAAAATACCGAAACATGTCCAAAGTGCTCCCCAATTCCGGACTTGGCTCGATCACCTTCCGCCTTTACGTCGGTCCGCCAAGTCGTGGTATGCCAAAGCTCTCATGGTGTAATCAGATAGCTCGACATCATCTGACTCGGGCTCTCCTGCATCAATGAAAGACTCTGGACCAATAGGTCAAGAGGCCGTTAATAGTAATCTATTAAAGTTGACCACTAACTAAAATGATATAAAAAACACACAATGTTTCTCTAAAATTCACGAGTGATGATTGAAGCACACCATGTCCAAAACAATTGCCTCCTTGCATTTCTATAGACTTATTTACATAGTTGCTTGATGTTTGTCACCTACTGCTGCATTGCATATAATGAAGTCCAGAAGAACAATCCTCAAAAATAAACTTACCACTTATATTTCTCCATAACTAAAAGAAGCAGTTCAATTCTACAAAGTTCTCGTTATATGCAAGTTTGAAGAAACATCCGACCACGTGGTTCTATTGTGTACAGCTTTATTTTATTTATATTAATCCAAAAATAAAGAATAAATAATACTATAATAAGCCTCAATTTACGCTCTACAAATGAGACACCTTTTGACGGGGCAAACCTGTGAAGGATTGGAAGCAACTGAGTCAAAGACTCAAAGGCCCACCCCAACCTCCTTTCTGTACATAAACAAATGGAGTGATTTAATTTTTTTCATACCTTAAAATAGTGATTAACATGTTCTATTTTTGAGTCTTTGACCAACTTAATCTGTTCATTAAAAATTTGTTGGAAGTTCATGAAATTTTCATCTTAAAATCTTATTTTAGGAATATAGAAAATATTTTATGAATTATTTTATTAACAAGATCGGCTAGTGAGTTGACTCAGATTAAAAAATTCCTTGGCATTTAAATCAATTAGGCATGTGAAATTATTAAATTGTATTAGGTTGTTATTTTAATAATTCTCTCTTACTAAAGATGAGTGTTTTCTTTTTAAATAATCCATGTCTTCCTCCACGTAACCTTAACATTATATATTCATATTTATGGTTTTACTCAGTAATAATTAAATAATAAAGAAAATCTTGTTTATTTTTTATTATAAATAATTTCCTTGGGTGTTCATTTGTTTAGATAATATATTTTAAAATTGTTTATATATTTAGATACTATGCAATATCAACATCACACATCTATGCCTACAAACTAACTTCCGCTTCTTTTTTTTTTTATTTCATTCAAATGATATGATAACAACTCATGATCACATTTCTTTATAAATCTTTTCATGGACCATTTTTCTCATGATATGCATTCTCTATACATGAGTACACACATTAACTAAATGAAGAAGAGATTAAGGTGCCCAAACTATATATATATATATATATATATATATATATATATATATATATATATATGTATATAGAGGATTGTCCATTTAAAAAAAACACACACACACACACAAAACAAACTCCATTGTACTGAAAACGCAAAATATCTTTTAGGTTTTAAAATTTAAAATTTAATAAAAGATAAATGATTATAAAATAAAAGATAAACATGTGTGCTAAATTCCTATTAGTCAGTACTTTTTATATAAGTAACTGCACACCTTGATGGAAGATGTGGATGAAAGTCTTATAGAAACCGGTCCTCTCTCTGCCCTTGAAAGATAGTCATCTCCTTCAGAACTATCTGTCAAGATCAAAGGGGTAAAGTGAGAGAAACCAGTTCTCTGATTTTCTTTGAAGAAAGACATCAAGGATATCGGTACGTTCTTTTCCTAATTCTTATGTTTTGTGAAAATCATATTATTCAAAATCTTTGTTATTAAATCTATGTAAAATTAGGGTTTGATTTGCATGATCATGAAATCATATGCTTACATGTGGTATCAAAGCCCAGGTTTAAGAACTTATGATTTTCCGTTAATGATTATGTTTCTCTCATGAGTATTTTATGATAAACTTTTAAATTTTTCTTTCGCTGTAATTAGTGAGAAACTATATTCATGAGTAAATATAATTTTGCTTGAAAAGATAATTGTGTAGGATGTATATTATTGAAAATTTGATAAGTCATGTATGTATTTTATAAAATTGAAATATTATGATTGTTATTGTTTGATTTGATGTGTATATTATGGATGATTTGTTAGTCACCAAAGTGGCCAAATTAGAATAGTTGTATAGATATCAAATCAAATAAAAATCAATTACCCATGATTATGTGATGTTGTTAATGAGATCACACAATGGTATTTATTTCTATGTAGTGGGTATATTGAAGTTCATTGATTATAAAATATTTAGGGTTCACCCAAGGTTGATTAGTTATTTAATAATCATGTACATTTAAAAGTGGTTAATTGATATATTTGATTGAATATGTTTAGTACATCCAAAGATTGCAAGCATATTTAATTGGAATATATATAATTAACGATCATGTGAAATTCAAAATAATTATAAAGCATCAATTATGTTTTATTATACATTGTTGGATCACCCAAAGGAGAGCTTCAATGTCTATTTATGCTTATGTGAATGTTATTTGAATATGTATTATGTTCTTATATTATGACTCAAAGTACTAATGTCACGCCCTGAACCCTGCCCGGGCATGTGGACAGATCGGCCGCACCCAAGCAGGGACGAGTCCCCATCCAGGCCCAAGGCCTCAGAGATCTTGTGCAATAATCAATATCTAGAGATAGATAAAACAGCGGAAGTTATATAAATAAAAGGAAGGGAGTTTACACAACTCCATACAAATACGATACAAGATCTACACGTCCTATATGAGGATCTAGCCAAGTCACTACTAGTAGTCCATACAACAAAGAGAATACAAGTCTTACATACACACACAAATGAAAGGAGGTACGAAGACCTCAAGAGAAATATATCAAGTCTGAGTCAGCTACTCGGTAAGTCCTCATCTAGGCCCGACCCTACTGCTCGTTGTTATCTAAGAAAACATCAATCAAGTGCATGAGCCAAAGAAAAGGCATAGTAGGAATGCTAGAAAAGCAATAAATGTGGCGAAAGCTATAAGCAAAGATAGTATAAAGCAATTACAAATATGCAAGTAAAACAAAATCACAAGCAAATAACAAGTCTCTGGAATGTGAATAAATTCATAGATGTACTTAATCTCCTGACATATATGATACTATGATACCTCCAGTATCATACGATATCCTCCAGATATCATCTCCGGTCTACGCCGGATAGCGCTATATCAATAATGTATACATGGCCAGAAAATACACTCTTTGACTGAGTCTCTGTCTGATGTATCATGCCTGTACGTAAGAGATTGATAGTACAAATACCTAACATTAGGTATACATATATATCCAAGGCGGCAACATCTCGAATATACAATAATCAGTGATCTCCTCGAGATCAGAAGCCAATACGTATTTAAGGAGCAACTCAACTCAAATACGTATATAAAAACATGAAAACAAATATCTCCTCGAGACGTAAAGCCAACACATATAAGGATATTCAACTCGAATATATATTGGAAACATCTCAAGGAAATAAGAGCACAAAATCATAAGTAATGTAGGAGGAAGGAAAACTCACAACCCCCGTGCGAGAGCCTACATAGCTAGAGAACGAATCTTTGATCCTCGTCGCGTTTCAGGAGTCCAAATCGGGATCTAGTAGATGAATTGAAACTTTCAGTTTCATAATACTTCATATCTACATATATGAATGCAGAAATCGTATTCTTTTCTAATTAACTTATATGTTCAACAAGGGTCTATAAACGACCAATCAGGAAAATACGAAATATTTATCTTTACTAGCACAATGTAAGAAATCGAACCACTCAAGAGTTCCCCAATGTGCTTAAGATCCCTCTCTTAGGCATCACTTTACTGATCATGAATTCTATGTCTTCCACATGAATAATTAATACGAAGATATGAACTTCTACATAATACGAGATGTACTCATCTCCATCCTTAGCATGAATTAGGGCTTCTAATATGCTTTCTTTCAACACTTAACCACTATCAAGTTCAAGGAGAGTTAAGCATGTATTTTCAAAGGAATTTCAGCAGCACATCCCTTATTTATCAGGCCCCGAAATTATACAATCATATACTCGAATCTATCTATTATACATTGATTTTATAATCAATACATGAACATGCATCATTAAACTTAATACATATGAAATCATACAATTATACACTTCCTTGTATGCAATTACCTTTTAATTTTCGCCTTTAATTACTTTCATTCCACAACCCTATAATCCCATGCAAATGAATTAATCCTCTTATGCAAATTCTTGGCCAATCGGCCTCTAATTGATCTCCCTCGGCCACCCGATGTATAGAATTGCTCACCGGAGAAAGGGGGGCCGTCGACGCTCGATCTTCATCGGAGAAGGGTGAAATTCAGCGACGTCGCTCTTGGGATTGTTATGTCTATTCGCCAGAGCTGCGAGGTGGCCACTAGATCTGAGGGAGGTCTGGCCGGAGTCCGGACTCGCTGGATTTGGCCGGTGCGAGTGCCGAGGGCTGAAGGGGGAGAGCCGTGTGCACAAGGTGGGGCTGGGGCGCAAGTCGATGCTGTGGTATGAGGTGGCGTCGGGGGTGTCGGTAGCGGGCACAGGGGTTCTGCCGGCGCCGGCAGCCGATTCTAGCGTCTTGAGTCGCGCGCAGCGGCCGGGGTGCGGGCTGGCGCGCGCGCATGTGGTGGAGAGGCGGAGGCGGAGCTTTGCGCGCTCCGGTTGGGATGCTGGCCGGTGGCGGACTGGCGCGACGGTGGGCTCGCCGGGATGGTTGGCCGGAGGGAGATCGAGGGTGAATAGATCTAGGGCACGACTGAGTTTTGGGAAAGAGAGATGGAGAAGAGAAATAAAATTTCTCAAAAATTATAAGGTTTTTAATTATTTAATTAACTTATTATCTCAATCATTCTTCTACCCTTACTTCAATAAAAGTGGCAACCTTATCTTTATATTGTTGTGTCACATGGATACTATAGTCTCACATACCTCAATTATTCACTTGTGCTCATATCCTAACTCAGATCCGGAAATCCCCGGTCAATGATTCCAATCATCACGGGCGCACTGTAGCATCACAGGGTCTGTCTCTCGTCACACTAGAACCGTGAATATCAGCTTTTAGTCAATTCCTTTGTCACGGGCATACTGGGGCTGTCTCAGTCCCCGACCAGATCCACATTTCCCGGGACTCGAACATTTGCCTGTTTTCTCTCAATAATTAATCTGGATTAATTAATACTTAATCAATCTGGATTAATCAATACTTAATTAATCTGGATTAATCAGACCTTTATAATTTTCCCAAATTTCATCGCTTACCATATTTAAATTTCCATTTAAATAATTCTAGGAAAATTCTTATTTATTTTGGGGCAGGTTTTACAACTAATGTATGAGCACTCTATGTATATTTGCAGCATTTATTCCTGTTTCTTTTCATTCGCAAGCTTTGTCTATTATGAAGTTCAATGTGCTTAACTATATTAAATGGCTTGAACAAGTTCAGTTTCACTTAGGTGTTTTGAATCTTGATTTGGCACTTTTGCACGATAAGCCCGCTACTATTACTGATACTAGCGGTGATGAACAGAGATCTTTCTATGATGCTTGGGAAAAATCAAACAAACTGAGCATAATAATGTTTATGCGGATGACTGTAGCAGATAACATCAAATCAACGATTCCTAAAACTGACAATGCAAAGAAATTTATGGAATCCGTGAAAGTATGTCTCATTCTGACACTACTGATTAGTCAGTTGTTGGGACACTAATGGGTACGTTAACTACCATTAAGTTTGATGGTTCATGTACTATGCATGAGCACCTTACTGAAATGATCAACAAAACAACAAGGTTAGTGGAATGTGATAGAATTGCAGACTTTGTTGATTCAAGAGGAAGCAAGAATAAAGATACAAGGAACTCACTCGGGTAATCTCTTTGGTCAATCAGGAGCTAAAAAGAAACTAATGAAGAAGAATCAAAAAGACAATAAAGGATTGTTGAAGATCAATGGTCATCTGCCCAAATCCAAAAGAAGGAACGAAAGAAAGATGTGTGTCTTTTCTATAAAAAGCCTGGGCACTATAAGAAAGATTGCCTGAAACCTAAGGCATGGTTCGAAAGAAAGGGTAACCCTTGTGCTTTCGTATGTTTCGACTCAAATTTGATAGATGTTCCTTATAATACTTGGTAGATTGATTCTGGTTGTACCACTCATGTTTGTAATTCGATGTAGGGATTCCTTACGACCCAAATCATAAAGGCAAATGAAAGATTTGTGTATATGGGGAATCAAGTCAAAGCTTCAGTTGAAGCCATTAGAACTTATCATTTGATCTTATATACTAGACATCATTTAGATCTTTTTCAAACATTTTATGTTCCTTCTGTTTTTGGTAATTTGATTTCTTTGTCAAAACTTGATAAAATTGGATATTCCTTTAAGTTTGGAAATGGATGTTTTAGTTTGCTAAAGCATAGTCATATTATCGGTTCCAGTGTTCTTTGTCATGGTTTATACAATTTAAAGCTTGATGATGTATTTGCTGAGACTCTTTCGACCTTGCATCATAATGTTGGTACAAAACGTGGTTTGATGAATGAAAATTCAGCTTACTTGTGGCATAAATGTTTGGGTCACATATCTAAAGATAGAATATAAAGATTAGTAAGAAATGAAGTTCTGCCTGATTTGGATTTTACTGATCTTAGTATTTGTGTGGGTTGTATTAAAGGAAAACATACAAAACACACACTTAAGAAAAAGGCCACAAGAAGCAGAGAGCTCCTTGAACTTATACACACCGACATATGTAGACCATTTGATGTTCCATATTTTGGTGAAGAAAAGTATTTTATCTTTATAAATGATTTTCACGTTATGGACATGTCTATTTGTTGCATGATAAATTTCAATCAGTTAATGCCTTGGAAGTGTTTATCACTGAGGTTGAGAGACAATTAGACAAAAAAGGTGAAAATTGTCAGATCTGACAGAGGTGGTGAATATTATGGAAGGTATGATGAAATAGGACAACGTCCCGGTGTATTTGCAAAATTTCTTGAAAGGCATGGCATATGTGCTCAATACACAATGCTAGGCACACCAGAACAGAATGGTGTCGCTGAAAGGCGTAACCATACTTTAGTGGATATGGTTAGAAGCATGTTACGTCATTCTTCTTTACCTTTGTCATTGTGGATGTATGCATTGAAAACTGCCATGTATTTGTTAAATAGGGTTCCTAGTAAGGTAGTTCCAAAGAATCTTTTTGAACTGTGGACATGAAAGACATATATTTTGAGGCACCTGCATGTCTGGGGTTGCCCGACAGAAATCAGAATTTATAATCCACATGAAAAGAAATTGGATTCAAGAACAACCAGTGGTTTTTTTATTGGTTATCCAGAAAAATCAAAAGGGTTTAGATTTTATTGTCCTAACCATATTATGAGAATTGGTTAAACTAGAAATGCACAGTTCATTGGGAATGGTGAGATTAGTGGGAGTACAATAGAGCCACGTAAAGTGGAAATTCCAGAAGTTAGGGTGGAGATTCCTTTACCTCAAGCTTCTTCTTCTCAATTAGTTGTTCCCACAATTGTTGAATGTTTTGACAATACCCAAGAACAACAAATGAATGATGAAACTCCCCATAATGAAGTTATAGCCAATGAAACCGTAGTGGATGAGGCATAACAAGTGGTATTAAGAAGATCTGAAAGGCAAAGAAGATCTGCTATCCCTAATGATTATGTAGTTTATAACATGAATCAGAATTTGACTTGGGAATTAATGATGATCCAGTTTCATTTTTACAAGCCATGAAAAGCAATGATTCTAATAAATGGTTGGATGCCATAAAAGAAGAGTTGAAATCAATGGACTATAACGAAGTCTGGGATCTCTTTAAATTACCTGAAGGTTGTAAGAAAGCTGGGTGTAAATGGGTCTTTAAGGCCAAAAGTGACTCTAATGGCAATATCGAACGACAAAAAGCTAGACTTGTTGCAAAAGGTTTCACTCAGAAAGACGGTATTGACTACAACGAAACATTTTCTTCTATTTCTAACAAGGACTCATTTAGGATTATCATGGTATTGGTAGCTCATTATGATTTAGAGCTTCACCAAATGGATGTGAAAACTGCCTTTCTAAATGGAAAATTAGACGAGGACCTTTAGATGGGTCAACCTAAAGGTTTTGCTATTCAAGGAAAAGAGCACATGGTGTGTAAACTTAAGAAATCAATATACGAGCTTAAAAAAGCTTCCTGACAATGGTATCTCAAGTTTAATGATACCATCACTTCCTTCGAATTTAAGGAAAATATTGTGGATCGATGTATATATCTGAAGGTCAATGGGAGTAAGTTTATAATTTTGATCCTGTATGTTGATGACATTTTTCTTGCTACTAATGATCTTGGCTTATTACATGAGACTAAGAAATTAATTTCTAAAAATTAATAGATGAAAGATTTGAGTCAGACAACCTATGTGATAGGAATTGAAATATTTCATGATAGATCACAATGATTGTTAGGATTGTCTCAGAAAGAATATATTAACAAAATTTTAGAAAGATTCAAGATGGAAAGGTGTTCTTCAAGTGTTATTCCAATTCAGAAAAGAGATAAATTGAGCCTTATGCAATGTCCAAAGAATGAATTGGACGCAAGGAAATGGAATGGATTCCATATGCTTCTATTGTTGGTAGTTTGATTTATGCTCAAACTTGTACTAGACCAGACATTAGCTTTGTTGTAGGAATGTTGGGCAGATATCAAAGTAATCTTGGATGGGATCATTTGAAAGCTGCAAAGAAAGTAATGAGGTACTTACAAGGAACAAAGGATCACATGCTCACTTACAAGAGAGCTGATCATCTTGAGGGATAAGATATTCAAATTCAGATTATGCTGGATGTGTTGATACAAGAAAATCCACATTTGGCTACTTGTTCCTTCTAGCTGGAGGAGTAGTCTCATAGAAGAGTACGAAGTAGTCTGTCATTGCTGCATTGACTATGGAAGCTGAGTTTGTGGCATGCTTTAAGGCCACTGTTCATGGATTATGGTTGCGGAACTTTGTTTCTGGACTTGGATTTATCGACAGTATTGCCAAGCCACTGAAAATCTACTGTGATATGTCTACGACAGTGTTCTTCACCAAAAATGACTGGTATTCGAAAGGTGCGAAGCATATGGAGTTGAAATACTTTGCAGTTAAAGAAGAAGTTCAGAAACAGAGATTGTCAATTAAACAAATTAGCACCAATCTTATGATCGTGGATTAGTTGAAAAAGGGATTGCCACCTAAGACATTTAGTGCACATGTGGAGAGGATGTGCATTACTAAAAACCATTATTTGCATTATGATGATGTTTTATGTTTATTACCATTATTGATATTATGATGATGGTTTATGTTCATTATGTGATCGACACTCTGAGTTCATTTAATTTGTGTTTCTGATATCTTAATGCATCCAATTTTATTAATTATCTGTTATTGTATATGCATGAATGAATTATGTTGACTTAACAGGATTTGTCTCAGACAAAGACATTATAGTTATACCTCATTACAGGTTATGATGAGTATAAAACTGATATTGTGATACATGAAAGGGATTGTGTCGAGTTAATGACATACAACCACCATGATACTTATTAGTTTTTGCTCTATGATGATTTATCGTTTGACCAATTTAAGAAAGGATTCAGCTTTTACATGCACATTATTTATTATGGTTATTGTTAAACCTTAAAGTTGATTAATAACACATGGGCCAAGTGGGAGAATGTTAGGATTTTTTTTGTGTGACCAACATGCCATATCTTTTGGGTTTTAAAATTTAAAATTTAATAAAAGATAAATAACTTAATAAAAGATAAATTATTATAAAATAAAAGGTAAATGATTATAAAATAAAAGATAAGCGTTTGTGCTAAATTCCTATTTGTCAATAGTTTTTAGAGTTTTTTTACTTTCTGCCCCCTCAAAAATAGCCCAATCACTTACCACCCCCTCACTTTTCAATAATAACCTATAACCCCCTCCTTTATTTTTATATTACTTGTCACCCCTTGAGTTAGTTATCCCAACCAAAGATTTTGAATAGTTTTTAGAAATCATTTAAAAAACAAAGTAAAAGACAAAAACACCCTTAAAAGGTAATAAGTAAATTATGAGTTTTTTTCTAACAAATGAGAAGTACTTTATGGATAATTTCTCGTGTGGTTTGAGATGGAATATTACAAAAACAAAGAAAGAGTACATCAACCAACACACAACATAAAGGAAAGGAAAAGTTTTTTTTTTATCTATACATTTCTATTCATTTACTTATCCATCTTTAGTTCAACCAACAAAAGGAAATGAAATTCCCTATTGTTTCCTTTTCTTATATACTAGGATAGGGATGCAACTTCCATCCAAGTAGAGGTGTCAAACGAGCCTTGTCGACCGACATGACACGGGCTTGGGGCGAGCTGGACACTATGCGTGTCATGCTTAGGGATGTAAATGAGCCGAGCTGAATATTGGCAGTATCATTCCAAACGACTAAGGACTTGTTTGGAGGATTAATTAATATGAGGGTTAAATGACAAAATAAAAGAGATATAATTAATACTCATACAAATGTTGGTAGCCTAAAATTTAATTTAAATTAATGAAAAGATGGGACTCAAATGTAAAGTGGGCCTTCATGAATATATATATATATACAGAAGACTTGTCCAACTACCTATAGCCATCATATCCATCCCGCAATCCTTATGGACCTACAAGGTGCCGCCATACCCTCCTAGAAGAAGACAAATCTACCCTAGGAGTAAGGAAAGGGATGCCTAGGACCTGATCATGGCTAGCAAGAAGGGACATAGATCCCAAGAAGAAAAAGGAGAAAGATATAAGGAAGCAAGGGACCATGAAGGAAGGTAAGCAAGATTCATAGAAAGAGAGCTCTCTTCTTTCTCCTCCTTCTTCTCTAATCAGTCTACTAACTTGACTGTCGCAGCGGGCACAAGCAAAAGAGCCCTACACCATCTTACTTTTCCTCTTTATTGTCCCCTTTTCAGGTAAACTTGAAGAAAGCAAACCTGTTGCAAGATCTTTCATTCCAGAAGATCATCAGTTAGTTGGGCGTCTGCGGAGTCCACGTGGTGCCACCAGATCACTGGCTAATAGATTGGCGACGTCCGTGGGGACAACAGTTTGCTGAGCAACAAAAGCCGTAAATTATGAAGAGGTTCACCCACAGTCAAGTACAAGGACAAGAGGAGAATGAAGCCTCGCTGCCACCAGAAATAAGATCCGAAGGTCCAGAGGCCCAAGGTCAACAACAACAAAATGATCCTTAGGAGGTGCACTACCGCGCTCTAGAGGAGAGGTTGGAGGTGAAGGTGGCGAGGAAGATGGAGATCATGATGCAAGCTATTCTCCGACTAGAAAAGCAAGTCTCCCAGTCGCCCACACCACGACCCCCCTCTCCCGAGATCTAAAGAGGAAAACTGAGGTCCGACCTCGTCACGGTAAGGTATGGCAGGAGGGCGGGTAGAAGCAAAACAAGGCTGGACTCGGATGCCAACAGCTCTGGCTCTCCAGCCCCCCGACGACATTCTCAACGGCAGTCCAAGACCGTGCCAATATCACAACATGACTCTCCCCCACGGAGAAAGGAAGGAAGTAGATGGGCGAGCCCGCGTAGGGAGGACATACACGGTACCAAGCTCCCAACGACCTCTTTTACCAGAAGAATCATGGAGGCACATCTCCCCCATGGGCTCAGTCCCCCTCAAATAGAGACCTTTAATTGCTCCACGGACCCAAATGATCATGTGGGGGCCTACGAGACCCTTATGCTCATGGATGCCTCCTCTGATGTCATTATGTGCCGACTCTTCCTGATGACACTCCACAGTGAAGCATTGGTGTGGTTCAAAATTGTTCCCCCTAATTCAGTCTCCTCTTTTTTAGCGCTGGTCGCCCTCTTTCTTAGCCATTTTGTGGGCAGAAAGAGGCGTAAGAAGATGTCCGCCACCCTCATGGTGGTTTAACAGCAAGAAGGAGAAACCCTCCGTGCCTATATCATCCGCTTCACTGAAGAGACTCGCACTATCCCCTGACTCAATAACTACGTTGTCGGGGTGGCACTAATAGAAGGGTCTCCTCCCCTCACCTTTTAAAGATGATTTGTCTTTGGACCAGTCAGAAGAATTGTTGAAACTCCTATCTCGAGCCGAGAGATTTATCAATCAAGAAGAGATACAACAAGAGTGGAAAGGGAAGAAAAAGGCAACCCAGACAAAAGTGAAGATAGCCCCGCCTAATATTAGAGTCCCGGTTAAGCCTTCAAGACAAGCTTCATCTAACTCGCCAAGGAATCTTCAACCTCCCCGAGGTCAAGATCACCCGATAAATGAACTAAGATACCGGGAATTCACGAACCTCAATGATACCAGCGTGAACATTCTCATGCAAGGTACAAAACAAGAAAATCTTAAATGCCTCCGCAAAGATCAGAAACCCATCCAACTGAAAAGATAGATATTGCTTTTCCACCAGGAGCATGGCCATGATATGGAGGAGTATCTCAATCTTAGGGATGAGATCGAGCATCAAATCCGAAAGGGACAGCTTGGCCAGTACATCAAACGAGATTCCCAAGGGGAAAGCCCTTTTGAAAAATATACCGCCCTGCCTCCTACCATTGTTCGAATGGTAGGATGAACCAACCTATGGAGCATGTAAAGGCAACAACCCGGGCCCAACTAATGCCGCTACTTCTGAATCACGTTGGATAGCACGGGTAATGAAGTATTAAGTTTTACTTTTGGCATTGATAAAATCTTTACTTTCCGAAAGGTTCCTATCTTTATTTTGATCATTATGAAAACTTCCCTTTAAAAAGTCCTGCTTAGAAGTCGGGATCCTCTAAGAACGACTGTTGGAAACAAAAAGGAATTTATCTTTCCAATCATGAACAAAAGACCAACCTGGACCCAAGAAGGATCTTTGATAACGCGCAGCAAAGTAATATCAGCCTCCTCTGGGATGAGTCCTAAGAAAAAATAAAAGGCAAAACCATCTAATAGAAGGCTTAATCCCAAAATGCTGCAGAACTACAGCGAAGCCCCCTAATGTTCTCTATGAGTTGGGGGTTAATTGGAAGGGACAAAATTCAAAAAACCTCAGGATTTTCTGGAATATCTGGGCAAAAGGAAGGTAGAGGTCGGCTACTAAGGCATCAAAGTAAATCGCAATCTTGTCGTTGTGAGGTGTATTTACTCTTTCATTGGACTCGAGAGCCATACAAGAAAACTGGGGGGACTTAATCAAGAAGCAACTACAAATTTTCTCTACATCACTGGAAGAAAGGTTACTACAGGTTTCCCCTACGGCCGGGTGACCCACCATCGCGGAGGAAGGTCTGGCCTCTCCCGCTTCCGCTCTAATTAATAGATTAAGAGGAATGGGTCATTACCTGAGGAAACAGAATAAGGAGTGGTGAAGAAGGAGAAAATGATCTTGAAGAAGGCAATACATATGGAGATTAGAAGGACCCCTAGATTTAACCTCTTTCATGATCAACGGCTAACAAGCGTCCGATACCATGTCTTGAAAACGGGATGCGTGACCAATTAATGGCAATCCATCATTACCTCGATTGCCTTGTCCACAAGGAATGAAAAGTCATATTGGATTAAGAGACATGGCGGCCCCATGATGTTTCCACCATCTTTGAAGCAAAAACAGATCCCCATTGTACCCACACCATCCAAAAAAGACCCCTCATCTCTTCAAGTATGACTTTCGTCACCAGAGGCTATCTAGACAAGATCCTCAGGTACAGTGTAGTATAAGAATTCTTCAGAGAAAAAAATAACTCTGGCATAAACACGAAAAACTAATCAACCCCAAGGCCAAGAGATTCTCGGGAAATCCCGTGTAACCCAAACAAGTTCCGTCCTAAGAACAAAACTTTCATATATGCTGGTTTACCCCGAGATTCTGAAGGCCTCGGGATAAAAAGGGGAGGGGACTAGTGATATACAGAAGACTTGTCCAACCACCTGTCGCCATCATAGCCATCTTGTAATCCTCATGGGCCAACAAGGTGCAGCCATACCCTCCTAGAAGAAGACAAATCTACCCTAGGAGTAAGGAAAGGCGTGCCTAGGACCTGATCATGGCTAACAAGAAGGGACACAGATCCCAAGAAGAAAAAGGAGAAAGATATAAGGAAGCAAGGGACCACGTAGGAAGGTAAGCAAGATTCATACCAAGAGAGCTCTCTTCTTTCTCCTCCTTCTCCAATCGGAGCGGGCACAGGCAAAAGAGCCCTACCCCCTCTTACTTTTCCTCTTAATTGTCCCCTTTTCAGGTGAACTTGAAGAAAGCAAACCTGTTACAAGATCTTTCATTCCGGAAGATCATCAGTTAGTTGAGAGTCTCCGAAGTTCACGTGGCGCGACCAGATCACCAGCTAACACACACACACACACACACACACAGAGTATGACCAGATCACCAGCAAACACACACACACACACACACACACACACACACACACACACACACACACACACACACACACACATAGTATTTTATATTAACTATCTATATCCAAATATATTTATCTATATATTTTTTATAATTATTATATATATCTATATATATATAATAATTATAAAAAATATTTGGATAATTAGATATGGATATATATAGTTAATATAAAATTATATATATATATATATATATATATATATATATATATATATACACGGGCATGATACAATAAGGTTTAGCCCTTGGAGCATGTTTTAAGGATTTCCAACCATATAGATGGAAAAAAAACATCGAAAAATAACCTAGCATGTCAATTTTCATACAATTTGGGAACTTGTAGGGTCTTCATCTTAACAGGTGAAAATTTGTAGAAATCCTACCGGTTCAGAATTTCACCCATTAAGAAGAAGACCCTATAAGTTCCCAAATTGTATGAAAATTGACATGCTAGCTTATTTTTCGATGTTCTTTCCATCCATATGGTTGGATTCCTTATATATATATATATAAGGAATGCGTGATTATAAGGAGGACGTGCATGGCTAGAACCAGCTATGAATGCTAGTTGGATTTTTAACCAATGAATCAAAACGCGTGAAAGGGAAGCAAAGACCATGATCAAAAGCTAGATAAATAAACCATATCATCTGACGATCGCAGTCTTAACGCATGACAACCTGTTGAAGAAAGTCGCATGAAGATAAAAGGGAAGAGAATGGTTTAGCTCACAGAAGCTGGCCTCCATCAATCAGGAGCGCGATACGTCAATTTGCACTGTCGTTCATCAAAGAGAGAGAATCGGATCCGCGAGTTTAGCCGTCTAACTGTGTAGGCAGGCTTCTCTCCTTTGCCAACTCGCCACCGAGATCATCGCGATCTCCTTCGGTAATCCGCGCGTGATCACTGCCGTAACGACACCCTCCATCAGCGAGCTGCGTTCCTTCAAAGCCACACCATCGCTAGCAGACCCTAAAACTTAGTAGTCATCTTCTCCGAGAGGCGGTAAGTCTTTCTTCCTTGTGAGAGAGAGACCGAGAGAGAGAAGCGGTGGTGCTAACCTTCTCCGAGCTATAGCGGTCTCGCAGAAGCTTATGGAGCTGCTGGATGAGTAGTAAGGATGGCCCTTTGAAGATAGACAAACAAAGAGTACTGCTGTCAAGGTGGTAGGAAGCGGCGAAGCTTGGCCGATGAGGGGAGTCATCGGACAAGAGTGGTGAGTGTCCTAGCCAATGTTGCTACCTGAATGTCGTCCCGAGGGCACCTAACGCGGTTGCATCCTTGTAAGTACCCCTACATATTAGTTTAAATGCATGCTAACCCTGAGGTGTTGGTGGACATATGGTTTAAGGTCTCTATTAACTCGTTTATGGAATGATTAACATCTTCCTAAGTGGTAGTTGGCTTCATACTCTATACTATATCACGCTACCATGGGTGAGAGAGAACAGAGGAAGCAATTGTTAAGTGATGATTCACTAAGTATGGGCATGAATAAACAAGGTTGAATATATGAACCTAGTTGTCAAAAGTATAATTGTTACTTGAACAATAAAGCTCACTGAAATATGGAATAGAACGAGAATACATGGGTTGTTGAGTTCTAACTAGAGACCATAAGGGATGGACCCAGGTTTGTGAGCTAAGTAAAGGGTTAACCTCATCTAGTAGAGTGGGACTAGAGGAGTCAGAAGTAAAAAAAAAAGCCTATAATGGGTTCAAACATAACATTAACGAATGAATATTTACTAGGTTCAAAAAACACCCAACAGAAGCTAGGTAAATATCATTAATGGGTACGAAGGATGGAGGTTAGGTGTATATATGCCATGTATTACAGATAGGCCACAATACCGTGCAATGGATTTAGTGATCAAACCCAACCCGTTATAAATAGGTTGGGTCAGTTGCCTTCGTGCCACAATAGGCATGAGTAAGAGAGGGAGGGGGGGTATGGAAGTAGTTGGACCTCAATGTAAGGTAAGGAAGCATATTAATGTATAATTAAGTAAGTGGGACTGATCATGGGCATGTTAAGCACACCACTAATATAGTAAACCTAGGTATGAGGGAATACTAATTATACATTAGTATATGTACTGAGAGGTGTTCCATTTACCAGATAGCGGCGTAGAGATGAGGGTCACGTCAGGAGGGATACAAATTGTACGAATAGATATTTGATACAAGTACTCTTGCCTAGTTCCTACTCATTGATTGAGTGTTGATTGTATTGCCGCTAGTGTGACTTAGTATGTTTCTTTGATGCTCCTGATTGTTGCTTTATTGACTATGTACACACATACCTTCTTTCTTTACTCGTTGGATTTTTGTGTCTGTGATTGTGTATGTTTGTTGATTTGTTGGATGTTAGCATCCCTTTATATGTTCTTGTACTTGCTAAGTATACCTATCTATTGACCGGCACGTGGCCGTGAAAACATATGAGTATGTGGGCTGGCCAGGTAGGTGTATGTCAGCTGTTCTCATGAATTCTTCCACCCGGTGCAGTGGAGTGAGACTCAGGTGCGGCGTTCAGGGCCGAGGACACCCTAGCGTCCTTGTAGTCCATGCTAGGGGGAGGATACACTAGTTGTTCAACCTGTCAGTGAGACGATTCGCTGACCGTATGACACATATGAGAGGTGGCGCTACCGACTTCCGACCAAGGGTCAATTCCAGCCCAAGCCGATGACTGACCGTGGGATAATTCGAGCGACTTCCTTGGATCGCTCGTTTGAGCTTGTGTTTATAGTTGTTGATAAGAGTCCCTACCAATGCTAAAGTCTTTCGGTGTAGGTTTGAGACTCCCAGATGTTGGATGGTGGGGGGTGGTCATCGCTTGTTTGACTTAGTCATTTGATTTTGATTTATTGACTATCTCTGTTTTGGTTTATCTTGCTTTCTATTATGTGGTTTCATTGTACTCCCTGCAGGGGCACTTTTTGAGCTTTCTTTTCGAAACTCATCCACTTGTTGATTTCTTTTTAGATACCAACGAGTAGCTGACTCAAACTCGGGAGCGGTATATGGATGGGAGACCTTTTGCCTAGGTTTGCGAATCTCTTATTTCATTTGGAGTAAGGATGAGACTTTTAGGACCCTAATAGAGACTTTTATGCATTTGATATTTTAAGGTGTTGAACACTTTTTATTTCTTTCCGCTTTCTAGACTTTGGTATTATGATTATATTTTCTTATTATATTTGTTATTGCTTTATGATTACCTAGGACTTGTATCCGAGTGCTGCTTGTCTCCACTTAGGTATGTTCGATTTGTCGCATGCTCGAGGCCCAGGATTTGGGTCAGGGCGTGACAAATTAAAGTGGTATCAGAGCCGTAGATAAAAGACATCTTAGTTGCCATAGTGAATTAGTCAAGTAAGTAGAACTGAGTGTTGGGTTGGGTAGACAAGGTCTCTGGGAAAATAGACTGACATTTTACTATCTGGCAGGGAACTTGTCTGGAGACGGATACCTACTTCGCCAATACTTCTAGCGGTCATCCTTTGAGGATGTGGAATCTATGAGGGAGAACTCCATATCGCTGATGTCAGAGGACTGTCCAACACCTGAGGAAGACCGATCCCCGGCTAGATCAGATGTAGGATAGAGAGGATCTGATGTTTAAAGGGCCATTGATGTGATTAATTAGCATACTAATTGGTTGGAAGCTACCGTGGAGCTGGTGTTCTAGAGATAGATGAAGGCGGACCTGATAAGGCCCCGACGAGTGTGTAGAGCCCGAGATTATCACAGGAGTGTCGCGGTACCGTACGACATCAAAGTTGGATGCCCATCGACCAGCGCTGGTAGCAAGGTGAGGTGACTTCGTTGCGGAGGTTACGAACACCAGTGGACGGACTGCAGGCGCTCACCTAGTAGGTGCCTTAGCTATGAAAGTGAGTACCATCTCACCATGTACTTCCCTGGGAACCTTCCTGAGCCGAGCGGGGCAGGAGGCCTCCAGACCGATGGGGATTCTTACTACCGAAGGACGATTTGCAGGACACGTACAACCCGTTGTCACTAAGGGTGGGATAACGGTCGAGCAATATGAGGCTGAGTTTGACAGTTTGGCTCCATTCCTTCCAGACTTGGTACCGACTGATGCCAGCACGGTACGAAGATTCGAAGGCGACCTCCAGCTGTCACTCAAGAAGATCGTAGCTGGGTTCATGTGCACCAGCTATAGTGAGGTAGTGGCTAGGGCAAAATATATCAATGCCTCCAATCAGGTAGACTCATAAGTGCCACCCCAAAAAGACAAGAAAAAGGACTTGGGGCAGATTGCCAGCAACAGTCAGTCGTCCGGAAAGAGTTTTAGATGATCGAGGTCCGAGGTATAGGAATTGCCCGATGTTTTTGTAGGTACCATTGTTATTAGCTCTTTTTACGCTTGCACTTTGTTTGATCCGGGTGCCACACACTCTTTTGTTTCAACATTGTTTGTACGGAGATACTCACTACTGGTGGTAGAGCTACCGTATGAGCTAAGCGTTGATACCCTGGTAGGAGCTATTAGATTAGTGAGTAGGATAACACCGGTATGTAGAATATAGATTGAGGTCCGAGAGTTACCAGCTGATTTGCACGTGAAGGAATTGAGGGATTATGATGTGATCCTTGGGATGGACTGGCTCTCTTTGGTATATGCGGTGGTGGATTACGACGGGAAGAGAGTGCACTTCAGAATGCCGGATGCTGAGGAGTTCACCTTTCGCGATAGCCAAGACTATTCTTTGGTTTGAGAGATTTCATCTATTTAGGCTTGGAGATTACTCAATAGCGGATGTGTAGGGTATTTGGCCTCGATCTCAGATGCTAAAAAAGGGAGTGACCCCGTAGTCGTAGACGTTCTACTAGGGAACCAGTATCTGCATGTGTTCCCTAGAGACCTACCACGATTAAACCCTGAGAAAGAGTTGGAATTCTCTATTGACTTGGTTCCTCGTACGGCTTCTGTGTTTAGGACCTCATATAGTATGGTGCCCGCAGAGTTGAAAGAACTGAAGATGTAGCTGGAGGAGTTGTTGGAGAAAAGTTTTATTCAACCGAGCATGTCGCATTGGGGAGCTCCAATGCTGTTTGTAGAGAAGAAGGATGGGTCGTTGAGGCTCTGCATTGACTACAAGGAGTTAAACAAGGTGATAATCAAGAATATGTACCCATTTCCATGGATTGATGACCTCATAGATCAGCTCCAAGGAGCACAGTTGTTCTCCAAAATTGACTTAAGATCCGGATTCTATCAGGTACGGATCACAGGGGGGGGGGGACATCTAGACGAGTGCTTTTTGGACTCGCTATGGATAGTATGAGTTCTTGGTGATGCCATTTGGGCCACAAATGCCCCAATAGTATTTATGGACTTGATAAACCAGGTGTTTTAGCAGTATCTGGACCGTTTCATGGTGGTCTTCATCGATGATATCTTGATTTATTCCCAAAGTCACTAGTCACATATGGAACACTTGAGGATAGTATTGGAGACTTTGAGGCAGCACCAGCTACATGCTAAGTTCTCCAAGTGTGAGTTCTTGTTTAACAGTGTGGCCTTCTTGGGGCATGTCATCAGTGATGCTGGAGTATCACTAGACCCCAAGAAGATAGAGACAGTAGTTGACTGGAAGACACCGACCACCGTCAGGGAAATACGGAGCTTCTTGGGATTAGTCGGTTACTATCGAAGATTTGTTGAGGGCTTCTCCCATTTGGCAGCGCCCTTGATGAGACTGACCAAGAAGGGTGCTTGGTTTGTTTGGACCTAGGCATGCGAGAAAAGCTTCCTAGTTGAAACACAGATTAGTATCTACACCAGTTCTTTTCTTACCACAGAGTGAACGCGGGTACACGGTCTACAATGATACCTATAAAATAGGCTTGGGGTGTGTTTTGATGCAGGACGGGCGAGTCATTGCCTATGCTTTGCGTCAGTTGAAGCCATATGAGGAGAACTACAGCACACATGATAGGGAGCTTGCAAAGATTGTGTTTGCATTGATGATTTAGCGACACTTTCTCTAAGGTGTGTCATGCAAAATTTACACTAATCACAAGAGCCTCAAGTACATCTTCACTCAGAAGGAGTTGAACATGAGACTACAGCGATGGTTGGAGTTGATTAAGGATTATGAACTGAGTATCCATTACTACTCAGGCAAGGCTAACGTAGTGACAGACGTACTGAGTAGGAAGTCCATCTACGGAGTCGCCTTACTTTTGACATCTTAGAGGCCTTTGTTGGAGGATATGAGGAGATTAGATCTGGAGATCATATTGCTAGATATGGATGTCAGCTTGACCAGTTTTTGCATACGACCCACAATATTAGATAGGATCCGGGATACTCAGATACAAGACCCATATTTGGAGGAGATTTGGAGTCAGGTCGAGCAGGGTATACTGACACGGTGTCGGATACACGAGGATGGTACTCTTAGGTATGATGATCGAGTCAGTGTGCCCAATATCCCAGAGCTGAAGAAAGAGATATTAGCGGAGGCCCATTACTCGAGTTATGGGATCTATCCCAAAGGCACAAAGATGTATAAAGGATTGAAGGACCACTTCTGGTGGAAAGACATAAAATGGGAGGTCACTGAGTTTGTGGCACAGTGCCTTACTTGTCAGCTGGTAAAGGCAGAGCATCCGAGGCCAGCCGGGAAGTTGCAACCCTTACCGATTCCAGAGTGGAGGTGGGAATATCAACACGGATTTTTGTAACAGGGCTACCCCGTACACAGAAGGGACATAAGTCAGTATGGGTAATAATGGACCGACTGACTAAGTGGGCACATTTTATACCTCTGAGACCATGTACCATATTGGAACAGTTGGCATGGTTGTACATTGATGGGATAGTCTGACTACATTGGGTATTAGTATCGATCATCTTAGATCGCGATACCAGATTTGTCCCGAGATTATGGGAGAGATTGCACACAACTTTGGGCACCCGTCTGGCATTCAATATAGCGTTTCACCCTCAGACAAACGGACAGTCAGAGAAGACCATCCAGATCCCTGAGGACATGTTGAGGGCGCGTGCTTTGGACTTTACAGACTCGTGGGACAAGCGTCTGAGTCTAGCAAAGTTTGCCTACGATAACAGCTACCGGGCGAGCATACAAATGGCACCATATGAGGCACTTTATGAGAGGAAGTGTCGATTACCAATATGTTGGGGAAATATGGGCGAGCGGAAGCTCAGGCAACCGAAGTTGGTCCAGCTTACTGAGGATCAGGTCAGGATGATCTAAGAGAGGTCGAAGGTTCCTCAAAGCCGTCAAAAGAGTTATGTTTCTCTAAGCTAGAGTTCTTGGTTGGTGACTCAATGTTTTTTAGAGTGTTACCAATGAAGGGAGTTGTGAGGTTTGGGAAACGTGGGAAGCTCAACTCGCGCTATATTGGACCCTTCAAGATCCTAGAGCGGGTAGGAGCTGTGGCTTAAAGATTGCCTCTACCCCGGACCTGGTACAGATCCATGGTGTGTTTCATGTCTCTATGCTGGGCAAATATATCCCTGATCCATCTTAAACGATCCAATAGATCCCGGTAGAAATTCATGAGGATATGTCCCATGAGGAGTGTTATGTGGAGATCTTGGATCACAAGGAGCAACGGTTGCGGAACCAAGCAATTCCTTTTGTCAGGGTAAGATAGAACAACCACTCTGATCAAGAAGTCGACCTGGAAACGAGTGACGACATGAGGATGCGTTACCCAAAATTGTTTGGCCATGGATGATGTATTGGAGACCAGGTGTAAATTTGAGGACGGAATTTTTATAAGGGGGAAGTATTGTAAGAGCCGCCCTGTTTATGGCTTTGTTAAACACTTTAATTATCCCTAATTAAGATTTTAGCTGATTAAGTCCCCTAATTTAGTTAGGATAATTAAAGTGAGGGGTTGAATTGCAATTGTGCGCCTATTATGAATTGATACTATTTGAGGTTTTAAAATGCAAAAGGCCTGAATATGATTCCAAACGACTGAGGACTTGTTTGGAGGATTAATTAATACGAGGGTTAAATGACAAAAGAAAAAGAGACATAATTAAATACTCATACAAATGTTGGTAGTCGAGAATTTAATTGGAATTACATAAAAGATGGGAAAATCAAATGTAAAGTGGGCATTCATGATTATATATATATATAAGGAATACATTATTATAAGGAGGGTGTGCATTGCTCGAACCAGCTATGAATGCTGGTTGGATTTTTAACTAATGAATCAAAACGCGTGAAAGGGAAGCAACGACCACGATCAAAAGCTAGATAAATAAAAGACACCATTCGACAGTTGTGGTCTCGAGACATGGCAACCTATTGAAGAAAGCCGCGTGAAGACAAAAGGGGAGGGAATCGGTTTCTCACACAAAAGCCGACCTCCATCAATAAAGAGCGCCACGTGTCACTTTGCATCACCGTTCATCAAAGAGGGAGAACTGAATCCGCACGTTCAGCAGTCCATCTGCAAAGGCTGGCTTGTCTCCTTCGCCAGCTCGTCACTGAGATCATCGTGATCTCTTCCGGCAATTAGTGTGATCACTGCCATAACGACAGCCTTTATCATCGAGCCATGTTCCTTCAAAGCCACACCATCGCGAGCAGACACCAAACCCTAGCAGCCATCTTTTCCGAGAGGTAGTAAGTCCTTCTTCCTCGTGAGAGAGAGACCGTGTGCTGACTTTCTCCGAGCCATAGCGGTCTCGTCGAAGCTTGCGGAGTCGCTGGACAAGCAATAAGCGTAGCCCTCTGAAGATTGACACACAAAGAGCACTCTATTAAGGTGGTAGAAATCAGCAATACTTGGCCGGTGAGGGGAGTCATCGGACAATGGTGAGCGTCCGAGCCAACATCGTTACCTGAACGTTGTCCCTAGAGCACTAAACGTGATTGCAGCCCGATAAGCACCCTTAAACCTACTTTGTAGACTTGAGTTTTTCCGTTACACTTATGAAAGCATGATATGAGTAAAGCTTGGGCATGGGCTTGTATCAGGGAGACTATCGTATAAGAGGAAGTTGCTTCAGGTTAGAGCCAATAACTAGGGTTGTTAGTAAAGGTGTGAAGGCATTGCATGGAGTCTTTTAATCAACTGGCAAACCCACTGTGATGAGGATCATATATGCAGGAGGATAGTAGTAATGGGTCGCTAGGCACAATGATAGAGATAAACTCCAGATGATGTTCTTTTCCTTGTGCCCACTAATGAGCATATAAACTTCGACAATGAACCCCTACTAGTTGGTTTAAATGCGAGTTAACCCTGACGTATTGATGGACATATAGTTTAAGGTCTCCATTAACTTGTTTATAGAATGATTAACATCTTCCTAAGTGGTAGTTAGCTTCATACTCTATACTATGTCACACTACCAAGGGTGAGAGAGAGGAGGGGAAGCAATTGTTAAGTGATGATTCACTAAGTATAGGCATGATTAAGCAAGGTTAAATACATGAACCTAGTTGTCAAAAGTATAACTGTTACTTGAACAATAAAGCCCACTGACCTATGGGAGAGAATGAGAATACATGGGTTGTTGAGTTCTAACTAGAGACCATGAGGGATCGACCTAGGTTTTTCAGCTAAGTAAAAGGTTAACCTCATCTAGTAGAGTGAGACCAAAGGTATCGAAAGTGATAAAAAAAAAGCATGTAATGGGTTCAAACCTAACATTAACGAATGAATATTAACTAGGTTCAATAAATACCCAACAAAAGCTGGGTAAATATCATTAATGTGTATGAAGGATGGAGGTTAGGTGTATATATGCCATGCATTACAGGTAGGCCACAATACCATGCAATGGATTTAGTGGTCAAACCCAACCCATTGGAAATAGATTGGGTTAGTTGCCTTCGTGTCACAATAGGCATGAGTAAGACGGGGGGGTGGGGGGGGGGGGATGGAAGTAGTTGGACCTCAATGTAAGGTAAGGAAGCATATTAATGCATAACTAAGTAAGTAGGACTGATGATGAGCATGTTAAGCACACCACTAATATAGTAAACCTAGGTATGAGGCAATACTTATTATACATTAGTATATGTACTGAGAGGTGTTCCATTTACCGGATACCGATGTAGAGATGAGGGTCACGTTAGGAGGGACACAGATTGTGCAGATAGATCTTTGATACAAGTAAGTACTCTTGCCTAGTTCCCACTCATTGATTGAGTGGTTCTTGGATTTGTTGCAACCATACCTTAGCATGTTTCCTTGATGCTTATGATTGTTGCTTAATTGACTGTATACACACATACCTGTTTTCTTTACTTGTTGGATTTTTGTGTCCATGATTGTGTATGTATGTTGATTTGTTGGATGTTGACATACCTTTATATGTGCTTGTACTTGCTGAGTATGCCTATCTATTGATTAGCTGGTGGTCGTGGAAACACGTGAGCCTGTGTGCTGAGCGTGTTGGTGTATGTTCTCATGAATTCTTTCACCCAATGCAGGGGAGTGAGACTCTGGTAGGGCGTTCAGGGCCGAGGACACCCTGGCATCCTCGTAGTCCATTCCAGAGGGATGATACTCTGGTTGTTCAGCTTGTCAGTGGGACTATTTACTGACAGTGTCATCACGTATGAGAGGTGGCGCTACCGACTTCCGACCGAGGGTCGATTCCAGCCCAGGCTGATGACTGACCGAGGGATACTTCAAGTGTCTTCCTTGGATCGCTCGTTTGAGCTTGGGTTTTTAGTTGTTGATAGGAGTCCCTACCATTGCTAAACTCTTTGTGCTTGCTAAACTCTTTGGGGGTAGATTTGAGACTCCCAGATGTTGGATGGTGTGGGGGCGTGGTCCTTGCTTGTTTGACTAAGTCATTTGATTTATTGACTATCTCTGTTTTGGTTTATCATGGCTTCTATTACATGATTTCATTGTACTCCCTGCGGGGGCACTTACTGAGCTTTTCTTTCGAAAGCTTATACACTTGTTGATTTCTTTTCAGATCCCGAGGAGTAGCGGACTTGGACTCGAGAGAGATACATGGGGTGGGAGACCTGTTGTTGAGGTTTGCGAACCTCTTATTTCATTTGGAGTGATAATGAGACTTTTAGGACCTTGATAGGGCCTTTTTATGTATTTGACATTTTAGTGTCTTTAACCCTTTTTATTTCCTTTCGCTTTGTAGACGCTAGTATTATGATTATGTTTTGTTATTATATTTGTTGTTTCTTTATGATTATCTAGGCCTTGTATCCGAGTGGGGATTGTCTCTACTTAGGTACAACCGATTTGTCGCATGCTCAAGGCTCGAGATTTGGGTACAGGGCGTGACACTACTTCTCCCTCACATGATCCTTCGGAAGTTAATGAACTCGGTCCACCAAAGTCTACCAAAAGTCAAAGTTAATGAACTGTCCACCTAAAACCAGAACACATATATTCATCCAACACCTCGGCATTTGAATCACAAACACTTCTCCCCAAACATAAATATAATTCAATAAAACACCGTCATTGTCCATAAATTTAAATAGAAACCATTTTGACAATTGTTCAAATAAAATAAGAGTTTTACAATTGGTCAAATGAGACAAGATATTTGACAATTAGAATCATTTCTTCACAATCATGATTGTTGAAATGTCCAATTGAGCAAAATGCTTCTTATGACAGATTATCAACCAAAGATCAAGACTTGATAGGAAGAATAATTTCATTGACCTTATTCTCTTTCTGTAAGATGAAAAATAACAATGTTAAAATATTATTATATCAAGTATGAAATAAAATCATATGAAGTTAAAATAAAAAAATTAGTAAATATACCTTGCTCTTTTTCTTGGCATCATAAAGACAACAAAACCAATCACCTCCACAAATTAAACCTTCCACAATTTTAGGAGCTAATGAAACATGCTATGAGTCAATGATTCTTCCATCGACACTAAAAATAGCTTCAAAAGCTACATTAATGATAGGTATTGCAAGAACATCCCGAGCAATCTTAGACAAAGTACCATATTTCAAGGTATTTTGCCTTCCACCAATCCAAACCATTAAATTACTTGAATCTCCACACAAATATAACACCCCTCTTCAAGACATGTATCTAAATTTGATTTTTGTGGGACAATGATTTCAACGGTTTTCACAAACTCCAAAAATTCAAACTGTCCTAAGGAAAAACTTTGACCACTAACAATAGTTACAAAACTAGTTCCACTAATTGTTAAATTTTCAGCACTATTTTCACAATCTATGGATTGAAATTCAGCAACATACTCACTATAAAGCTCATACAAACAATTTTTCACATCAAGAATGTAAGTTTGTGCTTCTAATGCAGGATACAATTTAGGAAAGCAAAATTTAATAACCCTCATTTTTCACCTTGGATCTAAAATAGCACCAATTGCCATCAACAAATTGCATTCAACCCAATAGTTGTCAAACTTAATTTCACATTTGCAACCATATAAAAAATGAAGTTATCTTTATCCCTAGTTTCTTGGTATTTTCTATCTAACAATACTTTCACATGATAAACTTCATTTAAAAATAAGTTTGAGATAGGATACTCACTTCCAAAAATGATATTGGTAATGGAACTGAAAAACTTGAAGAATTTCACAAACCTTTGTAGACTTTTCCCAATCTTCATTGCTTGGACAACATTCATAGGTGGAATCACGATCCTTGTATCTTGGAAACAGCTCTCTAAATTGTTGTGCAGTAGATAATATATCATGAGTCAAATTCCACCTTGTTTTGAAATCAATAACAAGCTTTCTATAAGGCAACTGCAATTGTAGTATAATCTCTAAAAACATAATTAGCTATTTCTCAGATTGTTTGATGTGGATTACACTGTCATAGATGTCTTTGATGATACTCTCAGTCTCTTCAAGACCATACTGAACCATAATATTCAAGATACATGTGAGTCATGCAGTACACATGAAATATCTTTCCCCCACAAAGCAACTTCTTATGTCTTAAAGTATCCTTCAAATTTCTAATTGCAACAATATTCTTGGTAGTATTGTCAACCGAGATAGTGTAGACCTTATCTTAATTCCCCACTCCTTGCAACATTTGTAAACACTATCGACAATATCAATATCATAAAGAGGAGGAAGATGCACAAAATTCAGAACATGTTTTTGTAACTTCCAATTATTATCAAGTATTCGGTCAGAACATGTACTCCATTTTTTGAGGTGATGACAACCACATATATGTTGTCAAACTAATCTTATTAATAAGAAAAACAATCTCTTTTTCTCGCTCTCATATACTAACATGCAATCTTTCTTAGCTGTGACACGAGAAAACTTTTCCCATTGAGGAATTCCCCTTTATTGCATCATGTTAAAACCTTCATCCTCCATGATGGAAAATGGATGCTCATGCATAAGAATCCAATAGGTAACCACTTCTCTCATCTTCATCATGTCCAATTTCCCATCAATAATTGATGGTGCCATGATTGCGTTATCTCATTCCTTCTCTGCTGCTTGGAAACTAATTGTTTGCTGATTATTCATATGATTCTTTTTCATCAAACAACTCTTCCAATGCCTTGAAAAGTTTGTTGCATAACCACTTGCAAGTACTAAAAGCTTAGCCTTGCGATGAATGTACTCCACCTTTTTAGACCCCTCACCAACATCATCTTTAAATTCGACACTACTTATGTTTGTGCCCTTTTCCTCCTTTGAAGTACATATTCTATCACGCCCCGAACCCGATCCCAGGCCCCTCGAGCACGTGACAAACCGGCCGTACCCAAACCAAGGACAGACACTGGCTCGAATGCAAGGCCTAAGATATCAACCTGATTATAATTTACACAGTATAATAACAATATTGATAACAAGTCATATAATATAGCTGAAGCATAAAAGGGTTCTACATAACCCTACAACAGTCCATGACACAAAGTGTCTCAAATATATAATATCTCTATAGGGTTTATACACCTCACTCACAAATGAAAGACACAACAAGCCTCTGAGGGCACTACCAACCTCACCGGGGTATCAGCTAAGCCCCCACGTGAATCCTTCCTAGTCTGCGCCTGGCACTCCTTTACTCCTCGTCACCTGTAGTGGATATCAAAAAGAGGTAGCTGAGCACACCAACTATGCTTAGTGGGCACCAGATATAAATCACATGGATATATAAAAGTGGATACAAATATCAAAGGTAATGATTTGGCCCACGGCCCAAAATATCGTCTCAAGATAAATACTGGGCCTGCGACCCAAAACATCATCTCAAGATACATACCTGGCCCGCGGCCCAAAACACCATCTCGAGAAAGATGCTATCAAAGCATAAAACGCTTCCCGACTCCAAGAGGCCTGCTTGAGCCTTAGGCTCAGTCACCAGGTGTATCCTACAAGATGAGTGGAAAACATCATAAATCCTTCCCGTCTTCTAGACGCCTACTCAAGACTTACACTCGGTCACCAGGTATATCCTGCAGGATAAGCATGTGTGTTATCACACGGTCAAGCCCGTGTCGTCACGCGGCCTAAAACTCAAATCCCAACATGGATCAAGACAATCCTATGAATGCACAAAAGCATTTGTCCCTCAGATCCCTACATGGGTCAAGGTATCTCATAAAACTAGTAAAAAACCGATAAATCCAAAAACATATATCGGTTCACAATCCAAGCATATTCTAATTAATAGCAATATGCTACAAACCATAAGCATAAAAATGAAAAGCCTAGCATACCTTTTATTTGAAAATCTATACATGCAAGGTTTTTTAAATTTTGTATACCATTCATTTTTTTGTATGATTACCCAACTTATACAGAAGCTATCCAGTAATCTTCGTCCTGCCTCCATGTTCTATGTTAGGACCTGTTTAATATATTCCATACTCATTATTCCTCATCCTTTTTGAATACATCTTAAACACCCACAAGGAGTTGTATGTATATATACACAAACAACTGACAACTGTAAGGCTGAAACCATTGACCACTAAACCATTAAGCTATGGTACCATGCTTTAAATTGAGCCATTTACTAGATTTAAGAGCACAAAAGAAACTGCAGCTATATTCAAAACATATGAGCCTAAAACTACAGTAGTCTTTTATCCTTGATGAGCAAAAAAGAAACTGCAGTAATTAATTCTCTTATCCTAAAAAATCAAAGCACCAAACATATGAAACATAACCCACCTATCAATCGTTCATGCAATTCAAGTATCTATCTAACAAATTTAAACAAAGCTGCAGTTACATGGTCTGAGTAATTGAGCATTCTCCCAAATGCTTCCATTCAGTGAATCCATAAAAAAAAGTACATTGTTTAACTTATTATGTAGTTCCACAAACTAATCATTATTCCAGAAAATTCATCTTGCAGAAATTCCATATCCAAGAGGTGCAGAAGTTCAACATTCACTTCAAATACAATCTTCCTTCAAAATTCCAAGTTCTATTGTTTTCTAATGGATTAAGAGGGCAGGGTCAAGGAGTCAAGTTCATGCTCAGGCATATATCCAACAGCAACCAAATCATCAACTCATGTAAGGTAGGTGGCAGAACTTTAGTTCATCAATTCACACTTCAAGCATATGCTTCTCTAGTATGCTAGCATGCCTATTAATATCCTGAAGACAATAAAAGAATCAATGCAGTTCTTATACTTGTTTTAGCAATTCAACATACCCAACGAGTTAATGTAGGACCTGCATATATTATTCATACATATAAACATACTCTCCAAGTCCTCTTAAGCATTTCAACAAACACTTGGCATGCAAAAACCTAAATTCTTTCTATTAACATGGCAGAACATCAAACCCATCCACTATTATACAAGTTAATAATTCAAGTGACATATTATCATTAGTTGGATCACAATAACCTTATACTTCCATTAATCTCTCCAATTAACACCCTAAAAGATTGTTCATGATAATTATGCAATAATAGTGGTACAAGTAGAGAATTGAGTTTCAACTACTCACCGAGAACTACTCTGAATCCTCAACTCTCGGTCGTGTTGAAATGCTCCCTCATATCGCCTGATCCCCTCCTCAACCTCAGTAAATCCGAGTAACTTCACAACAACAATGAACGATTGTGAGAGGATCTCTGATCTTATCCTCGGTCTTGCGAGTCTTGATCACAAAACTCCCTCCCCCGTCATCAATGGTCGCCTGAGCTTCACCGCGAAAGGAGAGGGGAAAGGATGGGAGGCTTGAGCTCCCTTTAAATGAGGATGGAGGAGATACATCACGGGTGCGAGGTTGTCGGTTCACGAGCGAAAATGGAAGCGGTTCTGTAAAGTCACGGGAGAGAAGGAATCGCCGACCCAGATCATATTTATCCGGGGTATGGTCTTATTTCTCCACGTTTGCTTGACTAGGTAATAATATTTGGAGCTTAGTTCGGATCAAACCTTTTAATTTAATCACCGTTGTTATGTTTTGATTCAAACTCAGCCTATTCTTTCTTAAGATAAGCATTTTTGTGGTTTTAGCCCTCATAAATGTATTTTATTAAACCATCTTTCTAATCACTTAAAACACTTTAATAATTCAACCATTGTATATGTAAACTATTAAACCATTCTTCTTATTATGGTTTAATTATTCCCGATTTCGCACATAAACCCTCATATTGACACCAAATCAACTGCAAGTCTTTATTTAAACCAAAATTTTAAACAAGTACAGTACTTCAAAGGGGTGGCTTTTACACATTCATCCTCTTTGCCCTCTCCCGTATTTGTTGTTGTTGTTGTTGTTGTTGTATTGGTGGTGGTATTGGTAGTCGTATTGGGAAGGCAATCTTCTTGTGGACTAGATATGGAAATTGGAGAAGAAACATCCATTGTGGACTAGTCATGGAAATTGGAGAAGAAACATCCTTGCAATTGTTTTGTTTACATTACCAATTGGATTGACTGACTAAATTGGAAATTAAGTAACTTAGTGGCCAAGTAGATCTAGTGTCCATTCCGTGAGGATTTGACCTGACTATTGTCGATTTTTATTACTTATGACCATATATGCTTGCGTGCGATGGCTTGAGTATTTGCAGTCATAACCGATGATCAACATCGAACGAAGCGTTACAGGAGATTGAGGACGAGCTGAGTTGGATCGACCCCATCCAGAGTTACCTTAGAAACATAGCATTCCCGTCCAACACCAAAGAAGCTTAATGGGTCACGACCAAGTAAGCTCGCTATAGCCTCCTTGATGGTCAATTATACAAGAAGTTATATACCTTGCCACTCTTGCAGTGCTTGTGCCCCTCCGAGGCAAACTTTACCCTCCACAAAGTTCATGATGGCATAGGAGGAGACCACCTTGGAGGCAGAGCCTTGAGTCACAATGTCCTCCGGCAGAGGTATTATTGGTATACCTAGGTGAAAGATGCTATGGAGTTCACCCTTGGATGTAACATGTGCCAATGTCACTCAAAGATCTAGTAACGACCAGCAGCTCAACTCACTGTGATTGTAAGTCCGAGACCTTTCGTGCTTAGGGGAGTCGACATCCTCTTTCCCTTCCTTATAACGGTTCGACATCTGAAGTTCCTAATGGTGGCGATCGACTAATTTACCAAGTGGGTGGAAATTTAGCCCCTGGCATCCATCACAGAGAAAGCATGTCAAGGTTTCCTATGGAAATCGATCGTCTGTCGCTTTAGGATTCTTGTAGCCTTCATCACATACAATGGGTGCCAGTTCGACAACCAGACATTCAAAAGTTTCAGCTCATAATTAGGCATTGAAGCAAGACTCACCTCAGCTAGTCACCCTCAGGCGAACGACCAGGTTGAAGTGACTAACAAAACTGACAGGAGAGACCCCTCCATACTCATGTTCGACGTCGAGGTTATAATCCCAATAGAGATCAGGATGCCCACCCTCCGGACACGGGCATTTTACCCAGCAGCCAATGAGGAAAGATTTACAACCGAACTTTACCTCCAAGAAGAAAAGAGAGACATCGATAACATCAAACCTTCGGCTTTCCGCCAGAGAGTCAAACACTTCTATTAGTCCAAAGTGAAAGAAGTCATGTTCCAACCTGGAGACCTGCTCCTACGGGAGAACAAGTTCTAGGGCAACAAGAGTTGGACGAAGAAGTTGACCCTCAACTGGGATGGTCTGTATGTTGTAAAGGAGGTCGTGCGACCTGACACCTATTAGCTTGAGAACATTGACGGGAAAAAGCACAAGCGCTCATACCATGCTGAGAATTTGCGATGGTTCTATCAATAAAACCATAAGACACTTAGCTCTGCCGCAATGATTACGACTCAACATCCCATAGAACCACCCTTCCCTCCAACTCGTCAAAGTCCCCTCAAGGGGCCGAGTGTTTAATACTCGTAAAAGTCCCCAAAAGGGGACGAGTGTTTAAGATTCGTCAAAGTCCCCCCAAGGGGCCGAGTGATCAACACTAGTCAAAACCCCCCAAATGGATGAGTGGTCAACACTCATCAAAGACCCCCTAAGGAGACGAGTGTTAAACACTCGTTAAAGTCCCCCCAAGGGACCGAATCATCAATACTCATTAAAATCCTTTAAGGGGTCAATCAAGGGACCTCCATGGAGGGCCTGACCTCAAGCCTCAGTTAGAGAACTTCGATGAAAGGCCCGACCTTGAGCCACTGTCAGAGGACCATCCACGGAGGGCTTGACCTCAAGCCTCGATTGGGGACCGTCCACGGAGGGCTTGTCCTCGAGCCATGGTCGGAGGACCTTCCACGGAGGTCCTGACCTCAAGCCTTTGTCGAGAACCTTCCACGAAGGGCTTGACTTTAAGCCAAGGTCAAGGGAACTTCCACGGAGGTTCTGACCTCATGCCTCAGTCGAGGACCTTCCATAAAGGGCCCAACCTCGCGCCACGATCGAGGGACCTTCTACGGAGGGCCTAACCTCAAGACTCGGTTTGGGACCTTCCACAGAGGACCCAACCATGAGCCACAGTCGAGGGACCTTCTACGGAGGGCCTGACCTCAAGCCTTGGTCAGGGACCTTCCATGGAGGGCCTAACCTCAAGCCACGGTCAAAGGACCATCCACGGAGGGCTTGACCTCAAGCCTTGGTCGGGGGACCTTCCACGAAGGGCCTAACCTCTAGCCTCGTTCCGGGGACCTTTTGAGGAGGGCCTGACCTCAAATACCAACCGAGGGACAGTCAATGAAGGATAGGAAATGACCAAAATAAAGGATATCCGAAATTGTTAAATTAACAATTTGTCCATGTACTTTGCCCCAATGTTCATTTCAATTGTGTACTTCGAAAATGTTCAATATGGTCTCTGTACTTTGCTTATTTTATTAAATACTATCTCTGATGCTGATGTGGCGACATAAATGCCATACGGATAAAATACAACCTTTTTTTTAATTTTAATTTACACGTGGCTATATTTTGCTAGCATTAATAAATGCGATATGACAATTTTTTTTAAAAAAAATGATAAAATAATGTTTAAATTGGAATTTAAAACATGTTGATTTGGCAATTTTCTTTAAAAAAATTATTAATTATATCATTAATTTGTTTTAAAAAAATTAAAAATATTTTAAAAATAAAATTTAAGCAATTAATTATATTATTAATATTTTAAATAAACTAATTATATTATTACTATTTATAAAAAATTATATTATTTTTTTAAAAAATAATTTTTTACAATTATTTTTTTAAAATAATTAATTATATATTTTTTAAAAAATATTGCCACATCAGCAAAATACAGCTACGTGTGAATAAAAGATTCAAAAAAATTGGTCATATTTCATCCGTATGCCGCCTGTGTTGCCACGTCAGCATGAGGGATAGTATTGAACAAAATACACAAAGTACGGTGACCATATTGAACATTTTCAAAGTACAAGGATGAAAATGAACATTGGGGGTAAAGTACATGGGCAAATAGTGGATTTATCCTTATCCAGGTTTAAAGACAACTCAGTTACCTCACTCGAGTATATAAACCTTTATTATCAAGGAACAAGACAGAGAAAGATAAACGTAGTGAAACAAAGTACATTGACTAGTAGTCTTTACAACGTTCTAAGAATACACATGACAAGAAACAAAGTACATAAAAAGAACAAAAAGAAAAATTGTTCCTCAACAAGCGTCGAGTTCGTCCTCGGCCACAACCACAGAGATAACTCCCTTATTATCGCGTGAGCCAAGTCCAAGACCGCAATGTTTGAACGGGGAACTGACTACAAGAGCTAGATCCATGACCGCATCTTCGGTAACCCCTTCCTCAATAGTCACAAAGATAGGCTCCTCGGCGGCAACCGTAGGAACTACTTCCACCATAGCCGCAAGAATAGGCTCTTCAAAAACAGTTGAGGGAATACCTTAGGCAACGGCTAGGGGAGCAGCTTCGGTAACATCGGTTATAGAACAAAGGCAACCTCTTTAGAACTTGAAGTTGGACAACTATAAGGAGAAGGGGTGGAAGAAGGATCCCCACCTCTAGCCTTGGTCCTGATCGCCCTCTGCCCCTTCTATATTTTGAGATAAATGTTCAAAGCCACGTCATAGTTTAGGGAGGCTATCTTCAGATCTGGCCTAGACTCTATAGGCTCTTTGAACATGTGAATCCCTTAGAAGCCCATCTCAAAACGCGGTGTTGGATTTAACCAATTCTTCCTCAAGTTGCCCCACCTACCTCGCCAAGCCCCGCACTTGCTTCTCAGATGACTCGAGCGAAGTTTTCGTGGAGGACAAAACCTTTAAGAGGCTTTCCCTCTCTTACTTCAGCTTCTCAATATCCTCCAGGGCGTAGTTAAGAAGACCCTCCTCATGTCAGGTTCTCCTGAGAGTTTCTCTTTTTCTTCTCCTAAGGTCTCAATCTGTTTCTTCAACCCCTTCATGTCTGGCTTGAGAATACTACGCTCAGCTTGGAGAGCTTGGGTACTATACTTTCGGAAGCCTTCCACAAAGCCTTGCTCAGATTCCATCACCTTGAAGCTCGTCCTTCCCTCTTCTTCAATGTAACAACCTTCCCACGTAGTTTGACCACTTCTATTAATAGCCTTGAAGCTTTGGCGGCCGCTTCTTCCTTCTCCTTTGTCAAAAGGTTAGCTTTGGCTTCAAGCTCAAAGATCTTCCCCTTAAGTTGAGCGATTTCAACCTCATTCTGCTCCAAGATCTCTGTATAAGGATTGACGGTGGCCACATCCTCTCGAAAAAGTCGGGAGATATGATCTATCCAAAAGACTATCAACATCCGAAGAAAAGTCAACAAGAAATATTTAGAAAAGAAAGGAAAGGAGAAAGCATGAGAAGAAGTCCAAGAATGTACTCACCGAAGCCCCGAGCAAAGAAGAATGAGTAGCTATCTACTATTTCTCGAACCCTCGTAGCTTCTCCTAGACCTTTTCCGACTGCATGGCATCGAAAATCTCGGCCACCATCACAGGATCCTTGAAGAGCAAACCTTCTGAGAGGCGGAATACTCCTGACGCTTGGCTCGACAAGGACTTAAGCAGTATCTTTTGAGTACCCGCACCCAGCCCCTTGAATTCCTTGACCTTGTCCTGAAGACTAGAGAGCCGATTCACCTTCTGCAGAAGTTCTCCCTTACCATCATCCCCTAAGAAGTGGCAACTTCAGGACGTTCCACCACCTAAGGGACCTCCGCTTCAAATTCCTAGCCATACACCTTGAGGAGTAGACTAACATTGGTGTCGTCCACAGCGACTGCAGGTTGAACCGCAACATCTCTCGGCCTTATCTCCTGTGAGGAAGGAATCTCTTTGGGTTGAACCGATGAAGAGTCACCAAGGGGCCCCTGCTCCTGACATAGCACTCTTTGCAACATGAACCTCAATAGTGCCTCATCATAATCGGTTAGGGAACTCTCTAGAGGCGTAGTTGGATAGACTACCTATTCCAGAGAGGGAACTTGGTCCCGAGGTGACGTTTGGGCCTTCTTCAATAATCAGTATTGCTCAGCAGCAGGACACTTGGCCACCACCAAAGATTCGTTAATGGAGCCCTCCTTCTACCCCTAGGCCCTAGAAGATTCCCAGACCCTCCTTCTTCTCTTGGACTTAGGGTTGGCCATGAATCTGGCCAGGAGCAAGTGAGCAAGCATCGCACAATCTCCACGCTTCATCGGTTCCCCTGTTATATCAGAAAGAGGAGATGAAAGGAAGTTTAATTTTAAACTTTTCACAATAATAACCATGAGGGACCCTACCTATGGCTAAGTACAGGCTACACTTCATAAGATTCTCTGCCGTCAGGTATCTGTGGACAGGAACCTTGGAGAACTCTCAGAAAGCCTTAAATTGGTCTTCCTCCTTGGTGGTCATCCATTCCTCATGGCTGGCATTCTCTTTGGAAACGCCCCATTTAGTCTGGACATTCCACGCAGGCTTGTAAGTAAAATAGAAGAATTTCTTCTTCCAATTCTTCATGGAGGAAGGAAAAGGATCTAGGAAGTATGTCGTCTTACGAGCAGTAAAAAACTACCGGTAGATACCAAAAGCGAGCTCAAACTAAAGTGGTGATGGAAACAACTCAATGTTGGTTTGACATTGAAATTTTTCTAACTATCACGAATCTGCAGAGTATCCTTCACAAATTCGGAGTCAACTGAGAGGGGTACAATTCGTAGTGGGTTAGGATCTCCCTAATAATATCGGGGAAAGGCTATCTAAGGCCAGCTACTAAGGTATCCTGGTAAACGACAATCTCCTTGACCCTAGGTTTCACAGGGCTCTAGCGAGGAGGAAGAGGGGACCATGTAAGTAGAGGGGAAGAAGAAATTGGATAAGCATCAACTGAAGCCTTGACGTTATCTAGCTTAAGAATACTTGGAAAGGCTAAAGACCCCATCTGGTCCAACCTAGAAAACGAGGAAGGTTTCTTACGCTCTACTGGGGGAGGAACCTCGTCTGAAGAAGATGAGGCAGCCCTAGAGGCCAGAGAAGTGATGTCTATTACCTTCATAGAAGAAAAATTTGAGAGAAGTTGAAGCATAAATCGGAGAAGGCTTTGTCGTACATAAACATTTTCAAAGCAAAAGGAAGCCCAGAACCAGATTAGAAGATGAGGGTTAAGAAAACCTCTCTTTCTTGAATCGGTAGAGACGATTCTTTGAACCGCCGAATTACTTACAACAGCCTGGATCGTACCCTAAAACTGCTTGTAGCAGATGCGTGGCATGTAGACCACAAAAATTGTGTCCTATCATTACGCCAGCTACATCATGTCACCATATTTCGAACCCTATATCTCAAGAGGCATGACAGAATGGTCAACTTGCATTAAATGTCCACCTTACCCCTAACGGCACCATATGGGTCCCATATATACGGCCTTGACTAATCGAAAGTTCCAACATAGTGATCCGATTCGAAGCTCAGACATTTGGCCACAATCGAGGCCTTGAATGCGTCACCCAATTCATCTAATACACCACTCACCCGACCGTAACTAAAGCCTTAGACCCAACGCTCGAATCGTTCCACTGATGTTGACCCAGCGACTTATTTCGATCAATATTAAGCTTGGCCACAACCTCGGCTCCCAGGACAATAGGCCCACTCGAGGGGCTCACATGTTCGGCTCGATCTGAGCTACCAAAGCTTGATTTCATATATGAACCCTAGAAATCTCACTCTTGACATAACCACGAACTTTTGGATATAGCCTCGAACCCCTATGCTGCGTCTTGAAGACCACGACCGACCCGACACTTGGCTTTCAGAGCCGACCCCTAAGTCTGAGAGCAACTTGGACAGCGCTCAACCTCAAAGCGAAATTAATGCTTTGGGGAAGGGGCCGGAACTTATAATAGGGATGAATCACGGATGAACAAGTGGACCAAATCCAAACACACAAGTGGAACAATTCGGGGTACATATCCAAGTACGTTGATCCTAATTCTAAAGTCTCCTTTAGGAAACATAGCGGGGAGAGTTAATGAGTGAGGGGATCATTGTGGATATATGAAAATTTTTATCTATTTTTTATAAATTACAATTATTTAAAATAAAATAAAACCAGAATGCAGACAAACCTTGCCTAATACAGCTAGAACTAGCACATTTTGTGCCTGTCAATGGGGGCCAATCAAGGCACTTCTAATGGCCATGGCCATTTAGGTGAATCGATCGCACAATCTTTGGCAATGGCCATTTAGGTTGAACCCGGTTACCGCGATTACCCAAAGCCGTGGGATCATGTTTGCCCAAAAACTAACTTTACTTTCATCTGCCTCAAAATTAATCATTAAATACAAATTCTAATTGTTTGTTGCCTTATGATTTTTAACATTAAGAGAATGTTCATCAATTACAAAACTTTACAAGAATGATTCTTTCATAGCTGGCAATGTTTAATTTATTGAATTTTGTATAGAATTAAGAATTAAAGACCTCAAAAACCAGCCGCCCTTAAAACCGACTTTACCTTTATCTGCCTCAAAATCAGTCATCAAATACAAATTCTAATTGTTTGCTGCCTTATGATTTGATTAAGAAGGCAAGTACTACAAATCCTTAAACAGAGAAAGTTATGATTTTTGACATTAAGAGAATGTTCATCAACTACAAAACTTTACAAGAATGATTCTTTTGTTGCTGGTAGTTTTTTATTGAATTTTTCTACTTAAATTTTGTGTACAATTAAAGAATTAAAGACCTCAAAAACCAGCCGCCCTTATTGTTGCAGTACCACTTCAATTTTATTCTTAAGTTATCAGTATTTATTGAGAGACAAGGCCTAATAGAAAAAACCTAATCCTAAATAATAACTAATAATCAACTAACACATCATTAATAAATAAAATAAAAATAACTTGGTGGTGCATCCATGATTGTATAATACACATCATAGTAAAACCGGTTTGCAACAAAATCTAGAAAAGGAAATAACATGAGAAGTATTAGACTAGCCAGGACGAATTTGAGCCATTCCATAGTTCTAGACAGAGATCAAAAGCAACTCCATCTCCATATTCCAAGTTGCATGCATTAAGCTGCCTTAACAGCCTCTCCAAGCAAGAGGAAGCACAGTTCTTGGGATCCAAAAAGTTTCTGTTTGTAGATAGAACCATCAAATCGACAACATCTGCAATAAAATGATGCGCCATATTTGGTGAGCTCAAAAGGCTCTTTGTATCCCTAAGAGTGCAAAAGTATGTTGACAAGGGGAAGAATGAATCATCACAAGATAGAAGCGATTTTGTAAATGGGTACTACATCTTTAATGAGTAAGCTGTAATATTGCAAATATTTATGTAAATAACTCGATCATGATCCTTTATACATAGAAGATACAAGCACAATGATGACTCTCAAGATATGTACCCCTCTTTACCTCACGCAGAATCTTCCTATGATTTAATGCATAAATATCTTGTTCATTTATGCCATCTTCCACAGTAGTTGATGAACAATAACTTTCACTTTCTTTGTTAAATGCATCAAGAGTGTCTTTATACCCATTGTGTAGCAAATAGGAACGAACGATCCTAAATAGGAAATAACATTACACAACAGGAAAAATACATAACTAAATTCACATAGAAAGATTACAGCCATGAAAATGATAATCAATGGTCAATAATGGGTGGGATAACATTCAATAAAAACATTCCACATGGAAGACAAAATTATTCATTTGAAAAATACACATGCACAATATAAATTGTCTATAGAACACTAATTCATAACAATAAAACCAAGACAAACAAAAAATAGCAGAGGAAATTAAAAGTTAGGAGCACAATCATTAAGATTTCAATAAGTTTTGAACTTCCGAATGCCTTATACCTCTAGTAAATCAAGGCAAAATCCATGTCATTTTTTCTAATTGTTTTTCTTGATCATCAACTACCTTGGTATTTGACCAAGCGATGGGATGGCGTTTAAAATCAAACAAGCAAAACTACTAAAAGCTTTCAGACAAGCAGTCATGGTTCAACAAGTTTCACTTGAACTCACTCTATCATAGAGCAATGCCCATCCACTTGATATGTGCCCTCGCGTAGTATCTAAAAGAAATTTGCACGCACCCTCTGGAAGGCCTTTTGGATCCCCTCGTGGGCCATGTTATAAATGCCCGAAAGAATGGTCTACACCATAGTGGAAGTGGAAACGGATTAACTTTCCGCTTAAAAATATCAAACCATCGGCACTTCCCAACAAACTTCGGTTTCTCCCTTGGCAATCTGGGCTGCATAACCACTACAAGGTGTCCAAGGCTACCATATCCTATCATAGGGTATCAAAAATGTTAGCCTAATGTTGAGAAATAGCAAAAAGCTGGTTGGTTTCCTCATCTCGTGGCGAAAGTGCATAAGCAACATGGTTGAGTCTCCTTGCCTTGTACTCCACCCTGAAATCAAAGCCCATTAGTTTACTAATCCAATGTCGTTGAGGAGAAGTAGTTAGCCATTGTTCTAACAAAAATCAATCAATCTGGATGAGAAAGCGTCTCCCCCACATGTAGGGTCACCAATGGGCCATTCCCTTAGCAAGACCAATAAGCGCTCTTTCATAGGCGGCAAGCTTATAATGGTACTCTGCCAATTTTATATTGAAAAATGCGATTGGATGGCCTTCTTGTTGTAGGCCCGCCCAAATGCTATTGTCAGAATTATCACACTCCACTACAAACTCTTTCTCAAAATTTGGCAACTTGAGCGGGGGCTTTGGGCCGAGACCACTTCAATTTGGAGAAGGCCAGGTTGGTTGCATCATCCCATTGGAATGTATTCTTCTTCAATAAACTAGTAGTAGTAAGTGATGCCGCTACTTTACCATAATCCTTTATAAACATTTTTGTAGTACCCTTCTAACCCTAAGAAGCCTCGAATAGGTTATTGGCCAATCCACGATAGCCTTAATCTTACTCAAATCGGCCTCGACTCCTGCATATGAATAACATGACCCAAGTATGCAACTTGCATTTCCCCAAATGTATGCTTTGATTTCTTCAGAAAAAGATGGTGAGTGCGGAGTAATTCAAAAACCACGCACATATGCTAGAGGTGCTTAATCCCAGTTTTACTATATATTAAAATATTCTCAAAAAAGAATAGGATGAACTTACGCAAGAGCTAGAATACTTCATTTATCAAACTTTGAAAAGTAGAAGAAGCATTAGTTAAACCAAAAGGCATTACGGAGAAATTCAAAATATCCATGATGTGTCCAAAAAGTTGTTTTCTCCACATCTCGGCAATCTATTGATTTGATGGTATCCGGCGAAGATCAAGTTTTGTGAAATATCTTGCTCCATGAAGCTCATCCAACAACTCATCCACCTCTTTGGAATCAAACTTATCTTTTCTTTGTGCAGTTGTTTAGCTCCCTATAGTCCACACAAAATATCTATCTTCATTCATGTTTCTTCATCACCAACATCAGTAACAAAAAAGGGGACCTACTTGACACACACCGCCATGTTGTAATATTACATCACACTACTTCTCTATCTCATCGTTCTGAAGATAAGGATAACTTGATAGGGTTGTACCACCTTTGGTCAGGATCACGGCAATAAGGGAATGCTGAGATCACATGTTAGATTTGGTGGCAACCCTAAAGGTTCTTGGAACCGATCTCCAAATTCAGCCAATAGATTATCCATAGCTATGGAGATTGAATGTTATCCTTGCATTAGGGTCACCCTACATTTGCACTAGTCTTTTGTCCTTTCCACGCACCTACTTCCCATCCAGTTGAAACTCATCATTAGGGATGCAAAGTCCCAAAGTATGAGCCCAAACATGCACCTGACCATTTGACCCTAAAACCACATCAACACCTTCGAGTAAAGGTCATTAACAAAGAATCGAATCAACTTTGAAGTTATAAGCCTTGCATATGCCATCTTTGGACACTTTTTCTCCATTTGCCAATGCCACTTAAGGTCCTTGACACTTTCTCTCTACCATGCCAATCCTTGGTAGCACCCCTTTCCTAATGAAGTTATGGGTGCTTCTTGAGTCCACTAACACCACAACGGTCATCCCACCATGAGGGCTTATAGCTATATTGTTTGAGAAATTTGGAGTCAACGTATTACATGTAAAGAAATTTTTGGATCTCCTGCTCACTATCTGAATCTAGTACCTCATCCAGAAAAGTCTCTTATACCTATGGTTAAAGGAGTATAATTCATCACAGTTAAAGCACAACCCTTTGGCCCTTCTCTCCGTCTTCTCTGCCTTTCAAAGTTTCTTGAAAAATCAAGTTGAAATGCTGCCTAAACTACTGCCAACAGAACCTTCTAGTTTTTCCCCTCCAATTACTCCCTTATTGCATCGGTTACCTGTAGAGACAACAATGGTTGATGTTGGTTTAGGGCTTGCCCACCCTACCATGATTTTGGTGCTCACTGGTGACATGCATTGTTGTTTCTTCTCTAAGGCCCATGTCATATTCATCGCAATTCCCGAGTTTTCGGGTTGTTGCAACTCCACCTCAATCCGGAGGCTCTCCACCAGTCTTGTCCCGCACCTATTAGCGGGGTTTCAAGTCTGTAGTTCTTGCTAATAAAGACTGGAATTGCTATTGACAATCCTCTACCATTCTCGTCGTCTTCAAATTCGGCAACTTTCCTAAAGGATTATTGTTCAAGGACGGCCCGAACCTCATATTGCAATGCTCCTTAAATTCTTCCCGATTTAAATCCTGCTACTTCTACTCCAATTGATAAAACCACAACTGCGCCTCTCCCTCAAGTGGAAAGCCACAACCCAACTTTCTCTCCCTCCAAGGTTTTCTGATTTCAAAAGAACTGCTCGCATCTCCTCACCCATCCAAGCGGGTCCTGAGTTCTATCAAAGATGGAAAGTCAAGTTTGGAGTACCGGCTGTATAGCTGACCACCACCGGCCGCCCATTTGTCTCTCCTCTGAGCGGCTACAACTCACCACGATTCTTTGCTATTGGAACCACCGGCACTATCCATTTCACCGCCTCATATAGGCTCTGTAATGCCTTACGTCTCCTGGACTATAGGAAAATTATAGATTTTATTTTATTTTAGTACATAAAATCATGGATTTAATTTATTTCTGGTTGTTAGTTTCCACATAATTATATTTACCTTATATTTGTTACCTTATTTTTTCCTATGTAGATTTTCTATTTAAGACCATGTATTTATTGTCTAAGAGAATAAGAAAGATTTGAGATTTTTTTCCTCTCTCTTTATTTTCTTCTCCTCTCTGTATTTCCGACATAGTACCAGAGCCCTAGGTTTGACGATCTAGGGATTTTTTTTCTTTTTCCTTCATGGCAAACCAAAATTTGTGGAGAATTGAACAACCATGGTGCGATCACTCAAACGACCATTGCATACACATGAAATGTATTGGAAGATTCATCCAAACTGGAAGAAAAAAAAACTGGAAACAAGGATCTTGCACTTCCGGCTAATATCTCGAATCAAGAGAAGTAGTCTCATATAAGCTCGTTTCCCTTTACTAAGGAACATGGGTTGGGCCATCGGGACTACACTGGATATCGGTGTGTTTGGTTTGGTTTCATTGTTTTGGGGTGTTTAGAACTCAAGGTTTTTCTTATTGCGCATTTACTTTGATCAATGTCCGGATTTCTTATGACAAAATTTTGTTGTATATAGGGTGTACTATACAAGCGGTTGAGGAGGCTTTACAAGTCCTTTGAAGCTCACTCATGGTCGTGGGAAGTTTACTTGGAAGGCGATTAATGAGTCGACTGTCACTGAAGTCAGACATTCTCTCACAAATTTGCAGCTTTATTTTAGAGATTCGATAAGAATGGATTATCGTGATGTTCTTGGATTCAAAGCATGTGCAAGTGTTCAATAGGGGTTAGTTTTGATGCAATTCTGAATGGTGCATTTAGCAAGGCCACAAGATTTCTAGAGTTCTAATTACAGAATGCCAAAAAAATCCTATCTTTAAGCAAAGCCTATATTATATTTCATGTCACCCATGTGAAGCATCTTCCTAAGTGAGGAGCTTTCATCACTGTGAAACCTGGTGGCATTAGAAATCTCTAGTCCCTAGACATGAGTTCTTCTATTTACACCTCATCAATGTTTTGACTCATTCTAAAACTCTTCCTTTCCACTTTTGTAGTTTGGTCCATATAATGAAGTACAAATCTCTTTAATCATGGAGCATGTGGATTAAGAAAACACAGAACGAGGGTGTCTTATAAACCAATTTGTAAATGCTCCATAGATATCTTTTCATCCTAAGCCTTGTAAACCAATTTGTATACTCTCCATGGATATCTTTTCATCCAAAGCTTACCACTTAGATTCACCAATAGAAGGTAAGAGTATCCATTCTATGATTCTGCCTCCCGTTAGTTATCTTATAGGTCCATTATTAAGATTACTCACCCTATTTTCTTCCACATCCACAGGGTCAAGCTTCTCCATTTTACTTAGATTTCATGTCTAACTTTTCTCAAAACAACTCATTCTCTAACTATTCTAAATATTTGTGGGTATCTCTCTTAATTTGAAGGGAATTACCATGTTCTTTATTTCTAAAAATTACAGTCAATATAAGTAGTTTATTCAAAATATAATCAAAATATAATTTGGCTCCATAGCTATTTCTTGTATATGGAATTTTATTCAAAGACCGATTTGAGAGCCCGAGTATTTATCCACGTTACAGTCTAAATCATTCTGAGTGCTTATTTGGGGCTGATCTGTAGGAATTTCAATGAATTAGACACACTTAGAGTGGACTTCTGTGGTTATTTAAATAGTTTTGTTGGATGTCCGCGATTTCTTCTTATTACTAGCTGTGGTTTCATTGAGAATCTCCCAATTATGCGCATCAAACCATCATTCTTTCCCCTTCTTGGTGGTTGGGTGCCAACCTACAAATAATGCATAAATTTGGACTCTAATTTGGGTATATATTGCCTCTTAGGTCCCTTTTATTTGTTCTTGTTGTTCAGGTTAGAAGAAGTACACACCTCTATAAAAGGTGCTCCGGTGTTTAAAATTTGGATGCATCCTTATTCCTCTTTGCTTGCTTGGTTTTGGAAGCTCACATCTTAGGGTCTATCCTTGCTTTAGTAGGCTGAAGATCCCTAGCTATTCTATTGATCTTCTTTGTAATAAGACCAAAATAGATAACCTCTATTTTATAGCCAATATTAATTAGAAAAGATTTCTTAAAATATTTTTGTTTCAAATATGAAATTGCCATCCTAACACAATTCAAACTTTATGAAATGCTTTTTGTTCTTTGTCTAATGTTTAAGGCTTCGTTTATTTACCACTTGCTTTTTAAGTAATGGCACCGCACTGGGTCTATGGTCTTTCACTCCTCTTTTGGGCCTTTTTAGAGTTGGTGGATTCTCTCCATTAATGGGCAACCATGTGCTTTTAAGACATCATAGAAAACTTTTTGGCATTTTGTTTTTCATGGACATATAACTCACGGCCCGATTTCATGCCCGGCGATTGCGAATGTCTTCTCTTCTTCCCCAAAGCCCTAAGAGATGCCTCATTCATTAACTCCCATGCAAAAGTCATTGGATCATCTTTATACATCACATTTGTGATTGTGTTAACTCTGAAGTGAGAATGCGTCTACTCGAGTAAATGAGAGAGAAGCCAATTCATATGCTATATTTATAAGATAGAACAAGAGCTTGTTGCGAGGAACAAAAATAAAAGCTGAAACAAAGATTACCTTTATATGGGCTTGAAGTGGTCCATTGAGAAGATCCTAGAGATACTTTCAGTGAAGGATATGGTCTTTGAGAAAACCCTAGATCACAGAGTGGTCCAACAATAACAACGTTCAAAGTGGATAATGGATGCTTTCGGGAGTTGGGAGCTTTGCTAAGAAATTTCAGAGCAGGGGATCAAAGAGAGGGAGAGGGTGATCAAGAGAGGGAGAGAGAGAGTAAAAGGGGGGCAATGAGGGCCGGATTAGAGTGGGGGTGCTTTCATTAAGCTGGGACTCGGGATTTAGAACTTTAGGATTAGGGTTTGGGTCAAATAGAGGAATGTATATATACATTCCACTGAGAGATTCTGAACCGTTGGATCATTTGATCCAACGGTTATATATATATTATAACTTCGAACCAAACTCAAACAAGCTAAATCTAGCTTGAGTTCGACTCACTTACTTTTCAAGCTCAAATTTGAGTTCAAGTTCAGTTCGTTATTAAAATAATCGAATCAAACTTGAGCCAATATCTAATCGAACTCAAGTTGCTCGCGAACAGTTTGATCATTCACCAGCCCTACTCCCAAGTTATTTTAGGGGGAAATTCCCTTAGTTTAGTCCCAGGATTCTAATTATGGCATTCTTTAGTCTAACATTTATCCATGAAGCGAAGATGACTTCATATTTTTTCTTATTGACTCTTTGTCCTGTTAATCTCCCATAAATTTGCATGCACAAATTTAAATTTCTAGCCTCCTTCCTTGAGGTTGTACAAAATAGTAGAATGTCATTAGCATACATGATAATATGATTTATTGTATTGTTTTCTACAACCCTAATGCCTCTCAGAAGCTGCATGCTATTAGCTTTATTCAATAATGATGTTAAACACTTGTGCAACAATGATGAAAAGATCTGATTGAAATCGAGATCTCTGCTTGAGTCGACCCGATAGATTTCACCCATTTCCCTACCCTTCCACTAAAAAGGTAGGCTATTGTTGGGGTTTCTATGCATGCCTTAATCCAAGCTACCCATCTAATTTGAAATTCATCTTAGTGAGCATTGCAACTATAGTGTCCCACCTCATTACATCATGCAGCTTTTTCTATGTCGAGTTTGTCATCATCATTGGGTGGCTTTGGGTGTCAACCACTAAAGTATGTGCTAGTTCTTGTGCCATTAGAATATTATTGTATATGGATCTACCCTTGATAAATGCATATTTTCTTCCCTATTAATTAAAGTAATACCTCCCATATTATGTTAGATAGTATCCTATTAATAATTTTATAGTTCACATTGCAAAGTGAAATGGAGTACGGAAGTCTGTAACTAGTGGGGTTTTCCCTTTTTAAAGGGACGCAGAGAGTAATGTAAGAAGTTTACGGATTTATGAAGATCTTCGCGAGGGAAAAGATGCATGATTTTAAAAAAATGTAATATAGCCTTAACTACGATTCCCTTATGGAATTCCGAGTAGGTTTTGAGGAACTCCTTTACATTTTAGTCCATTGTGGCCGGGGGCGCTTACCTTTAGAGCTTTGCTTGTTTGGAGGTATTTGGAGTTTCATAAAGAAAGGGAAGGGAAGGGAAGGGAAGGGAAAGCAAAGGTTTTCAAGTAAACCTTGTTTGGAAATTAGTAAAGTAAAGTAATAGAAGGTTTTTAAACCTTATTGTGTTTAGTTTTGAAGGTAATGGAAGAAGGTGAGGAGTTATACACCAACATTACCAAAATACCCTTTATAGAGAATAAAGAGATTTGGTAGGGATGTTATATACTGAAAATATTTGAAATTAATATTTAATATTTATATATACTAAAAAATTTATTAATTTTTAAATTTATTTATGCACCTTGTAATTTGATTTTATAATTTTAATAATTCCTTTTTTTCATACAAAATTTTTTAAACTTGTGAGCATTTTGGCATTGACTATCATAATAATACAACACACAAATTAATACTTCAGAATAAAGTGGTACACATTACTAGTCATAAAAAATCAAAGTCAGCATTACTACTAGTCCAAAATAACCAAAATAACATGTTGCAACCCCATAAAATGTTTCACATTACTAGTCCACATTACTAGTCAACATTACAAGTCCAAAGACAAAACAAACACAGAAGCTCAAAGCATGGAGAA
>CM048823.1:12253575-12429813 GCA_026586065.1 Dioscorea zingiberensis | reverse complement strand
ATTATTTAATTAACTTATTATCTCGATCATTCTCTTCTACTGCCCTTGCTTCAATAAAAGAAGTGGCAACCTTATCTTTATATTGTTGTGGCTGTCACATGGATACTACTAGTCTCCACGTCACCTTTTCAATTTATTTCGCTTGTGCTCATATCCTAACTTTCGGTCAGGAGGAATCCCGGATCAATGATTCCAGTAGTTGTGTCATCACGAAGCATTTGTGGCTATGGCATGCAGAGAGTCTGTCTCTGCCTAAATCCATAGCTAGAGCCCAGTGAGATACTCGCCTTCGAACTTTTAGTCAATTCCTTTGTAAATCCACTTGCGAGGGGGTACATCTCACACAGGGGTACATCTGGGTCCCAGAGCCGAGATCCACATTTCCCGGGACTCAGGCGAACATTTTCACTACTGTTTCTCTCTCAATAATGCTAATGCGGATTAATTAATACTTAATCAATACGGATTAATCAATACTTAATTAATCTGCGGATTAATCCCGGATATTTATAATTTTCCCTACTCAATTTCGCCAGCAGCTTTACCATATTTAAATTTCCATTTTAAAATGAATTCTAGGAAAATTCTTATTTATTTTGGGGCAGTTTTACAACTAATGACTATTAGGCATGGCTCTATGTATATATATTTGCGGCATCTTATTCACCATTTCTTTTCATTACTTAAGACTTTTGTCTATTATGAGGAGTTCAATGTAGCTTAACTATATTAAATGAAGCTTGAACAAAGTTGATTTAAGTTTCCACTTAGGTGTTTTGAATGCTTGATTGTGGCACTTTGCAGCGATAATTAAGCCGCTACTAATGCTTGATACTAAGCGGTGAACATTGAGCGTAGAGATCTTTCTATGATGCTTGAGGAAAAATCAAACAAAGCGAGCATAATAATGTTTATCGCGGATGGCGTAGCAGAGATAACATCAAATCAGCGATTCCTAAATAGCGACAATCTGTCAAAAAATTTATGGAATCCGTAGAAAGTATGTCATAAATTCGGCCTCTCATCTTTGATTGAGTGATTATTTGGGACACTAATGCGTGCGTTAACTACCATTAAGTTTGATGGTTCATTGTGTACTATGCATAGGCACCTTCTTGAGAAATGATCAACAAAACAACAAGGTTAGTGGAATGTGATAGAGTGCAGGACTTTGTTGATTCAAGAGGAAGCAGAATAAAGATAAAAGGAACTCACTCGGGTAATCTCTTTTGGTCAATCATAGGGAGCTAAAAGAAACTAATGAAGAAGAATCAAAAAGACAATAAAAGGAGTTATTTGAAATCAATGAGTAAATGCTGCCCAAATCCAAAAGAGAGAGAGCGAAAGAAAGATGTATGTTATCTTTTTCTATAAAAAGCACACAGGCACTATAAGAAAGATTGCACGAGGAAACCTAAGGTAGATTGAAAGAAAAGGGTAACCCTTGTGCTTTCGTATGTTTCGACTCAAATTTGATAGATGTTCCTTATAATACTTGGTAGATTGATTCTGGTTGTACCACTCATGTTTGTAATTCGATGTGCGGATTCCTTACGACCCAAATCATAAAGGCAAATGAAAGATTTGTGTATATGGGGAATCAAGTCAAAGCTTCAGTTGAAGCTATTAGAACTTATCATTTGATCTTATATACTAGACATCATTTAGATCTTTTTCAAACATTTTATGTTCCTTATGTTTTTGGTAATTTGATTTCTTTGTCAAAACTTGATAAAATTGGATATTCCTTTAAGTTTGGAAATGGATGTTTTAGTTTGCTAAAGCATAGTCCTTATTATGCAGTTCCAGTGTTCTTTGTCATGGTTTATACAATTTAAAGCTTGATGATGTATTTCTTTGAGACTCTTTCGACCTTGCATCATAATGTTGGTACAAAGCGTGGTTTTGATGAATGAAAATTGACTTACTTGTAGCATAAATGTTTGGGTCACATATCTAAAAGATAGAATATAAAGATTAGTAAGAAATGAAGTTACACTTTGATTTGGATTTTTCTTGATCTTAGTATTTGTAATAGGTTGTATTAAAGGAAAACATACAAAGAAACACACACTTAAGAAAAAAGGCCACAAGAAGCGAGAGAGCTCCTTGAACTTATACACAGAGACATATGTAGACCATTTGATGTTCCATATTTTGGTGAAGAAAAGTATTTTATCTTTATAAATGATTTTCACGTTATGGACATGTCTATTTGTTGCATGATAAATTTCAATCGATTAATGCCTTGGAAGTGTTTATCTTGAGGTTGAGAGACAATTAGACAAAAGGTGAAAATTATGGAATCTGACGGAGGTGGTGAATATTATGGAAGGTATGATGAAATAGGATAGCGTCCGAGTGTATTCTACAAAATTTCTTGAAAGGCATGGCATATGTGCTCAATACACAATGCTAGGTACACGAGCAAGGGAATGGTGTCATTTGAAGGCGTAACCATACTTTAGTGGATATGGTTAGAAGCATATTCGTCATTTCTTCTTTACCTTTGTCATTGTGGATGTATGCATTGAAACGCCGCCATGTATTTGTTAAATAGGGTTCCTAGTAAAGGTAGTTCCAAAGAATCTTTTTGAGCTGTGGACATGAAAGACATATATTTTGCAGAGGCACCACGCATGTAGGGGTTGAGCCGTAAATCGAATTTATAATCCACATGAAAAGAAATTGGATTCAAGAACAACCGGATTGGTTTTTATTGGTTATCGGAAAAATCAAAAGGGTTTAGATTTTATTGTCCTAACCATATTATGAGAATTGGTTAAACTAGAAATGCACAGTTCATTGGGAATGGGTGAGATTAGTGGGAGTACAATAGAGCAGCGTAAGGTGGAAATTCGAGAAGTTAGGGTGGAATTCCTTTACCTCAAGCTTCTTCTTCTCAATTAGTTATTCCCACAATTGTTGAATATTTTGACAATACCCAAGAACAACAAATGAATGATGAAACTCCCATAATGAAGTTATAGCCAATGAAGCCCGTAGTGGATGAGGCATAACAAGTGGTATTAAGAAGATGCGAAGGCAAAGAAGATGCATATCCCTAATGATTATGTAGTTTATAACATGAATCGAGAATTTGACTTGGGAATTAATGATGATCCGTTTCATTTTACAAGCCATGAAAAGCAATGATTCTAATAAATGGTTGGATGCCATATAAAGAAGAGTTGAAATCAATGGACTATAGCGAAGTCACGGGATCTCTTTAAATTGCACGAAGGTTGTAAGAAAATTGGGTGTAAATGGGTCTTTAAGGCCAAAAGTGACTCTAATGGCAATGCTCGAGCGACAAAAGCTAGACTTATTTGCAAAAGGTTTCACTTTCGGAAAGGCGGTATTGGCTACAGCGAAACATTTTCTTCTATTTCTAACAAGGACTCATTTAGGATTATCATGGTATTGGTAGCTCATTTATGATTTAGAGCTTCACCAAATGGATGTGAAAGCTTGCCTTTCTAAATGGAAAATTAGAGCGAGGACCTTTGAGATGGATCAACCTAAAGGTTTTGCTATTCAAGGAAAAGAGCACATGGTGTGTAAACTTAAGAAATCAATATCTGAGCTTAAAAAGCTTCGACAATGGTATCTCAAGTTTAATGATACCATCACTTCACTTCAATTTAAGGAAAATATTGTGGATCGAGTGTATATATCTGAAGGTCAATGGGAGTAAGTTTATAATTTTGATCTGTATATTTGATGACATTTTTCTTGCTACTAATGATCTTAGCTTATTACATGGGACTAAGAAATTAATTTCTAAAATTAATAGATGAAAGATTTGAGTGGAACAACCTATGTGATAGGAATTGAAATATTTCATGATAGATCACAATGATTGTTAGGATTGTCTCAGAAAGAATATATTAACAAAATTTTAGAAAGATTCAAGATGGAAAGGTGTTCTTCAAGTGTTATTCCAATTCAGAAAAGAGATAAATTGAGCCTTATGCAATGTCCAAAGAATATAGATTGGGTAGCTTAAGGAAATGGAATGGATTCCATATACTTCTATTGTTGGTAGTTTGATTTATGCTCAAACTTGTACTAAGACGGACATTAGCTTTGTTTGTAGGAATGTTGGGAGATATCAAAGTAATCTTGGATGGGATCATTTGAAAGCAAAGAAAGTAATGAGGTACTTACAAGGAACAAAAGGATCACATGCTCACTTACAAAATTTGATCATCTTGAGGGATAAGATATTCAAATTGATTATCTTTGGATGTGTTGATACAAGAAAATCCACATTTGGCTACTTGTTCCTTCTAAATTTGGAGGTAGTCTCATAGAAAGTCTGAAGTAGAATGCATCATTCTTTGCATTGACTATGGAAGAGTTTGTGGCATGCTTTAAAGGCCCTTTGTTCATTCATGGATTATAGTTGCGGAACTTTTGTTTACGGACTTGGATTTATCAGCGGTATTGCCAAGCCAGCGAAAATCTCTTTGTGATATGTCTCACGGCAGTGTTCTTCACCAAAAATGTGGTATTGAAAGGTGCGAAACATATGGAGTTGAAATACTTTCTGCGGTTAAAGAAGAAGTTGAAGCAGAGATTGTCAATTAAACAAATTAGCACCAATCTTATGATGCGTTGGATTAGTTGAAAAAAGGATTGCCACCTAAGACATTTTAGTGCACATGTGGAAGGGATGTGCATTACTAAAAACCATTATTTGGCATTATGATGATGTTTTATATTTTATTACCATTATTGATATTATATGATGATGGTTTTATGTTCATTATGTGATCGACACTCTGAGTTCATTTTAATTTGTGTTTGATATCTTAATGCATCCAATTTTATTAATTATACTCTGTTATTGTATATGCATGAATGAATTATATTTGACTTAACGAGTTTGTCTGAGACAATGACATTATAGTTATACCTCATTCTGAGGTTATGATGAGTATAAAGCTGATATTGTGATACATAGAAAGGGATTGTGTCGGAGTTAATGACATACAACCACCATGATACTTATTAGTTTTGCTCTATGATGATTTATCGTTTGACCAATTTAAGAAAGGATTGACTTTTACATGCACATTATTTATTATGGTTATTTATTTAAACCTTAAAGTTGATTAATAACACATGGGCCAGAGTGGGGAGAATGTTAGGATTTTTTTTGTGTGACCAACATGCCATATCTTTTGGGTTTTAAAATTTAAAATTTAATAAAAGATAAATAACTTAAAAAAAGATAAATTATTATAAAATAAAAGGTAAATGATTATAAAATAAAAGATAAGCGTTTGTGCTAAATTCCTATTTGTCAATAGTTTTTAGAGTTTTTTTACTTGCTGCCCCCTCAAAAATAGCCCAATCACTTGCCACCCCTTCACTTTTCAATAATAACCTAGAACCCCCTCCTTTATTTTTATTTTACTTGTCACCCCTTGAGTTAGTTATCCCAACCAAAGATTTTGAATAGTTTTTAGAAATCATTTAAAAAACAAAGTAAAAGACAAAAACACCCTTAAAAGGTAATAAGTAAATTATGAGTTTTTTCTAACAAATGAGAAGTACTTTATGGATAATTTCTCGTGTGGTTTGAGATGGAATATTACAAAAACAAAGAAAGAGTACATCAACCAACACACAACATAAAGGAAAGGAAAAGTTTTTTTTTTTTTATCTATACATTTCTATTCATTTACTTATCCATCTTTAGTTCAACCAACAAAAGGAAACGAAATTCCCCATTGTTTCCTTTTCTTATATACTAGGATAGGGATGCAACTTCCATCCAAGTAGAGGTGTCAAACGAGCCTTGTCGACCGACATGACACGGGCTTGGGGCGAGCTGGACACTATGCGTGTCATGCTTAGGGATGTAAATGAGCCGAAATTTGAATATTGTGATATCATTCCAAGCGACTAAGGACTTGTTTGGAGGATTAATTAATATGAGGGTTAAATGACAAAATAAAAAGAGATATAATTAATACTCATACAAATGTTGGTAGCCTAAAATTTAATTTAAATTAATGAAAGATGGGACTCAAATGTAAAGAGTGGGCCTTCATGAATATATATATATATATATATATATATATATATATATATCTGAGAAGACTTGTCCAACTACCTATAGCCATCATATCCATCCCGCAATGATCCTTATGGACCTACTGAGGTGCCGCCATACCCTCCTAGAAGACAAATCTACCTAGGAGTAAGGAAAGGGGATGCCTAGGACACGATCATGGCTAGCAAGAAGGGACATAGATCCCAAGAAGAAAAGGAGAAAGATATAAGGAAGCAAGGGACCATGAAGGAAGATAAGCAAGATTCAAACCAAGAGAGCTCTTTTCTTTCGCCTCCTTCTTCTCTGATCAGTCCTACTAACTTGGCTGCGGTGGGCACAAGCAAAAGAGCCCTACACCATCTTACTTTTCCTCTTTATTGTCCCCTTTTCAGGTAAACTTGAAGAAAGCAAACCTGTTGCAAGATCTTTTATTCCAGAAGATCATCAGTTAGTTGGGCGTCTGCGGAGTCCATGTGGTGCCACCAGATCACTGGCTAATAGATTGGCGACGTCCGTGGGGACAACAGTTTGCTGAGCAACAAAAGCCGTAAATTATGAAGAGGTTCACCCACAGTCAAGTACAAGGACAAGAGGAGAATGAAGCCTCGCTGCCACCAGAAATAAGATCCGAAGGTCCAGAGGCCCAAGGTCAACAACAGCAAAATGATCCTTAGGAGGTGCACTACCGCGCTCTAGAGGAGAGGTTGGAGGTGAAGGTGGCGAGGAAGATGGAGATCATGGCCTTAAGCTATTCTCCGACTAGAAAAGCAAGTCTCGATCGCGCACCACGACCCCCCTCTCCACGAGGATCTAAAGAGAGGAAAAGCGAGGTCCGACCTGCGTCCGCGGTAAGGTATATGGCGGGGAGGCGGGTAGAAGCAAAACAAAATTTGGACTTCGGATGCCAGCGGCTACGGCTCTCCGGCCCCAGGCGACATTCTCAGCGGCGGTCAAGGCCGTGCCAATATCACAACATGACTCTCCCCGCGGAGAAAGGAAGGAAGTAGATGCGTGAGCCAGCGTAGGGAGGGACATACGGTACCAAGCTCCCAACGACCTCTTTTACGGAGAAGAATCATGGAGGCACATCTCCCCATGGGCTCAGTCCCCCTCAAATGAGAGACCTTTAATTGCTCCACGGACCCAAATGATCATGTGGGGGCCCTCACGAGACCCTTATGCTCATGGATGCCTCCTCTGATGTCATTATGTGCGACTCTTCTGATGACACTCCACGGTGAAGCATTGGTGTGGTTCAAAATTGTTCCCCTAATTGAGTCTCCCTCTTTTTTTAGCGTTGGTAAGCCCTCTTTCTTAGCCATTTTGTAGGCGGAAAGAAGCGTAAGAAGATGTCCGCCACCCTCATGGTGGTTTTAGCGACAAGAAGGAGAAACCCTCCGTGCCTATATCATCCTTCACTTTGAAGGGGCTTCGCACTATCCACGACTCAATAACTACGTTGGCCGGGGTGGCACTAATAGAAGGGTCTCCTCCCCTCACTGCTTTTAAAGATGATTTGTCTTTGGACGGTCGGAAGAATTCTTGAAACTCCTATCTGGTGAGAGATTTATCAATCAAGAAGAGATACAACAAGAGTGGAAAGGGAAGAAAAAGGCAACCAGGACAAAGTGAAGATAGCCCAGCCCTAATATTAGAGTCCGGTTGAGCCTTCAAGACAAGCTTCATCTAACCCGCCAAAGGAATCTTCCAACCTCCCGAGGTCAAGATCACTAGATAGATGAACTAAGATACAGGGAATTCCACGAACCTCCAATGATACCGGTAGCGAACATTCTCATGCAAGGTACAAAACAAGAAAATCTTAAATCGTCCCTTAAAGATCGAAACCCATCCAAGCAGAAAAGATAGATATTGCTTTTCCACGGGGAGCATGGCCATGATATGGAGGTATCTCAATCTTAGGGATGAGATCGAGGCATCAAATCCGAAAGGGGCTGACTTGGCGATTACATCAAGCAGAGATTCCCAAGGGGAAAGCCCTTTTTGAAAAATATCACATACACTCCTACCATTGTTGAATGGTAGGATGAATAACCTATGGAGCATGTAAAGGCAACAACCGGGCCCAACTAATGCCGCTACTTGAATCACGCGTTGGATAGCACGGGTAATGAAGTATTAAATTTTACTTTTGGCATTGATAAAATCTTTACTTTCCGAAAGGTTCCTATCTTTATTTTGATCATTATAGAAAACTTCCCTTTAAAAGTCACTGCTTAGAAGTCGGGATCCTCTAAGAGCATTTGGAAACAAAAGGAATTTATCTTTTCCAATCATGAACAAAAGACCAACTTTGGACCCAAGAAGGATCTTTGATAGCAGCGACAAAGTAATATCGACCTCCTGCAGGATGAGTCCTAAGCAAAAATAAAAGGCAAAACCATCTAATAGAAGGCTTAATCCCAAAATCTTTACTTGAGGAACTTCTAGCAGAAGCCCCTAATGTTCTCTATGAGTTGGGGGTTAATTGGAAGGGACAAAATTCAAAAAACCTCAGGATTTTCTGGAATATCTGGGCAAAAGGAAGGTAGAGGTCGGCTACTAAGGCATCAAAGTAAATGTAATCTTGTGGATTTGTGAGGTGTATTTACTCTTTCATTGGACTCGAGAGCCATACAAGAAAACTGGGGGGACTTAATCAAGAAGCAACTACAAATTTTCTCTACATCACTGGAAGAAAGGTTACTACAGGTTTCCCCTACGGCCGGGTGACCCACCATCGCGGAGGAAGGTCTGGCCTCTCCCGCTTCCGCTCTAATTAATAGATTAAGAGGAATGGGTCATTACCTGAGGAAACAGAATAAGGAGTGGTGAAGAAGGAGAAAATGATCTTGAAGAAGGCAATACACATGGAGATTAGAAGGGACCCTAGATTTAACCTACTTTCATGATCCAGCGGCTAACAAGCGTCAGATACCATGTCTTGAAAGCGGGATGCGTGACCAATTAATGGCAATCCATCATTACCTCGATTGCCTTGTCCACAAGGAATGAAAAGTCATATTGGATTAAGAGACATGGCGGCCCCATGATGTTTCCACCATCTTTGGAAGCAAAAGCAGATCCCCATTGTACCCACACCATCCAAAAAGACCCTGCATCTCTTCAAGTATGACTTTTCGTCACGGAGGCTATCTAGACAAGATCCTCAGTGCAGGTGTAGTATAAGAATTCTTGAGGAGAAAAAAATAACTACGGCATAAACACGAAAAACTAATCAACCCCAAGGCCAAGAGATTCACCGGGAAATCCGTGTAACCCAAACAAGTTACATCCTAAGAACAAAACTTTCATATATCTTTGGTTTTACCCGAGATTACGAAGGCCTGGGATAAAAGGGAGGGACTAGTGATACTCTGAGAAGACTTGTCCAACCACAGCCATGCATCATAGCCATCTTGTAATCCTCATGGGCCAACAAGGTGCAGCCATACCCTCCTAGAAGAAGACAAATCTACCCTAGGAGTAAGGAAAGGCGTGCCTAGGACCTGATCATGGCTAACAAGAAGGGACACAGATCCCAAGAAGAAAAAGGAGAAAGATATAAGGAAGCAAGGGACCACGTAGGAAGGTAAGCAAGATTCATACCAAGAGAGCTCTCTTCTTTCTCCTCCTTCTCCAATCGGAGCGGGCACAGGCAAAAGAGCCCTACCCCCTCTTACTTTTCCTCTTAATTGTCCCCTTTTCAGGTGAACTTGAAGAAAGCAAACCTGTTACAAGATCTTTCATTCCGGAAAATCATCAATTGAATTGAGAGTCTCGAAGTTCCGCGTGGTAAGCGACAGAATCACCAGCTAACACACACACACACACACACACAGAGTATGACCAGATCACCAACAAACACACACACACACACACACACACACACACACACACACACACACACACACACACACATATAGTATTTTATATTAACTATCTATATCCAAATATATTTATTTATATATTTTTTATAATTATTATATATATCTATATATATCTAATAATTATAAAAAATATTTGGATAATTAGATATGGATATATATAGTTAATATAAAATTATATATATATATATATATATATATATATATATATATATATATATATATATATATATATATACACGGGCATGATACTGATAAGGCTTCTTGGGATTCATTAGGTAAGATTAGCCTCCCATTTTAGCCCTTGGAGCATGTTTTAAGGATTTCCAACCGTATAGATGGAAAAAACATCGAAAAATAACCTAGCATGTCAATTTTCATACAATTTGGGAACTTGTAGGGTCTTCATCTTAACAGGTGAAAATTTGTAGAAATCCTACCGGTTCAGAATTTCACCCATTAAGAAGAAGACCCTATAAGTTCCCAAATTGTATGAAAATTGACATGCTAGCTTATTTTTCAATGTTCTTTCCATCCATATGGTTGGATTCCTTATATATATATATAAGGAATCGCATTGATTATAAGGAGGGCGTGCATGGCTAGGAGCCGACTATGAATGCTGAGTTGGATTTTTAACCAATGAATCAAAGCAGCGTGAAAGGGAAGCAAAGACCATGATCAAAAGCTAGATAAATAAACGCATATCATCGGCGTCAGCGGATCTTAGCATGACAACTTTGTTGAAGAAAGTAGCATGAAGATAAAAGGGAAGAGAATGGTTTAGCTCCACAGTGGCCTCCATCCAATCGAGGGCCTTGATCACGTCAATTTTACATTATGGGTTCAGTCAAAGAGAGAGATCGGATCCGCTTGAGTTGCGAAAATCTAAGCATGTGGCAAGGCGGAGGCTTCTCTCCTTCGCCAACTCGCCACCGAGATCATCGCGATCTCCTTCGGTAATCCGCGCGTGATCACTGCCGTAACGACACCCCTCCATGTGGTACTGCGTTCCTTCAAAGCCACACCATCGCTAGCAGACCCCAAAACTTAGTAGTCATCTTCTCAGAGGCGGTAAGTCTTTCTTCCTTGTGAGAGAGAGGCCAGAGAGAAGCGGTGGTGCTAACCTTCTCAGAGCTATATAGCGGTCTCATGAGAAGCTTATGGGCTGCTTGGATGAGTAGTAAGGATGGCCCTTTGAAGATAGACAAACAAAGTCACTTTGTCAAGGTGGTAGGAAGGCGGAGAAGCTTGGCCAGATGAGGGGAGTCATCGGACAAGCGTGGTGAAGTATCCTAGCCAATGTTGCTACACGAGATGTAGTCCAGGGCACCTAGCAGCGGTTGCATCCTTGTAAGTATCCCTACATATGTAGTTTAAATGCATGCTAACCACGAGGTGTTGGTGGACATATGGTTTAAGGTCTCTATTAACTTCGTTTATGGAATGATTAACATCTTCCCTAAGTGGTAGTTGGCTTCATACTCTATACTATATCAGCTACCATGGGTGAGAGAACAGAGGAAGCAATTGTTAAGTGATGATTCACTAAGTATGGGCATGAATAAACAAGGTTGAATATATGAACCTAGTTGTCAAAAGTATAATTGTTACTTGAACAATAAAGCTCACTGAAATATGGAATAGAACGAGAATACATGGGTTGTTGAGTTCTAACTAGAGACCATAAGGGATGGACCCAGGTTTGTGAGCTAAGTAAAGGGTTAACCTCATCTAGTAGAGTGGGACTAGAGGAGTCAGAAGTGATAAAAAAAAGCCTATAATGGGTTCAAACATAACATTAACGAATGAATATTTACTAGGTTCAAAAAACACCCAACAGAAGCTGGGTAAATATCATTAATGGGTACAAAGGATGGAGGTTAGGTGTATATATGCCATGTATTACAGATAGGCCACAATGTCACCATATAATGGATTTTAGTGATCAAACCCAACCCGTTATAAATAGGTTGGGTCGGTTGCCTTCGATGCCACAATAGGCATGAGTAAGAGAGGGAGGGTATGGAAGTAGTTGGACCTCAATGTAAGGTAAGGAAGCATATTAATGTATAATTAAGTAAAGTGGGACTGATCATGGGCATGTTAAGCACACCACTAATATAGTAAACCTAGGTATGAGGGAATACTAATTTATACATTAGTATATGTCTTGAGAGGTGTTCCATTTACGGATAGCGGTAGAGATGAGGGTCCGCGTCGGGGAGGGATACAAATTGTACGAATAGATATTTGATACAAGTACTCTTGCCTAGTTCCTACTCATTGATTGAGTGTTGATTGTATTGCCGCTAGTGTGACTTAGTATGTTTCTTTGATGCTCCTGATTGTTGCTTTATTGACTATGTACACACATACCTTCTTTCTTTACTCGTTGGATTTTTGTGTCCGTGATTGTGTATGTTTGTTGATTTGTTGGATGTTGGCATCCCTTTATATGTTCTTGTACTTGCTAAGTATACCTATCTATTGACCGGCGCGTGGCCGTGAAAACATATGAGTATGTGGGCTGGCCAGGTAGGTGTATGTCAGCTGTTCTCATGAATTCTTCCACCCGGTGCAGTGGAGTGAGACTCAGGTGCGGCGTTCAGGGCCGAGGACACCCTAGCGTCCTTGTAGTCCATGTTAGGGGGAGGATACACTAGTTGTTCAACTTTATCCGGTGAGAGCGATTATTTGGCCGTATGAAGCCATATATGAGAGGTGGCGCTACCGACTTCCGACCAAGGGTCAATTCCATTAAACCGATGGTGGCCAGGTGGGATAATTCGAGCGACTTCCTTGGATCGCTCGTTTGAGCTTGTGTTTATAGTTGTTGATAAGAGTCCCTACCAATGCTAAAGTCTTTCGGTGTAGGTTTGAGACTCCCAGATGTTGGATGGTGGGGGGGGGGGGGGGGTGGTCATCGCTTGTTTGACTTAGTCATTTGATTTTGATTTATTGACTATCTCTGTTTTGGTTTATCTTGCTTTCTATTATGTGGTTTCATTGTACTCCCTGCAGGGGCACTTATTGAGCTTTCTTTTCGAAACTCATCCACTTGTTGATTTCTTTTTAGATACCAAGGAGTAGCTGACTCAAACTCGGGAGCGGTATATGGATGGGAGACCTTTTGCCTAGGTTTGCGAATCTCTTATTTCATTTGGAGTAAGGATGAGACTTTTAGGACCCTAATAGAGACTTTTTATGCATTTGACATTTTAAGGTGTTGAACTCTTTTTATTTCTTTCCGCTTTCTAGACTTTGGTATTATGATTATATTTTCTTATTATATTTGTTATTGCTTTATGATTACCTAGGACTTGTATCCGAGTGCTGCTTGTCTCCACTTAGGTATGTTCGATTTAGCATGCTTTCGAGGCCCGGGAGTTTGGAGTGAGGCGTGACAAATTAAAGAGTGAGTATCGAGGCCGTAGATAAAAGACATCTTAGTTGCCATAGTGAATTAGTCAAGTAAGTAGAAGCTGAGTGTTGGGTTGGGTAGACAAGGTCTGCAGGGAAAATAGGTGACATTTTACTATCTGGCGGGGAACTTGTGCAGGAGGCGGATACCTACTTAGCCAATACTTCTAGCGGTCATCCTTTGAGGATGTGGAATCTATGAGGAGAACTCCATACTCGTGATGTCGGGAATTTGTCCAACTGCTTTGAGGAAGACCGATCCCCGGCTAGATCAGATGTAGGATAGAGAGGATCTGATGTTTAAAGGGCCATTGATGTGATTAATTAGCATACTAATTGGTTGGAAGCTACCGTGGAGCTGGTGTTCTAGAGATAGATGAAGGCGGACCTGATAAGGCCCCGACGAGTGTGTAGAGCCGAGATTATCACGGGGAGTTTGGCGGTGATGCCGTCTGGCATCAAAGTTGGATGCCCATTGACCCGTGGCGGTAGCAAGGTGAGGTGACTTCGTTCGCGGAGGATTCACGAACACCCGATTGGGCCGGGGTGCGGCACTCACCTAGTAGGTGCCTTAGCTATGAAAGTGAGTACCATCTCACCATGTACTTCCCTGGGAACCTTCCTGAGCCGAGCGGGGCAGGAGGCCTCCAGACCGATGGGGATTCTTACTACTGAAGGACGATTTGCAGGACACGTACAACCCGTTGTCACTAAGGGTGGGATAACGGTCGAGCAATATGAGGCTGAGTTTGACAGTTTGGCTCTATTCCTTCAGGACTTAGTGCAAGGCCCGATGCGGCCGCAGTGATGCGAAGATTGAAGGCTGACCTCAATTTGTCGCTCAAAGAAGATCGTAGCTGGGTTCATGTGCACCAGCTATAGTGAGGTAGTGGCTAGGGCAAAATATATCAATGCCTCCAATCAGGTAGACTCACAAGGGCCACCCCAAAAAGACAAGAAAAAGGACTTGGGGCAGATTGCCAGCAACAGTCAGTCGTCCGGAAAGAGTTTTAGACGATCGAGGTCCGAGGTATAGGAATCACCCGATGTTTTTGTAGGTACCATTGTTGTTAGCTCTTTTTACGCTTGCACTTTGCCACACACTCTTTTGTTTCAACATTGTTTGTACGGAGATACTCACTACTGGTGGTAGAGCTACCGTATGAGCTAAGCGTTGATACCCTGGTAGGAGCTATTAGATTAGTGAGTAGGATAACACCGGTATGTAGAATATAGATTGAGGTCCGAGAGTTACCAGCTGATTTGCACGTGAAGGAATTGAGGGATTATGATGTGATCCTTGGGATGGACTGGCTCTCTTTGGTATATGCGGTGGTGGATTCACGGCGGGAAGAGAGTGCACTTGAGAATGCAGGATCTTTGAGGAGTTCACCTTCGCGATAGCCAAGACTATTCTTTGGTTTGAGAGATTTCATCTATTTAGGCTTGGAGATTACTCAATAGCGGATGTGTAGGGTATCTGGCCTCGATCTCAGATGCTAAAAGGGAGTGACCCGTGAGTAGTGGTAGGCGTTCTACTAGGGAACCGAGTATGCATGTGTTCCCTAGAGACCTACCGAGGATTAAACCACGAGAAAGAGTTGGAATTCTCTATTGACTTGGTTCCTGCGTGCGGCTTACGTGTTTAGGACCTCATATAGTATGGTGCCCTTGAGAGTTGGAAAGAAGCTGAAGATGTAGGCTGGAGGAGTTGTTGGAGAAAAGTTTTATTCAGCCAAGGAGAGCATATGCATTAGGGAGCTCAATCTTTGTTTGTAGAGAAGAAGGATGGAGTCGTTGAGGCTCTGCATTGACTACAAGGAGTTAAACAAGGTGATAATCAAGAATATGTACCCATTTCCATGGATTGATGACCTCATAGATCAGCTCCAAGGAGCACAGTTGTTCTCCAAAATTGACTTAAGATCCGGATTCCATCAGTGCGGATCCGCGAGGGGGGACATCTAGGCGAGTGCTTTTTGGACTCGCTATGGATAGTATGAGTTCTTGGTGATGCCGTTTGGGCCACAAATGCCCCAATAGTATTTATGGACTTGATAAACCAGGTGTTTTAGCAGTATCTGGACCGTTTCATGGTGGTCTTCATAGATGATATCTTGATTTATTCCCAAAGTCACTAGTCACATATGGAACACTTGAGGAAAGTATTGGAGACTTTGAGGCAGCACCAGCTACATGCTAAGTTCTCCAAGTGTGAGTTCTTGTTTAACAGTATGGCCTTCTTGGGGCATGTCATCAGTGATGCTGGAGTATCACTAGACCCCAAGAAGATAGAGGCGATGGATTATTTGGAAGACAGCGAGCCACGTCAGGGGAAATCACAGACTTCTTGGGATTAGTGGTTACTATCGAAGATTTGTTGAGGAGCTTCTCCCATTTGGCGGCGCCCTATGATGAGGCCCGACCAAGAAGGGTGCTTGGTTTGTTTGGACCTAGGCATGCGAGAAAAGCTTCCTAGTTGAAACACAAATTAGTATCTACACCAGTTCTTATCTTACCACAGAGTGAACGCGGGTACACGGTCTACAATGATACCTATAAAATAGGCTTGGGGTGTGTTTTGATGCAGGACGGGCGAGTCATTGCATATGCTTTGCGTCAGTTGAAGCCATATGAGGAGAACTACAGCACACATGATAGGGAGCTTGTACCGATTGTGTTTGCATTGATGATCTAGCGACACTTTCTCTAAGGTGTGTCATGCAAAATTTACACTAATCACAAGAGCCTCAAGTACATCTTCACTCAGAAGGAGCTGAACATGAGACTACAACGATGGTTGGAGTTGATTAAGGATTATGAACTGAGTATCCATTACTACTCAGGCAAGGCTAACGTGGTGACAGACGTACTGAGTAGGAAGTCCATCTATGGAGTTGCCTTACTTTTGACATCTCAGAGGCCTTTGTTGGAGGATATGAGGAGATTAGATCTGGAGATCATATTGCTAGATATGGATGTCAGCTTGACCAGTTTTTGCATACGACCCACAATATTAGATAGGATCCGGGATACTCAGATACAAGACCCATATTTGGAGGAGATTTGGAGTCAGGTCGGCGGGGGTATCTTACGGCACGATTAGCCGGATACGAGGATGGTACTCTTAGGTATGATGATGAGTCGGTGTGCCCAATATCAGTGAAGAAAGAGATATTAAGCGGAGGCCCATTACCGAGTTATGGGATCTATCCCAAAGGCACAAAGATGTATAAAGGATTGAAGGACCATACGGTGGAAAGACATAAAATGGGAGGTCATTTGAGTTTGTGGCCGCGATTGCCTTACTTGTCATTTGGTAAAGGCGAGCATCAGGAGGCCGGTAGGGAAGTTGCAACCCTTACCGATTCAGTGGAAGTGGGAATATCAACATGGATTTTTGTAGCAGGGGCTACCCGTGCGGAAGGGACATAAGTCAGTATGGGTAATAATGGACCGACTGACTAAGTGGGTACATTTTATGCCTCTGAGACCATGTACCATATTGGAACAGTTGGCATGGTTGTACATTGATGGGATAGTCTGACTACATTGGGTATTAGTTTCGATCATCTTAGATCGCGATGCAGTTGTCGAGATTATGGGAGAGATTGCACACAACTTTGGGCACCCTTCTGGCATTCAATATAGCGTTTCACCCTCAGACAAACGGACAGTCAGAGAAGACCATCCAGATCCCTGAGGACATGTTGAGGGCGCGTGCTTTGGACTTCTGGACTAGGTTAGGGACAAAAGCGTGCGAGTCTAGCAAAGTTTGCCTCACGATAGCTTGACTACGGGCGAGCATACAAATGACACCTTATGAGGCACTGTAAGGGAGGAAGTGTCGATTACCCATTTGTTGGGGTAAATATAGGCGGCGGAAGCTTTCGAACAACGAAGTTGGTCCGACTTCTTGAGGATCAGGTCGGGGATGATCTAAGAGGTCGAAGGTTCCTCAAAGCCCGTCAAAGAGTTATGTTTCTCTAAGCTAGAGTTCTTGGTTGGTGACTCATATGTTTTTAGAGTGTGTTACCAATGAAGGGAGTTGTGAGGTTTGGGAAGCGTGGGAAGCTCAACTTCGCTATATTGGACCCTTCAAGATCCTAGGCGGGTAGGAGGCGTGGCTTAAAGATTGCCTCTACCCGGACACGAGTGCAGAGATCCATGGTGTGTTTCATGTCTCTATGCTGGGCAAATATATCCCTGATCCATCTTAAACGATCCAATAGATCCCGGTAGAAATTCATGAGGATATGTCCCATGAGGAGTGTCATGTGGAGATCTTGGATCACAAGGAGCAACGGCTGCGGAACCAAGCAATTCCTTTTGTCAAGGTAAGATAGAACAACCACTCTGATCGAGTAGTCGACCTGGAAACGAGTGACGACATGAGGATGCGTTACCCAAAATTGTTTGGCCATGGATGATGTATTGGAGACCAGGTGTAAACTTGAGGACGGAATTTTTATAAGGGGGAAGTATTGTAAGAGCCGCCCTGTTTATGGCTATGTTAAACACTTTAATTATCCCTAATTAAGATTTTAGCTGATTAAGTCCCCTAATTTAGTTAGGATAATTAAAGTGAGGGGTTGAATTTCAATTGTGCGCCTATTATGAATTGATACTATTTGAGGTTTTAAAATGCAAAAGGCCTGAATATGATTCCAAACAACTAAGGACTTGTTTGGAGGATTAATTAATACGAGGGTTAAATGACAAAAGAAAAAGAGACATAATTAAATACTCATACAAATGTTGGTAGTCGAGAATTTAATTGGAATTACATAAAAGATGGGAAAATCAAATGTAAAGTGGGCATTCATGATTATATATATATATATATATATATATATATATATATATATATATATATATATATATATATATAAAAGACAATATTATATAGAGGGTGTGCATTGCTTTCGAACCCGGCTATGAATCTTTGGTTGGATTTTTAACTAATGAATCAAAGCAGCGTGAAGGGAAGCAGCGACCACGATCAAAAGCTAGATAAATAAAAGACACCATTAAAGCGGTTGTGGTCACCGAGACATGGCAACCTATTGAAGAAAGCGGCGTGAAGACAAAGGGGAGAATCGGTTTCTCACACAAAAGCCGACCTCCATCAATAAAGAGCGCCACGTGTCACTTTGCATCGCGTTCATCAAAGAGGAGAGGCGAATCCGCCGCGTTGGTGATCCATGCAAAGGCTGGCTTGTCTCCTTACGCCCATTTCGTCCGTTTGAGAGATCATCGTGATCTCTTCCGGCAATTAGTGTGATCACTGCCATAACGACAACCTTTATCATCGAGCCATGTTCCTTCAAAGCCACACCATCGCGAGCAGACACCAAACCCTAGCAGCCATCTTTTCCGAGAGGTAGTAAGTCCTTCTTCCTCGTGAGAGAGAGACCAAGTGCTGACTTTCTCCGAGCCATAGCGGTCTCGTCGAAGCTTGCGGAGTCGCTGGACAAGCAGTAAGCGTGGCCCTCTGAAGATTGACACACAAAGAGCACTCTGTTAAGGTGGTAGAAATCGGCAATACTTGGCCGGTGAGGGGAGTCATCGGACAATCATGGTGAGCGTCCGAGCCAACATCGTTACCTGAACGTTGTCCCTAGAGCACTAAACGTGATTGCAGCCCGATAAGCACCCTTAAACCTACTTTGTAGACCAGAGTTTTTTCCGTTACACTTATGAAAGCATGATATGAGTAAAGCTTGGGCATGGGCTTGTATCAGGGAGACTATCGTATAAGAGGAAGTTGCTTCAGGTTAGAGCCAATAACTAGGGTTGTTAGTAAAGGTGTGAAGGCATTGCATGGAGTCTTTTAATCAACTGGCAAACCCACTGTGATGAGGATCATATATGCAGGAGGATAGTAGTAATGGGTCGCTAGGCACAATGATAGAGATAAACTCCAGATGATGTTCTTTTCCTTGTGCCCACTAATGAGCATATAAACTTCGACAATGAACCCCTACTAGTTGGTTTAAATGCGAGTTAACCACGGCGTATTGATGGACTTATAGTTTAAGGTCTCCATTAACTTGTTTATAGAATGATTAACATCTTCCTAAGTGGTAGTTAGCTTCATACTCTATACTATGTCACACTACCAAGGGTGAGAGAGAGGAGGGGAAGCAATTGTTAAGTGATGATTCACTAAGTATAGGCATGATTAAGCAAGGTTAAACACATGAACCTAGTTGTCAAAAGTATAACTGTTACTTGAATAATAAAGCCCACTGACCTATGGGAGAGAATGAGAATACATGGGTTGTTGAGTTCTAACTAGAGACCATGAGGGATGGACCTAGGTTTTTCAGCTAAGTAAAAGGTTAACCTCATCTAGTAGAGTGAGACCAAAGGTATCGAAAGTGATAAAAAAAAAGCATGTAATGGGTTCAAACCTAACATTAACGAATGAATATTAACTAGATTCAATAAATACCCAACAAAAGCTGGGTAAATATCATTAATGTGTATGAAGGATGGAGGTTAGGTGTATATATGCCATGCATTACAGGTAGGCCACAATACCATGCAATGGATTTAGTGGTCGAACCCAACCCGTTGGAAATAGATTGGGTTAGTTGCCTTCGTGTCACAATAGGCATGAGTAAGACAGGGGGGGGGGGGTATGTAAGTAGTTGGACCTCAATGTAAGGTAAGGAAGCATATTAATGTATAACTAAGTAAGTAGGATTGATGATGAGCATGTTAAGCACACCACTAATATAGTAAACCTAGGTATGAGGCAATACTTATTATACATTAGTATATGTACTGAGAGGTGTTCCATTTACGCAGGATCACAGATGTAGAGATGAGGGTCCGTTAGGAGGGACCACAGATTGTCTGAGATAGATCTTTGATACAAGTAAGTACTCTTGCCTAGTTCCCACTCATTGATTGAGTGGTTCTTGGATTGTTGCAACCATACCTTAGCATGTTTCCTTGATGCTTATGATTGTTGCTTAATTGACTGTATACACACATACCTGTTTTCTTTACTTGTTGGATTTTTGTGTCCATGATTGTGTATGTATGTTGATTTGTTGGATGTTGACATACCTTTATATGTGCTTGTACTTGGTGAGTATGCCTATCTATTGATTAGGTTTGGTGGTGCGTGGAAACCGCGTGAGCACGTGTCTTTGGCGATGTTGGTGTATGTTCTCATGAATTCTTTCACCCAATGCGAGGGAGTGGGACTCACGGTAGGGCGTTGGGGCCGAGGACACCTGGCATCCTCGTGGTAGTACATTCGAGGAGGGATGATACTCTAGTTTGTTGACTTGTCGATTGGGACTATTCTTGGCGGTGTCATCACGTATGAGAGGTGGCGCTACCGACTTCCGACCGAGGGTCGATTCCAGCCCAGGCTGATGACTGACCTAGGGATACTTCAAGTGTCTTCCTTGGATCGCTCGTTTGAGCTTGTGTTTTTAGTTGTTGATAGGAGTCCCTACCATTGCTAAACTCTTTGTGCTTGCTAAACTCTTTGGGGGTAGATTTGAGACTCCCAGATGTTGGATGGTGTGGGGGCGTGGTCCTTGCTTGTTTGACTAAGTCATTTGATTTATTGACTATCTCTGTTTTGGTTTATCATGGTTTCTATTACATGATTTCATTGTACTCCCTGCGGGGGCACTTACTGAGCTTTCCTTTCGAAAGCTTATACACTTGTTGATTTCTTTTCAGATCCCGAGGAGTAGCGGACTTGGACTCGAGAGAGATACATGGGGTGGGAGACCTGTTGTTGAGGTTTGCGAACCTCTTATTTCATTTGGAGTGATAATGAGACTTTTAGGACCTTGATAGGGCCTTTTTATGTATTTGACATTTTAGTGTCTTTAACCCTTTTTATTTCCTTTCGCTTTGTAGACGCTAGTATTATGATTATGTTTTGTTATTATATTTGTTGTTTCTTTATGATTATCTAGGCCTTGTATCCGAGTGGGGATTGTCTCTACTTAGGTACAACCGATTTGTCGCATGCTCAAGGCTCGAGATTTGGGTACAGGGCGTGACACTACTTCTCCCTCACATGATCCTTCGGAAGTTAATGAACTCGGTCCACCAAAGTCTACCAAAAGTCAAAGTTAATGAACTGTCCACCTAAAACCAGAACACATATATTCATCCAACACCTCGGCATTTGAATCACAAACACTTCTCCCCAAACATAAATATAATTCAATAAAACACCGTCATTGTCCATAAATTTAAATAGAAACCATTTTGACAATTGTTCAAATAAAATAAGAGTTTTACAATTGGTCAAATGAGACAAGATATTTGACAATTAGAATCATTTCTTCACAATCATGATAGTTGAAATGTCCAATTGAGCAAAATGCTTCTTATAATGATTATCAACCAAAGATCAAGACTTGATAGGAAGAATAATGTCTTTGACCTTGTTCTATTTCTGTAAGATAAAAAAGAAAAATGTTAAAAATATTATTATTATATCCAGTATGAAATAAAATCATTTGAAGATAAAAGAAAAAATTTAGTAAATATACCTTGCTCTTTTTCTTGGCATCATAAAGACAACAAAACCAATCACCTCCACAAATTAAACCTTCCACAATTTTAGGAGCTAATGAAACATGCTATGAGTCAATGATTCTTCCATCGACACTAAAAATGGCTTCAGAAGCTACATTAATGATAGGTATTGCAAGAACATCCCGAGCAATCTTAGACAAAGTACCATATTTCAAGGTATTTTGCCTTCCACCAATCCAAACCATTAAATTACTTGAATCTCCACACAAATATAACACCCCTCTTCAAGACATGTATCTAAATTTGATTTTTGTGGGACAATGATTTCAACGGTTTTCACAAACTCCAAAAATTCAAACTGTCCTAAGGAAAAACTTTGACCACTAACAATAGTTACAAAACTAGTTCCACTAATTGTTAAATTTTCAGCACTATTTTCACAATCTATGGATTGAAATTCAGCAACATACTCACTATAAAGCTCATACAAACAATTTTTCACATCAAGAATGTAAGTTTGTGCTTCTAATGGAGGATACAATTTAGGAAAGCAAAATTTAATAACCCTCATTTTTCACCTTGGATCTAAAATAGCACCAATTGCCATCAACAAATTGCATTCAACCCAATAGTTGTCAAACTTAATTTCACATTTGCAACCATATAAAAAATGAAGTTATCTTTATCCCTAGTTTCTTGGTATTTTCTATCTAACAATACTTTCACATGATAAACTTCATTTAAAAATAAGTTTGAGATAGGATACTCACTTCCAAAAATGATATTGGTAATGGAACTGAAAAACTTGAAGAATTTCACAAACCTTTGTAGACTTTTCCCAATCTTCATTGCTTGGACAACATTCATAGGTGGAATCCACGATCCTTGTATCTTGGAAGCTTGACTCTCTAAATTGTTGTGCAGTAGATAATATATCATGAGTCAAATTCCACCTTGTTTTGAAATCAATAACAAGCTTTCTATAAGGCAACTGCAATTGTAGTATAATCTCTAAAAACATAATTAGCTATTTCTCAAATTGTTTGATGTGGATTACACTGTCATAGATGTCTTTGATGATACTCTCAATCTCTTCAAGACCATACTGAACCATAATATTCAAGATACATGTGAGTCATGCAGTACACATGAAATATCTTTCCCCCACAAAGCAACTTCTTATGTCTTAAAGTATCCTTCAAATTTCTAATTGCAACAATATTCTTGGTAGTATTGTCAACCGAGATAGTGTAGACCTTATCTTAATTCCCCACTTCTTGCAACATTTGTAAACACTATCGACAATATCAATATCATAAAGAGGAGGAAGATGCACAAAATTCAGAACATGTTTTTGTAACTTCCAATTATTATCAAGTATTCGGTCAGAACATGTACTCCATTTTTTGAGGTGATGACGACCACATATATGTTGTCAAACTAATCTTATTAATAAGAAAACAATCTCTTTTTCTCGCTCTCATATACTAACATGCAATCTTTCTTAGCTGTGACACGAGAAAACTTTTCCCATTGAGGAATTCCCCTTTATTGCATCATGTTAAAACCTTCATCCTCCATGATGGAAAATGGATGCTCATGCATAAGAATCCAATAGGTAACCAATTCTCTCATCTTAATCATGTCCAATTTCCCATCAATAATTGATGGTGCCATGATTGCGTTATCTCATTCCTTCTCTGCTGCTTGGAAACTAATTGTTTGCTGATTATTCATATGATTCTTTTTCATCAAACAACTCTTCCAATGCCTTGAAAAGTTTGTTGCATAACCACTTGCAAGTACTGAAAGCTTAGCCTTGCGATGAATGTACTCCACCTTTTTAGACCCCTCACCAACATCATCTTTAAATTCGACACTACTGATGTTTGTGCCCTTTCCCTCCTTTGAAGTACATATTCTATCACGCCCCGAACCCGATCCCAGGCCCCTCGAGCACGTGACAAACCAGCCGTACCCAAACCAAGGACAGACACTGGCTCGAATGCAAGGCCTAAGATATCAACCTGATTATAATTTACACAGTATAATAACAATATTGATAACAAGTTATATAATATAGCTGAAGCATAAAAGGGTTCTACATAACCCTACAACAGTCCATGACACAAAGTGTCTCAAATATATAATATCTCTATAGGGTTTATACACCTCACTCACAAATGAAAGACACAACAAGCCTTTGAGGGCACTACCAACCTCACCGGGGTATCAGCTAAGCCCCCACGTGAATCCTTCCTAGTCTGCGCCTGCCACTCCTTTACTCCTCGTCACCTGTAGTGGATATCAAAAAGAGGTAACTGAGCACACCAACTATGCTTAGTGGGCACCAGATATAAATCACATGCATATATAAAAGTGGATACAAATATCAAAGGTAATGATTTGGCCCATGGCCCAAAATATCGTCTCAAGATAAATACTGGGTCTGCGACCCAAAACATCATCTCAAGATACATACCTGGCCTGCGGCCCAAAACACCATCTCGAGAAAGATGCTATCAAAGCATAAAATGCTTCCCGACTCCAAGAGGCCTGCTTGAGCCTTAGGCTCAGTCACCAGGTGTATCCTACAGGATGAGTGGAAAACATCATAAATCCTTCCCGTCTTCTAGACGCCTACTCAAGACTTACACTCGGTCACCAGGTATATCCTGCAGGATAAGCATGTGTGTTATCACACGGTCAAGCCCGTGTCGTCACGCGGCCTAAAACTCAAATCCCAACATGGATCAAGACAATCCTATGAATGCACAAAAGCATTTGTCCCTCAGATCCCTACATGGGTCAAGGTATCTCATAAAACTAGTAAAAAACCGATAAATCCAAAAACATATATCGGTTCACAATCCAAGCATATTCTAATTAATAGCAATATGCTACAAACCATAAGCATAAAAATGAAAAGCCTAGCATACCTTTTATTTGAAAATCTATACATGCAAGGTTTTTTAAATTTTGTATACCATTCATTTTTTTGTATGATTACCCAACTTATACAGAAGCTATCCAGTAATCTTCGTCCTGCCTCCATGTTCTATGTTAGGACCTGTTTAATATATTCCATACTCATTATTCCTCATCCTTTTTGAATACATCTTAAACACCCACAAGGAGTTGTATGTATATATACACAAACAACTGACAACTGTAAGGTTGAAACCATTGACCACTAAACCATTAAGCTATGGTACCATGCTTTTAAATTGAGCCATTTACTAGATTTAAGAGCACAAAAGAAAGCTGCATGACTATATTCAAAACATATGAGCCTAAAACTACAGTAGTCTTTTATCCTTGATGAGCAAAAAAGAAACTGCAGTAATTAATTCTCTTATCCTAAAAAATCAAAGCACCAAACATATGAAACATAACCCCCCTATCAATCGTTCATGCAATTCAAGTATCTATCTAACAAATTTAAACAAAGTACTGCGGTTACATGAATTACGAGTAATTGAGCATTCTCCCAAATGCTTCCATTCAGTGAATCCATAAAAAAAAGTACTTTGTTTAACTTATTATGTAGTTCCACAAACTAATCATTATTCCAGAAAATTCATCTTGCAGAAATTCCATATCCAAGAGGTGCAGAAGTTCAACATTCACTTCAAATACAATCTTCCTTCAAAATTCCAAGTTCTATTGTTTTCTAATGGATTAAGAGGGCAGGGTCAAGGAGTCAAGTTCATGCTCAGGCATATATCCAACAGCAACCAAATTATCAACTCATGTAAGGTAGGTGCCAGAACTTTAGTTCATCAATTCACACTTCAAGCATATGCTTCTCTAGTATGCTAGCATGCCTATTAATATCCTGAAGACAATAAAAGAACCAATGCAGTTCTTATACTTGTTTTAGCCATTCAACATACCCAACGAGTTAATGTAGGACCTGCATATATTAGTCATACATATAAACATACTCTCCAAGTCCTCTTAAGCATTTCAACAAACACTTGGCATGCAAAAACCTAAATTCTTTCTATTAACATGGCAGAACATCAAACCCATCCACTATTATACAAGTTAATAATTCAAGTGACATATTATCATCAGTTGGATCACAATAACCTTATACTTCCATTAATCTCTCCAATTAACACCCTAAAAGATTGTTCATGATAATTATGCAATAATAGTGGTACAAGTAGAGAATTGAGTTTCAACTACTCACCGAGAACTACTCACGAATCCTCAACTCTAGATTGCGTGTTGAAATGCTCCCTCATATCGCCTGATCCCCTCCTCAACCTCAGTAAATCCGAGTAACTTCACAACAACAATGAACGATTGTGAGAGGATCTCTGATCTTATCCTCGGTCTTGCGAGTCTTGATCACAAAACTCCCTCCCCAGTCATCAATCTTCACCGCGAAAGGAGAGGGGAAAGGATGGGAGGCTTGAGCTCCCTTTAAATGAGGATGGAGGAGATACATCACGGGTGCGAGGTTGTCGGTTCATGAGCGGAAATGGAAGCGGTTCTGTAAAGTCACGGGAGAGAAGGAATCGCCGACCCAGATCATATTTATCCGGGGCATGGTCTTATTTCTCCACGTTTGCTTGACTAGGTAATAATATTTGGAGCTTAGTTCGGATCAAACCTTTTAATTTAATCACCGTTGTTATGTTTTGATTCAAACTCAGCCTATTCTTTCTTAAGATAAGCATTTTTGTGGTTTTAGCCCTCATAAATGTATTTTATTAAACCATCTTTCTAATCACTTAAAACACTTTAATAATTCAACCATTGTATATGTAAACTATTAAACCATTCTTCTTATTATGGTTTAATTATTCCCGATTTCGCACATAAACCCTCATATTGACACCAAATCAACTGCAAGTCTTTATTTAAACCAAAATTTTAAACAAGTACAGTACTTCAAAGGGGTGGCTTTTACACATTCATCCTCTTTGCCCTCTCCCGTATTTGTTGTTGTTGTTGTTGTTGTTGTATTGGTGGTGGTATTGGTAGTCGTATTGGGAAGGCAATCTTCTTGTGGACTAGATATGGAAATTGGAGAAGAAACATCCATTGTGGACTAGTCATGGAAATTGGAGAAGAAACATCCTTGCAATTGTTTTGTTTACATTACCAATTGGATTGACTGACTAAATTGGAAATTAAGTAACTTAGTGGCCAAGTAGATCTAGTGTCCATTCCGTGAGGATTTGACCTGACTATTGTCTATTTTTATTACTTATGACCATATATGCTTGCGTGCGATGGCTTGAGTATTTGCAGTCATAACCGATGATCAACATCGAACGAAGCGTTACAGGAGATTGAGGACGAGCTGAGTTGGATCGACCCCATCCAGAGTTACCTTAGAAACATAGCATTCCCGTCCAACACCAAAGAAGCTTAATGGGTCACGACCAAGTAAGCTCGCTATAGCCTCCTTGATGGTCAATTATACAAGAAGTTATATACCTTGCCACTCTTGCAGTGCTTGCGCCCCTCCGAGGCAAACTTTACCCTCCACAAAGTTCATGATGGCATAGGAGGAGACCACCTTGGAGGCAGAGCCTTGAGTTACAATGTCCTCCGGCAGAGGTATTATTGGTATACCTAGGTGAAAGATGCTATGGAGTTCACCCTTGGATGTAACATGTGCCAATGTCACTCAAAGATCTAGTAACGACCAGCAGCTCAACTCACTGTGATTGTAAGTCCGAGACCTTTCGTGCTTGGGGGAGTCGACATCCTCTTTCCCTTCCTTATAGCGGTTCGACATCTGAAGTTCCTAATGGTAGCGATCGACTAATTTACTAAGTGGGTGGAAATTTAGCCCCTGGCATCCATCACAGAGAAAGTATGTCAAGGTTTCCTATGGAAATCGATCGTCTGTCGCTTTAGGATTCTTGTAGGCTTCATCACATACAATGGGTGCCACTTCGACAACCAGACATTCAAAAGTTTCAGCTCATAATTAGGCATTGAAGCAAGACTCACCTCAGCTAGTCACCCTCAGGCGAACGACCAGGTTGAAGTGACTAACAAAACTGACAGGAGAGACCCCTTCATACTCATGTTCGGCGTCGAGGTTATAATCCCAATAGAGATCAGGATGCCCACCCTCCGGACATGGGCATTTTACCCAGCAGCCAATGAGGAAAGATTTACAACCGAACTTTACCTCCAAGAAGAAAAGAGAGACATCGATAACATCAAACCTTCGGCTTTCCGCCAGAGAGTCAAACACTTCTATAAGTCCAAAGTGAAAGAAGTCATGTTCCAACCTGGAGACCTGTTCCTACGGGAGAACAAGTTCTAGGGCAACAAGAGTTGGACGAAGAAGTTGACCCTCAACTGGGATGGTCCGTATGTTGTAAAGGAGGTCGTGCGACCTGACACCTATTAGCTTGAGAACATTGACGGGCAAAAGCACAAGCGCTCATACCATGCTGAGAGTTTGCGATGGTTCTATCAATAAAACCATAAGACACTTAGCTCTGCCGCAATGATTACGACTCAACATCCCATAGAACCACCCTTCCCTCCAACTCGTCAAAGTCCCCTCAAGGGGCCGAGTGTTTAATACTCGTAAAAGTCCCCAAAAGGGGACGAGTGTTTAAGATTCGTCAAAGTCCCCCCAAGGGGCCGAGTGATCAACACTAGTCAAAACCCCCCAAATGGATGAGTGGTCAACACTCATCAAAGACCCCCTAAGGAGACCAGTGTTAAACACTCGTTAAAGTCCCCCCCAAGGGACCGAATCATCAATACTCATTAAAATCCTTTAAGGGATCAATCAAGGGACCTCCATGGAGGGCCTGACCTCAAGCCTCAGTTAGAGAACTTCGATGGAAGGCCCGACCTTGAGCCACTGTCAGAGGACCATCCACGGAGGGCTTGACCTCAAGCCTCGATTGGGGACCGTCCACGGAGGGCTTGTCCTCGAGCCATGGTCGGAGGACCTTCCACGGAGGTCCTGACCTCAAGCCTTTGTCGAGAACCTTCCACGAAGGGCCTGACTTTAAGCCAAGGTCAGGGGAACTTCCACGGAGGTTCTGACCTCATGCCTCAGTCGGGGACCTTCCATAAAGGGCCCAACCTCGCGCCACGATCGAGGGACCTTCTACGGAGGGCCTAACCTCAAGACTCGGTTTGGGACCTTCCACAGAGGACCCAACCATGAGCCACAGTTGAGGGACCTTCTACGGAGGGCCTGACCTCAAGCCTTGGTCAGGGACCTTCCATGGAGGGCCTAACCTCAAGCCACGGTCAAAGGATCATCCACGGAGGGCTTGACCTCAAGCCTTGGTCGGGGGACCTTCCACGAAGGGCCTAACCTCTAGCCTCGGTCCAGGGACCTTTTGAGGAGGGCCTGACCTCAAATACCAACCGAGGGACGGTCAATGATTTTCAAAGGATAGGAAATGACCAAAATGAAGGATATCCGAAATTGTTAAATTAACAATTTGTCCATGTACTTTGCCCCAATGTTCATTTCAATTGTGTACTTCGAAAATGTTCAATATGGTCTCTGTACTTTGCTTATTTTATTAAATACTATCCCTGATGCTGACGTTGCGACATAGATGCCATACGGATAAAATACAACCTTTTATTTAATTTTAATTTACACGTGGCTATATTTTGCTAACGTGTCATGCTGATATGACAATTTTTTTTAAAAAAAATGATAAAATAATGTTTAAATTGGAATTTAAAACATGTTGATTTGGCAATTTTCTTTAAAAAAATTATTAATTATATCATTAATTTGTTTTAAAAAAATTAAAAATATTTTAAAAATAAAATTTAAGCAATTAATTATATTATTAATATTTTAAATAAACTAATTATATTATTACTATTTATAAAAAATTATATTATTTTTTTAAAAAATAATTTTTTACAATTATTTTTTTAAAATAATTAATTATATATTTTTTAAAAAATATTGCCACATCAGCAAAATACAGCTACGTGTGAATAAAAGATTCAAAAAAATTGGTCATATTTCATCCGTATGCCGCCTGTGTTGCCACGTCAGCATGAGGGATAGTATTGAACAAAATACACAAAGTACGGTGACCATATTGAACATTTTCAAAGTACAAGGATGAAAATGAACATTGGGGGTAAAGTACATGGGCGAATAGTGGATTTATCCCTATCCAGGTTTAAAGACAACTCAGTTACCTCACTCGAGTATATAAACCTTTATTATCAAGGAACAAGACAGAGAAAGATAAACGTAGTGAAACAAAGTACATTGACTAGTAGTCTTTACAACGTTCTAAGAATACACATGACAAGAAACAAAGTACAGAAAAAGAACAAAAAACAAAATTGTTCCTCAACAAGCGTCGAGTTCGTCCTCGGCCACAACCACAGAGATAACTCCCTTATTATCGCGTGAGCCAAGTCCAAGACCGCAATGTTTGAACCAGACAGCTACAAGAGCTAGATCCATGACCGCATCTTCGGTAACCCCTTCCTCAATAGTCACAAAGATAGGCTCCTCGGCGGCAACCGTAGGAACTACTTCCACCATAGCCGCAAGAATAGGCTCTTCAAAAACAGTTGAGGGAATACCTTAGGCAACGGCTAGGGGAGCAGCTTCGTTAACATCGGTTATAGAACAAAGGCAACCTCTTTAGAACTTGAAGTTGGACAACTATAAGGAGAAGGGGTGGAAGAAGGATCCCCACCTCTAGCCTTGGTCCCGATAAGCCCTCACGCCCCTTCTATATTTTGAGATAAATGTTCAAAGCCACGTCATAGTTTAGGGAGGCTATCTTCAGATCTGGCCTAGACTCTATAGGCTCTTTGAACATGTGAATCCCTTAGAAGCCCATCTCAAAACGCGGTGTTGGATTTAACCAATTCTTCCTCAAGTTGCCCCACCTACCTCGCCAAGCCCCGCACTTGCTTCTCAGATGACTCGAGCGAAGTTTTCGTGGAGGACAAAACCTTTAAGAGGCTTTCCCTCTCTTACTTCAGCTTCTCAATATCCTCCAGGGCGTAGTTAAGAAGACCCTCCTCATGTCAGGTTCTCCTGAGAGTTTCTCTTTTTCTTCTCCTAAGGTCTCAATCTGTTTCTTCAACCCCTTCATGTCTGGCTTGAGAATACTACGCTCAGCTTGGAGAGCTTGGGTGCTATACTCGGAAGCCTTCCACAAAGCCTTGCTCCGGATTCGATCACCGCGAAGCTCGTCCTTCCTCTTCTTCAACAGAACAACCTTCCCACAGAGTTTGACCACTTCTATTAATAGCCTTGAAGCTTTGGCAACCGCTTCTTCCTTCTCCTTTGTCAAAAGGTTAGCTTTGGCTTCAAGCTCAAAGATCTTCCCCTTAAGTTGAGCGATTTCAACCTCATTCTGCTCCAAGATCTCTGTATAAGGATTGACGGTGGCCACATCCTCTCGAAAAAGTCGGGAGATGTGATCTATCCAAAAGACTATCAACATCCGAAGAAAAGTCAACAAGAAATATTTAGAAAAGAAAGGAAAGGAGAAAGCATGAGAAGAAGTCCAAGAATGTACTCACCGAAGCCCCGAGCAAAGAAGAATGAGCAGCTATCTACTATTTCTCGAACCCTCGTAGCTTCTCCTAGACCTTTTCCGACTGCATGGCGTCGAAAATCTCGGCCACCATCACAGGATCCTTGAAGAGCAAACCTTCTGAGAGGCGGAATACTCCTGACGCCTGGCTCGACAAGGACTTAAGCAGTATCTTTTGAGTACCCGCACCCAGCCCCTTGAATTCCTTGACCTTGTCCTGAAGACTAGAGAGCCGATTCACCTTCTGCAGAAGTTCTCCCTTACCATCATCCTCTAAAAAGTGGCAACTTCAGAACGTTCCACCACCGAAGGGACCTCCGCTTCAAATTCCTAGCCATACACCTTGAGGAGTAGACTAACATTGGTGTCGTCCACAGCGACTGCAGGCTGAACCGCAACATCTCTCGGCCTTATCTCCTGTGAGGAAGGAATCTCTTTGGGTTGAACCGATGAAGAGTCACCAAGGGGCCCCTGCTCCTGACATAGCACTCTTTGCAACATGAACCTCAATAGTGCCTCATCATAATCGGTTAGGGAACTCTCTAGAGGCGCAGTTGGATAGACTACCTATTCCAGAGAGGGAACTTGGTCCCGAGGTGACGTTTGGGCCTTCTTCAATAATCGGTATGGCTCAGCAGCAGGACACTTGGCCACCACCAAAGATTCGTTAATGGAGCCCTCCTTCTACCCCTAGGCCCTAGAAGATTCCCAGACCCTCCTTCTTCTCTTGGACTTAGGGTTGGCCATGAATCTGGCCAGGAGCGAGTGAGCAAGCATCGCACAATCTCCACGCTTCATCGGTTCCCCTGTTACATCAAAAAGAGGAGATGAAAGGAAGTTTAATTTTAAACTTTTCACAATAATAACCATGAGGGACCCTACCTATGGCTAAGTACAGGCTACACTTCATAAGATTCTCTGCCGTCAGGTATCTGTGGACAGGAACCTTGGAGAACTCTCAGAAAGCCTTAAATTGGTCTTCCTCCTTGGTGGTCATCCATTCCTCATGGCTGGCATTCTCTTTGGAAACGCCCCATTTAGTCTGGACATTCCACGCAGGCTTGTAAGTAAAATAGAAGAATTTCTTCTTCCAATTCTTCATGGAGGAAGGAAAAGGATCTAGGAAGTATGTCGTCTTACGAGCAGTAAAAAACTACCAGCCGATACCAAAAAGCGAGCTCAAACTAAAGTGGTGATGGAAACAACTCAATGTTGGTTTGACATTGAAATTTTTCAGAACTATCACGAATCTGCAGAGTATCCTTCACAAATTCGGAGTCAACTGAGAGGGGTACAATTCGTAGTGGGTCAGGATCTCCCTAATAATATCGGGGAAAGGCTATCTAAGGCCAGCTACTAAGGTATCCTGGTAAACGACAATCTCCTTGACCCTAGGTTTACAGGCTCTAGCAGAGGAAGAGGGGACCATGTAAGTAGAGGGGAAGAAGAAATTGGATAAGCATCAACTAAAGCCTTGACGTTATCTAGCTTAAGAATACTTGGAAAGGCTAAAGACCCCATCTGGTCCAACCTAGAAAACGAGGAAGGTTTCTTACGCTCTACTGGGGGAGGAACCTCGTCTGAAGAAGATGAGGCAGCCCTAGAGGCCAGAGAAGTGATGTCCATTACCTTCATAGAAGAAAAATTTGAGAGAAGTTGAAGCATAAATCGGAGAAGGCTTTGTCGTACATAAACATTTTCAAAGCAAAAGGAAGCCCAGAACCAGATGAGAAGATGAGGGTTAAGAAAACCTCTCTTTCTTGAATCGGTAGAGACGATTCTTTGAACCGCCGAATTACTTACAACAGCCTGGATCGTATCCTGAAACTGCTTGTAGCAGATGCGTGGCATGTAGACCACAAAAATCGTGTCCTATCATTACGCCAGCTACATCATGCCACCATATTTCGAACCCTATATCTCAAGAGGCATGACAGAATGGTCAACTTGCATTAAATGTCCACCTTACCCCTAACGGCACCACATGGGTCCCATATATACGGCCTTGACTAATCGAAAGTTCCAACATAGTGATCCGATTGGAAGCTCGGACATTTGGCCACAATCGAGGCCTTGAATGCGTCACCCAATTCATCTAATACACCACTCACCCGACCGTAACTAAAGCCTTAGACCCAACGCTCGAATCGTTCCACTGATGTTCGGCCAACGACTTCAGCTCAGTCAATATTAAGCTTGGCCACAACCTCGGCTCCCCGGACAATAGGCCCACTCCGAGGGCTCACATGTTCGGCTCTGATCTGAGCTACCAAAGCTTCGATTTCATATATGAACCCTAGAAATCTCACTACTGACATAACCCTGAACTTTTGGATATCGCCTCGAACCCCCTATGCTCGTCTTGAAGACACGACCGACCCGACACTTAGCTTTCCGAGCCGACCTAAGTCTGAGAGCAACTTGGACAACGCTCAACCTCAAACGAAAGTGTACTGGGGAAGGGGGGCAGAACTTATAATAGGGATGAATCTGGATGAACAAGTGGACCAAATCCAAACACACAAGTGGAACAATTCGGGGTACATATCCAAGTACGTTGATCCTAATTCTAAAGTCTCCTTTAGGAAACATAGCGGGGAGAGTTAATGAGTGAGGGGATCATTGTGGATATATGAAAATTTTTATCTATTTTTTATAAATTACAATTATTTAAAATAAAATAAAACCAGAATGCAGACAAACCTTGCCTAATACAGCTAGAACTAGCCTGTGCCCTGTGCGGGGCCAATCCAAGGCACTTCTAATGGCCATGGCCATTTGGGTCAGATCGGTCGCACAATGCTGGCAATGGCCATTTGGGTTGAACCAGTTGCACAGTACCCAAAGCCGTGGGATCATGTTTGCCCAAAAACTAACTTTACTTTCATCTACCTCAAAATAAATCATTAAATACAAATTCTAATTGTTTGTTGCCTTATGATTTTTAACATTAAGAGAATGTTCATCAATTACAAAACTTTACAAGAATGATTCTTTCATAGCTGGCAATGTTTAATTTATTGAATTTTGTATAGAATTAAGAATTAAAGACCTCAAAAACCAGCCGCCCTTAAAACCGACTTTACCTTTATCTGCCTCAAAATCAGTCATCAAATACAAATTCTAATTGTTTGCTGCCTTATGATTTGATTAAGAAGGCAAGTACTACAAATCCTTAAACAGAGAAAGTTATGATTTTTGACATTAAGAGAATGTTCATCAACTACAAAACTTTACAAGAATGATTCTTTTGTTGCTGGTAGTTTTTTATTGAATTTTTCTACTTAAATTTTGTGTACAATTAAAGAATTAAAGACCTCAAAAACCAGCCGCCCTTATTGTTGCAGTACCACTTCAATTTTATTCTTAAGTTATCAGTATTTATTGAGAGACAAGGCCTAATAGAAAAAACCTAATCCTAAATAATAACTAATAATCAACTAACACATCATTAATAAATAAAATAAAATAACTTGGTTTTGCATCCATGATTGTATAATACACATCATAGTAAAACCGGTTTGCAACAGAACCTAGAAAAGGAAATAACATGAGAAGTATTAGACTAGCCAGGACGAATTTGAGCCATTCCATAGTTCTAGACAGAGATCAAAAGCAACTCCATCTCCATATTCCAAGTTGCATGCATTAAGCTGCCTTAACAGCCTCTCCAAGCAAGAGGAAGCACAGTTCTTGGGATCCAAAAAGTTTCTGTTTGTAGATAGAACCATCAAATCGACAACATCTGCAATAAAATGATGCGCCACGCTGGTGAGCTCAAAGGCTCTTTGTATCCTAAGAGTGCAAAAGTATGTTGACAAGGGGAAGAATGAATCATCACAAGATAGAAGCAGATTTTGTAAATGGGTACTACATCTTTAATGAGTAACTGTAATATTGCAAATATTTATGTAAATAACTCGATCATGATCCTTTATACATAGAAGATACAAGCACAATGATGACTCTCAAGATATGTACCCCTCTTTACCTCACGCAGAATCTTCCTATGATTTAATGCATAAATATCTTGTTCATTTATGCCATCTTCCACAGTAGTTGATGAACAATAACTTTCACTTTCTTTGTTAAATGCATCAAGAGTGTCTTTATACCCATTGTGTAGCAAATAGGAACGAACGATCCTAAATAGGAAATAACATTACACAACAGGAAAAATACATAACTAAATTCACATAGAAAGATTCTGACCATGAAAATGATAATCAATGGTCAATAATGGGTGGGATAACATTCAATAAAAACATTCCACATGGAAGACAAAATTATTCATTTGAAAAATACACATGCACAATATAAATTGTCTATAGAACACTAATTCATAACAATAAAACCAAGACAAACAAAAAATAGCAGAGGAAATTAAAAGTTAGGAGCACAATCATTAAGATTTCAATAAGTTTTGAACTTCCGAATGCCTTATACCTCTAGTAAATCAAGGCAAAATCCATGTCATTTTTTCTAATTGTTTTTTCTTCGATCATCAACTACCTTGGTATTTGACCAAGCAGTAAGGATGACGTTTAAAATCAAACAAGCAAAACTACTAAAAGCTTTCAGACAAACAGACATGTTTCAACAAGTTTCACTTGAACTCACTCTATCATAGAGCAATGCCCATCCACTTGATATGTGCCCTCGCGTAGTATCTAAAAGAAATTTGCACGCACCCTCTGGAAGGCCTTTTGGATCCCCTCGTGGGCCATGTTATAAATGCCCGAAAGAATGGTCTACACCATAGTGGAAGTGGAAACCAGATTAACTTTCCGCTTAAAAAATATCAAGCCATCCGGCACTTCCCAACCAGCTTCGGTTTCTCCCTTGGCAATCTGGGCTCGCAACCACTACAAGGTGTCCAAGGCTACCATATCCTATCATAGGGTATCAAAAATGTTAGCCTAATGTTGAGAAATAGCAAAAAGCTGGTTGGTTTCCTCATCTCGTGGCGAAAGTGCATAAGCAACATGGTTGAGTCTCCTTGCCTTGTACTCCACCCTGAAATCAAAGCCCATTAGTTTACTAATCCAATGTTGTTGAGGAGAAGTAGTTAGCCATTGTTCTAACAAAAATCAATCAATCTGGATGAGAAAGCGTCTCCCCCACATGTAGGGTCACCAATGGGCCATTGCCTTAGCAAGACCAATAAGCGCTCTTTCATAGGCGGCAAGCTTATAATGGTACTCTGCCAATTTTATATTGAAAAATGCGATTGGATGGCCTTCTTGTTGTAGGCCCGCCCAAATGCTATTGTCAGAATTATCACACTCCACTACAAACTCTTTCTCAAAATTTGGCAACTTCAGAACAGGGGCTTTGGACAGAGACCACTTCAATTTGGAGAAGGCCAGGTTGGTTGCATCATCCCATTGGAATGTATTCTTCTTCAATAAACTAGTAGTAGTAAGTGATGCCGCTACTTTACCATAATCCTTTATAAACATTTTTGTAGTACCCTTCTAACCCTAAGAAGCCTCGAATAGGTTATTGGCCAATCCACGATAGCCTTAATCTTACTCAAATCGGCCTCGACTCCTGCATATGAATAACATGACCCAAGTATGCAACTTGCATTTCCCCAAATGTATGCTTTGATTTCTTCAGAAAAAGATGGTGAGTGCGGAGTAATTCAAAAACCAAGCACATATGCTAGAGGTGCTTAATCCCAGTTTTACTATATATTAAAATATTCTCAAAAAAGAATAGGATGAACTTACGCAAGAGCTAGAATACTTCATTTATCAAACTTTGAAAAGTAGAAGAAGCATTAGTTAAACCAAAAGGCATTACCAGAAATTCAAAATATCCATGATGTGTCCAAAAAGTTGTTTTCTCCACATCTCGGCAATCTATTCAGATTTGATGGTATCCCGAGCGAAGATCAAGTTTTGTGAAATATCTTGCTCCATGAAGCTCATCCAACAACTCATCCACTACTGGAATCAAACTTATCTTTTACTGTGCAGTTGTTTAGCTCCCTATAGTCCACACAAAATATCTAACTTCATTCATGTTTCTTCATCACCAACATCAGTAACAAAAAAGGGGACCTACTTGACACACACTGCCATGTTGTAATATTACATCACACTACTTCTCTATCTCATCGTTCTGAAGATAAGGATAACAGTAGGGTTGTACCACCACTGGTCCGGATCCTGGCAATAAGGGAGTACGAGATCACATGTTCGATTTGGTGGCAACCCTAAAGGTTATTGGAACCGATCTCCAAATTCAGCCAATAGATTATCCATAGCTATGGAGATTGAATGTTATCCTTGCATTAGGGTCACCCTCGGCGCTGCACTAGTCTTTTGTCCTTTCCACCGCACCTACTTCCCATCCAGATTGAAACTCATCATTAGGGATGCAAAGTCCCAAAGTATGAGCCCAAACATGCACAGCCATTTGACCCTAAAACCACATCAACACCTTCGAGTAAAGGTCATTAACAAAGAATCAGAATCAACTTTGAAGTTATCGCCTTGCATATGCCATACTGGACACTTTTTCTCCATTTGCCAATGCCACTTAAGGTCCTTGACACTTTCTCTCTACCATGCCAATCCTTGGTAGCACCCCTTTCCTAATGAAGTTATGGGTGCTTCTTGAGTCCACTAACACCACAACGGTCATCCCACCATGAGGGCTTATAGCTGTATTGTTTGAGAAATTTGGAGTCAACGTATTACATGTAAAGAAATTTTTGGATCTCCTGCTCACTATCTGAATCTAGTACCTCATCCAGAAAAGTCTCTTATACCTATGGTTAAAGGAGTATAATTCATCACAGTTAAAGCACAACCCTTTAGCCCTTCTCTCCGTCTTCTCTGCCTTTCAAAGTTTCTTGAAAAATCAAGTTGAAATGCTGCCTAAACTACTGCCAACAGAACCTTCTAGTTTTTCCCCTCCAATTACTCCCTTATTGCATCGGTTACCTGTAGAGACAACAATGGTTGATGTTGGTTTAGGGCTTGCCCACCCTACCATGATTTTGGTGCTCACTGGTGACATGCATTGTTGTTTCTTCTCTAAGGCCCATGTCATATTCATCGCAATTCCCAAGTTTTCGGGTTGTTTCAACTCCACCTCAATCCGGAGGCTCTCCACCAGTCTTGTCGCGCACCTATTAGCGGGGTTTCAAGTCTGTAGTTCTTGCTAATAAAGATTGGAATTGCTGTTGACAATCCTCTACCATTCTCGTCGTTTTCAAATTCGCCAACTTTCCTAAAGGATTATTGCTCAAGGATGGCCCGAACCTCATATTGCAATGCTCCTTAAATTCTTCCTGATTTAAATCCTGCTACTTCTACTCCAATTGATAAAACCACAACTGCGCCTCCCCCCCAAGTGGAAAGCCACAACCCAACTTTCTCTCCCTCCAAGGTTTTCTGATTTCAAAAGAACTGCTCGCATCTCCTCACCCATCCAAGCGGGTCCTGAGTTCTATCAAAGATGGAAAGTCAAGTTTGGAGTACCGCTGTACCAACTGACCACCAGCACGCCCATTTGTCTCTCCTCTGAACAGCTACAACTCACACAGTTGCTGCTATTGGAACCACCAGCACTATCCATTCCTGCCTCATATAGGCTCCTGTAATGCCTTCTGTCTCCGGACTATAGGAAAATTATAGATTTTATTTTATTTTAGTACATAAAATCATGGATTTAATTTATTTCCTGGTTGTTAGTTTCCACATAATTATGTTACCTTATGTTGTTACCTTATTTTTTCCTATGTAGATTTTCTATTTAAGACCATGTATTTATTGTCTAAGAGAATAAGAAAGATTTGAGATTTTTTTCCTCTCTCTTTATTTTCTTCTCCTCTCTGTATTTCCGACATAGTACCAGAGCCCTAGGTTTGACGATCTAGGGATTTTTTTCTTTTTCCTTCATGGCAAACCAAAATTTGTGGAGAACTGAACAACCATGGTGCGATCACTCAAACGACCATTGCATACACATGAAATGTATTGGAAGATTCATCCAAACTGGAAGAAAAAAAAACTGGAAACAAGGATCTTGCACTTCCGGCTAATATCTCGAATCAAGAGAAGTAGTCTCATATAAGCTCGTTTCCCTTTACTAAGGAACATGGGTTGGGCCATCGGGACTACACTGGATATCGGTGTGTTTGGTTTGGTTTCATTGTTTTGGGGTGTTTAGAACTCAAGGTTTTCTTATTGCGCATTTACTTTGATCAATGTCTGGATTTCTTATGACAAAATTTTGTTGTATATAGGGTGTACTATACAACGCGGTTGAGGAGGCTTTACAAGTCACTGAAGCTCACTCATGGTCGTGGGAAGTTTACTTGGAAGGCGATTAATGAGTCGACTGTCACTGAAGTCAGACATTCTCTCACAAATTTGCAGCTTTATTTTAGAGATTCGATAAGAATGGATTATCGTGATGTTCTTGGATTCAAAGCATGTGCAAGTGTTCAATAGGGGTTAGTTTTGATGCAATTCTGAATGGTGCATTTAGCAAGGCCACAAGATTTCTAGAGTTCTAATTACAGAATGCCAAAAAATCCTATCTTTAAGCAAAGCCTATATTATATTTCATGTCACCCATGTGAAGCATCTTCCTAAGTGAGGAGCTTTCATCACTGTGAAACCTGGTGGCATTAGAAATCTCTAGTCCCTAGACATGAGTTCTTCTATTTACACCTCATCAATGTTTTGACTCATTCTAAAACTCTTCCTTTCCACTTTTGTAGTTTGGTCCATATAATGAAGTACAAATCTCTTTAATCATGGAGCATGTGGATTAAGAAAACACAGAACGAGGGTGTCTTATAAACCAATTTGTAAATGCTCCATAGATATCTTTTCATCCTGAGCCTTGTAAACCAATTTGTATACTCTCCATGGATATCTTTTCATCCAAAGCTTACCACTTAGATTCACCAATAGAAGGTAAGAGTATCCATTCTATGATTCTGCCTCCCGTTAGTTATCTTATAGGTCCATTATTAAGATTACTCACCCTATTTTCTTCCACATCCACAGGGTCAAGCTTCTCCATTTTACTTAGATTTCATGTCTAACTTTTCTCAAAACAACTCATTCTCTAACTATTCTAAATATTTGTGGGTATCTCTCTTAATTTGAAGGGAATTACCATGTTCCTTATTTCTAAAAATTACAGTCAATATAAGTAGTTTATTCAAAATATAATCAAAATATAATTTGGCTCCATAGCTATTTCTTGTATATGGAATTTTATTCAAAGACCGATTTGAGAGCCCGAGTATTTATCCACGTTACAGTCTAAATCATTCTGAGTGCTTATTTGGGGCTGATCTGTAGGAATTTCAATGAATTAGACACACTTAGAGTGGACTTCTGTGGTTATTTAAATAGTTTTGTTGGATGTCACTGATTTCTTCTTATTACTAACTGTGGTTTCATTCAGAATCTCCCAATTATGCGCATCAAACCATCATTCTTTCCCCTTCTTGGTGGTTGGGTGCCAACCTACAAATAGTCTGTAAATTTGGACTCTAGCTGGGTATATATTGCCTCTTCAGTCCCTTTTGTTGTTCTTGTTGTTCCGGTTCTGAAGAAGTACACACCTCTATAAGGTGCTCCGGTGTTTAAGCTGGATGCATCCTTATTCCTCTTTGCTTGCTTGGTTTTTGAAGCTCACATCTTAGGGTCTATCCTTGCTTTAGTGAACTGAATCCTAGCTATTCTATTGATCTTCTTTGTAATAAGACCAAAATAGATAACCTCTATTTTATAGCCAATATTAGTGAAAAGATTTCTTAAAATATTTTGTTTCAAATATGAAATTGCCATCCTAACACAATTCAAACTTTATGAAATGTTTTTTGTTCTTTGTCTAATGTTTAAGGCTTCGTTTATTTACCACTTGCTTTTTAAGTAATGGCACCGCACTGGGTCTATGGTCTTTCACTCCTCTTTTGGGCCTTTTAGAGTTGGTCGTTCTCCATTAATGGGCAACCATGTGCTTTTTAAGACATCATGAAAACTTTTTGGCATTTTTGTTTTCACATGGACATATAACTCACGGCCCAGATTTCATCGCCGACGATTGCGAATGTCTTCTCTTCTTCCCCAAAGCCCTAAGAGATGCCTCATTCATTAACTCCCATGCAAAAGTCGTTGGATCATCTTTATACATCACATTTGTGATTGTGTTAACTCTAGTGAGAATCGTCTACTCGAGTAAATGAGAGAGAAGCCAATTCATATGCTATATTTATAGATAGAACAAGAGCTTGTTGCAGAACAAAAAATAAAACTGAAACAAAGATTACCTTTATATGGGCTTGAAGTGGTCCACTGAGAAGATCCTAGAATGCTCGAGTGAAGGATATGGTGCTGAGAAAACCCTAGATCCTGAAGTGGTCCAACAATAGCAACGTTCAAGTGGATAATGGATGCTCGGGAGTTGGGGCTTGCTAGGGGGCTGCCGGGCTGGGGATCAAGAGAGGGAGAGGGTGATCAAGAGAGAGAGAGAGTAAAAGGGGGGCAACGGAGACCGGATTAGAGTGGGGGTGCTCGTCGCTCGGGACTCGGGATTTAGAACTTTAGGATTAGGGTTTGGGTCAAATAGAGGAATGTATATATACATTCCACTGAGAGATTCTGAACCGTTGGATCATTTGATCCAACTGTTATATATATATATATATATATATATATATATATTATAACTTCGAACCAAACTCAAACAAGCTAAATCTAGCTTGAGTTCGACTCACTTACTTTTCGAGCTCAAATTTGAGTTCAAGTTCAGTTCGTTATTAAACTAATCGAATCAAACTTGAGCCAATATCTAATCGAACTCAAGTTGCTCGCGAACAGTTTGATCATTCACCAGCCCTACTCCCAAGTTATTTTAGGGGGAAATTCCCTTAGTTTAGTCCCAGGATTCTAATTATGGCATTCTTTAGTCTAACATTTATCCATGAAGCGAAGATGACTTCATATTTTTTCTTATTGACTCTTTGTCCTGTTAATCTCCCATAAATTTGCATGCACAAATTCAAATTTCTAGCCTCCTTCCTTGAGGCTGTACAAAATAGTAGAATGTCATTAGCATACATGATAATATGATTTATTGTATTGTTTTCTACAACCCTAATGCCTCTCAGAAGCTGCATGCTATTAGCTTTATTCAATAATGATGTTAAACACTTGTGCAACAATGATGAAAAGATACGGTGAAATCGAATCTCCTGCTTGAGTCAGCCAGTAGATTTCACCCATTTCCCTACCCTTCCACTAAAAGGTAGGCTATTGTTTGGGTTTCTATGCATGCCTTAATCCAAGCTACCCATCTAGCTGAGAAATTCATCTTAGTGAGCATTGCAACTATAGTGTCCCACCTCATTACATCATACGCTTTTTCTATGTCCAGTTTTGTCATCATCATTGGGTGGCTTTGGGTGTCAACCACTAAAGTATGTGCTAGTTCTTGTGCCATTAGAATATTATTGTATATGGATCTACCCTTGATAAATGCATATTTTTCTTCCCCTATTAATTCTGGTAATACCTCCCATATTATGTTAGATAGTATCCTAGTAATAATTTTATAGTTCACATTGCAAAGTGAAATGGGTCTGAAGTCTGTAACTAGCTGGGGTTTTCCCTTTTCGGGACTAGAGTAATGTAAGTTTGGTTATAAGATGCAGGGAAAGATGCATGATTTTTAAAAAAAAATGTAATATAGCCTTAACTACCGATTCCCTTATGGAATTCCAGTAGGTTTTGAGGAACTCACTGTTTAGTCCATTGTGGCCAGGGGCCTTACCTTTAGGCTTTGCTTGTTTGGAGGTATTTGGAGGTTTCATAAAGAAAGGGAAGGGAAGGGAAGGGAAGGGAAAGTAAGGTTTTCAAGTAAACCTTGTTTGGGGCCAAAGTAAAGTAATAGAAGGTTTTTAAACCTTATTGTGTTTGGTTTGAAGGTAATGGAAGGTGAGGTTATACACCAACATTACCAAAATACCCTTTATAGAAATAAAAGATTTGTAGGATGTTATATACTAAATATTCAATTAATATTTAATATTATATACTAAAAAATTTATTAATTTTTTAAATTTATTTATGCACCTTGTAATTTGATTTATAATTTTAATAATTCCTTTTTTTCTAAAATTTTAAACTTGTGAGCATTTTGCATTGACTATCATAATAATACAACACACAAATTAATACTTCAAGAATAAAGTGTTACACATTACTAGTCATAAAAAATCAAGTCAACATTACTAGTCCAAAATAACCAAAATAACATGTTGCAACCATAAAATGTTTCACATTACTAGTCCACATTACTAGTCAACATTACAAGTCCAAAACAAAACAAACACAGCTCAAAGCATGGAGAACTCCAAAAAACAAATTCAGTCAACATGTGCCTTCCAATTCCTCCCAAGAACATGCAAGAATAATTCTCAAAGTTACACATATGTCTTACATAAACACATCTACAATCATTATTCAAGGAAATAACATTGTACTTCAAACCACAACACAAGATAACAGCCCATTGAAATGATCATGATTAGTACTAATAAGCATAAAGAACTACATAGAAAAAAAAATGACTTCAGAAACTTAATTTGCAGGAATTCATGGGGAATAATTTTCTATTCAACCTAAATATATCATATCATCTAGAATCTACACCACAAGCAAGACTAAGAAGAAAAATTGTACTCAAAACCACAACACTATATGCTGGAGTGAAATGAGATGAGAACCAAATAAATAATTATCCCATACCACCACTTAGCATTAAGAAGAGTCATATAAAATGAAATATAGCACTAGATGTCATGATCAAATACCAAGAACTGTGCCACAAAGGACATCAATACACAAACAAAACCATGAATATTCTCTTGTTGATGTTGTTAATATCTATTTAGAGTCATAAAAAATAATAGTTAATATGAAATCAAGAAATTATACGAATTTGGTGATGATAAATTCTAAATTATTTACAAGGTAGGGTTCTTTGTAAAAATGTTATTGTTATCCAGTGCATCATTCATATTACCTATGGTGCTACTTGTTTTGGAGTCACATATGGCTCTATATAAAGATAACACATATTGTGTAGTTTGACAATGAACATGAATTCAGATCAAATTCACCAAAAAAGGAGAAAACCAAATTTAAAATAAAAATCATAAACAGGTAATAAAAGGATCACAATTTTTAAACTAAGTTCATATCAATGAACCCGGTATCTCAGTAGGGTAGATTTATAACTCTAAAATACAGACATGGCACTAGCACAATTCAGCTACTTCACCATAAATTTAAACCAAGAATTTGAAACAACAAAACTCCATTGAATGAAAAACAAATAGAAATCAGAAAATCAGACAAAAGAATCCTTGGATTTCTGAATGTTAATCAAAGATGTAATTTTTACCATTAATTTGTGCAGAATTAAAAGATATACCCTCCGAAAAAAAACACTAATTCAATTCCATCCCCCAAAAAGAAAAAGAAGGGCAGAAACAAACTGAAACCTTAATTCTCAATCCCCACAAACAAATCTCAACAAGAATCCAAACCATTAACAAGAAAAGCTTCAAAGTTTTACCTAAAATCCCATCCAAAACGAAGATCAGTTTGAATCAAAGCCCACAAACAAACTGAAATCAAGAAAGAGACTACATCACCTTGCAGAACATGAAAAAGATCAAAACTCCAGAACATGAAAAAGATCAAAACAAAAAAGGCTCACCTTGCACGGAGGGACGACAAGCTTCAAAAATGAATTCGCCGGACAATCTCTCGACGGATCAACTGGATCGCTTGGCCGGCGAGGGCAGTGAGGTGTGATCGTTGGAGTATTGGAGGTTGTCGGCAGCCAGCTGCAAGATTGGAAAAGAAGAGAGGTTTTCATGAAAAGGGCAGTTTGGTAATCTTTTAAAATATAACCTTGGAAACCCTCTGATTTGGAGAGTTGAAAAATGGAGTAAAATGGGGGGTTTTAACCCTCCATTTTACCTCCAATAACCTCCAAAAACCTTACCCTCCTTAACCCTTCCCAGATCCAAACAAGGGTTTATGTTGACCCTCCAAACCCGTACTTTATGAAACCTCCAAATACCTCCAAACAAGCAAAGCCTTAGGCATTGATGTTTAAATATCCCATACCTTGTAACTTGTCTGACCAACCATTTGCTTCTGTCTTCAGTGATCTGTGGTAGGTCATCAGGGATGGCTAGCATCAGGCTGTTGAGATCCCAGTGGTCCTTCTCCTACCATAACTTGTTGTAAAAGGAAATAAAACATTCCTCTATTTGTTCTGGATTTGTAATGGTTTCATTGTGCACATTCATGATGATGTTAATTCTATTAGTTTTCCTATGTTTTCTAGCATTTGGTGAAATAATTTCAAGTTATAGTCCCCATTTTGGAGCCAGTTCCTCCTTGCTCTCTGTGGCCAGTGTGTTGTGTTTAGTCTCATCAATGCTTGTTGTTTATTATATAAATAAGGCCCTTAATCTAATCCATGTTTCATTATCCCTTGATTCCCAGTCTAATCTTTCTACCCTAGCTATTAATTTCCTCTTCAACTGCTATGATTCTTTGTTCATATCCCTGATTTATACTTTTACAATTTCTGATTAGTTCTTTTCTTAACCTGTGGAACCTATGACTCACATTGTGTTAATGGGTTACCTGCCCCCTCATTGCACCAGATTGTCCCTACTGTTTCATTACATTTTTAAACCAAAGCTGAAATGAAATTCAAATCAATTTATAAATATCGAACGAACCGAACCGACTGTGCTGGTAGAAATGAGAAACGATCCCATGGTCTCGGTTCCATGGGATCATCCATGGAACCGAGCCCATGGTTGATCTGAGTCGTTAAAGCCGCTTCGGGATGTGTGCGTGTCGCACATCCCAAAACGACCATAAAGATAATTCTGAGATGTGTGACACTCACACATCCCGAAGCAGCTTTAACGGCTCGGATCAACCATGGGCTCAGTTCCATGGATGATCCCATGGGATCATTACTCGGTAGAAGCAATGGGATCATTACTCGGCAGAAACATGGAAGCGATCATCTTAGTTGATTGGTGGACGGCTAGGATCATCCAGACGTTGGATAGGCATCACACCGATCGGGCGGCCCAGATACGTCGATCTCGAACGGTCCAATTTTAAATGGGATGGATCCCAGGTTTTCGAACACCAAACCAATTCCCCTTTCTTTTGGTTCAGAGCTCTTCTTCTGCTTGCCCCCCCCTTCTCCTATCTTCTCTTCTCCACCATCGCCAGCAGCGCCAGCGAGAGAGATAGATTGATACGAGAGGGATGGAAACCCTAATGGTGGATCGAGTGCAGAGCAGCCTCCGCCTCTTCATGCCCAAGAACGCCATCTTCCTCTGCGAACGCCTCTGCGCTGAGTTCCCCTCCGAGGTCGTCAGCCCATCTTCTCTGTCCATTTGTTCTCCTTTAAGTCATCTTCTGTAATTTGATCTGATCCCCGCGGGCGTATTCTTTTTCGAGCAATGATTTCCACAAGCTGCTTATTCCCCGGTTGATCCCTAGTCTATGAAATGTTTTCCGTTGAGGAGTTTAATACTCCTTTTTTTTCCATTCCTTTTGAAGAATAATGTTGATGTTTTTTTTTTCTCACTTGCTGTTGGATGAGTGCGTTCTTCTGGTTATAGGCTTTTTCATGTTGTTTTGCATGCCTATGCATTTTTTTTCCCGGTTTTATTTTGCTTTGATTGTGTTGGAAGGGGAAGACTTTGGTGATTTATATTAAAAGAATTTTACTGATTTTTATGTTTTGGAATTCTTGAATGCAGTCTAATCTGCAACTTCTGGCAAGCTGCTACTTGGGCAACAACCAGGCTTACTGTGCATACCATATCTTGAAAGGTACCCGCAGAAGAGGCTCAGTTGATTGATTACCCATTGTTATGCGGCAACTTGGATTTCTGTATATACTGTGCATTAATTATTCATTTAATGTTGCAATCTTTTGCTTGCATTTTGGATGAATTTTGTGTGGCAGTTGTTGTATGCTTGCGATTTCTAATAATGCGTTGTTGTAAATCTTACCACTCATCCTGGCTTGTGAAATATGAAGGAAAGCAGATGCCCCAGTCCCGCTACTTGTTTGCTATATCATGCTTTCAGATGAATCTTCTCTGGGAGGCTGAAGCAGCATTATCCCCTGCCAATGAGCCCAACTCAGAGGTACTCAAAATATCTTTTTCTCCATGACTGTTCTGGAATATCTGTTAAACCAAATAAAATACTTGTGCTATTCATTACATGAGGCAAGCTTCTGTATTTTCTAGTATACCATGTCTACCATAATCTAGTGCCTGCAGGCATGGAAAAATACAACACATATAGATAATGGGATACATGTACAACTATTGTTAGATTGAAGCGAGCATATATCTTGACAGCTTGTTTGTGTTAATTCTGTATATCCAACTGCTTTGATTTTTCTTGTGGAATACCATTTAACATGCTTGTAGTAGCAAAGAGGAACTTGCTGCTCATTGTTCATTTTATTCCTTTATGCAGGTTCCAAATGGAGCTGCTGGCCATTATCTGCTTGGACTTGTTTATAGGTCTTTATTCTCTTGGACTATCTTTTTATTTTTTTGTTATTAAAGCCATTTTGATTCAAACCGTATGTTTCCTTATATTAGTCAGGCTCTACATGCTGACAAATTTACATGGGAATCTTGAGGATGATGTTATTTACTTGTAGTTTTTTAGTTAAGTGATCTATAAATTGTTGTACTATCACAGAAATAGCCCCAAGCGGTAGTTCTCTGGAATATGGACAAAGGTTGTCATTTTGATTTCTTCACTTATGGATTATTACTAATGTATGCCAGCCAGGTATACTAGCAGACGGTCATGTGCTGTTGATCACTTTCTGCAAGCTCTGACCATAGATCCACTTCTCTGGGCCGCCTATGAGGAACTATGCATACTAGGTCAGTATGATGCTTGTTTTTGTTCAATAAAGGGCATTTTTCATTTCTTTTTCTACGAAGAGATTTGCAGTAATGCATTATTTGAATCGGAGTTGACTGTACTGTTTTGTAGCACTCATGGTATTCCGCCATTGGTTCCTTCCCGTGCATTGAAAGTATGTAAACACTTTGAACAAGTCCAAAACTATGATCTAATATTTTCCCCTGGCTTTGTCGCGGCCACCTATTGCACTCTATTGTCTAGATTATCCTTTGCTATTACATAATTTTAAAATTATTATGGCACTGGATCTTTAAAGGTTGCCTAGTAATGCAAGCAGCAATTACAGGCTCTCTAAGAATATTTGTGCTTTATGAAAACTGGTGATCTTGGATCTGCACCACATCTTACTCTATGCCACATCTCTTCATTCTTAGCATCCTGATATTTTAGTCATATTTCTCATGTTTATTCACATAGAACTGTTTCGATAATGTATATATATTTACCTATCCACTTGGCAATCTGTATAGGAAGTTATTGATATTGTTACTGTAATTGTATCAAGTGTTTTTCCTTTGATGCATGTATAATCCGTATTAAAATTTAATGGTGTTTTTAAGTTCTCATATGTATTGAAACATGCATCAAAATCTCTTCAGGTGCTGCGGAGGGAGCAAATGACTGCTTCAGTGATGCTGCTGCTTCTCGCATCCAACAGCAGTACTTAACTGAATCAAGTTCCCAAAAGATAAGTATTGGGGATGAGGACCGCAGTATACAGTCTAGTAGGATACCGGGTTTAAACGATTCAAGTCCAAAGCAATCAAAACAATTTCACCCTAACAACATCAAGGAGATTAATAACAACCCTCATGTGGTGATGGCAACTGGGCAGGCTGCAAACAGTGGGTCTTCCAATTTGTCATTGTATAATACACCATCTCCAGTAGCTTCACAGGTGAGTGTATTTGAAGAATCATCTGAAGTCATCACAGAAACTTGTAATGGTTGTTATTGTGCTGTTGAAACCTTTTGTTTCTACAGTTATCTGTGTATTTAATTAACTGCTGTGTTGTTACAGTTTATCAAGGAGTAATTATTTCCTCAATATTTTTCATTCCTTTTTGCAAACTTCCTTCTTTGCAAACAAAGTTTTATAATTCGTATCATTATGAGTAAACTTTGATGGCTTTAGCTTTGCCTCATAAGGCGGCAAACTAATTTTTCCTTTCTGCTTTCAGCAGCTATCAGGAGTAGCCCCACCACCTTTATGCAGAAATGCCTACTTCAATGCTGTCGGTTGTGATGGCTCTAGTAAGCCAGTTGCTAATGCTGCAATTCTGGCCCCCAGGAGGAAGGCCATGGAGGAAGGGAGATTGCGGAAGGTTGTTACCAGCTTATGGTTTTCTATCACACTGTAAAACACATTGAGGATAGGTTTCATGCAATGAACGCATTTCTTGGAAATCAATAATTTTTTTCATCCATGTAGACCTGTCTGTGAACTTTGCCTCTTAAACTCCTAATACTTTTTGGAACCGCTTCCTTTATGTTGCCAAAGTGCTACTACTTGTCTTCAAAGCCTTAAAAGAAAGAGATTTTTGTTTTGTTTTGTTACCAAACTCTTTAAAGAATTAAGAATTCATCACTTGGTTAGTGTGCAATTTTTCATATTGCTCAGTATATGTTCTCAATATAAACATGATTGTATCATTATTCCTTGGTCAATCTTCTTTGTTGTCAATATGTGGATTCTGTTGTAGCCTGGCTTTTGTTATACTTTTTCCATGTTATAATTTAATTCATCCCTACATAAAGTTAGGTTCCTATTTTTAATAAATCCTCTTAAGAAAGTGTAGTTGTACTACCATTGCTGCACATAACAGTATCATTTCTCTGAGAGTCCACTTTCCTTTCTGGAAGCCATATATTCTATCTTCTTTTCTTATGCCAAAAATGCCATAACCTTCTATTACGTGTATGCATGCTTTACTCATTGTGTAAAGTTGGAGAATTTGATTGGTAAGAGTTATCTTTACCTAGTCACAATGTTCAATAATTTGGTCCATTTTTCAATTGATTAGACTTCGACTTAACTGCAGATCTTCCATTAGTTTCTGCTTTTGCTGTTTCTATTTAGGTGCATAATCATTTATCCTGTTTGTTGCTGAACATAATCAATCCATAGGTTAGACTTGGAAAATTTTGTTTTTGGCTAAACACTCGGGGCATGTGATGATATTTGGAATTTCTACTGTGTGATTTTTCATTTAGGTAGTTTTCTCAGTTACTAATAATATATGAAGATGAGTTGCCCTATGCATGCTTCATGGGCATCTAGGCAATGAATTTTTAACGTGATATGTTTGCAGGTATCTGGGAGACTCTTTTCTGATTCAGGACCCCGGCGAAGTACAAGACTCTCTGGGGAAGTAACAAGTATAAATTCCAATGCTTCGCAAGCGGGAGGAATTGGGACTAATCATTCGTCATCTAGATTTCTTGGGGGATTCTCTTCATCATCATCTTCTAAAACTAGTTCAGCTGCCTTCCGTTCCATGACAGGTCGAAAGGGACCATCCGGTGTCACTGAAAGTTTCGATGAAGGTAGTTTATGAGCACTCTTTTGAGTAAAATCTTATTTTATAAGTAACATGTGTAAAACCATAAGAGTTTTTTAAACTGTTTCGTTTATGTATCACTAAATTACATTTATGATCTAGATTTTCAGAAATTTTTTTTGTTTGTCTAAATAGTGCCTGAGTGCATCAGCTTTTTAGCTTAAGCAAAATTTGAAACAATTAAAAGAAATTCTGGCATATCTTCTACACAGCTGGGTTCTGCTATTCTAGGCAAAGAAACTCCATGTTTTTATTTGATCCTATTTCTCTCTTCTGGTATTGTTAAATTATTTTAACATCCTATTATGTTAATGCTTGTTTCTGCATTCCCTAATATTTCTTTCTGTCCATGGTTTTACAAGTAACCAGACTGGTATTGCTGAACTTACCTGAATCTATCTAATTGAAGGGAAGAAAATAGAGGCTTTTGGCGATTCCTGTGCAGATGGTGCATCAGCAACAGTATCATCTGTAGCAATCTTTGTTGATTGTAGATGTGTTGAAGAAGACAAGATCGATGGTGGGCTATTGGTGCATGACTCAAAATTGATAAATGGCATACGAGAGCTATTGGGGCTCTTGAGTACTCTTGGTGAAGGCTACAGACTTTCTTGTATGTATAGATGCCAGGTATGGAAACTATGTGAAAAACAACATTCTGTTTTAGTTGTTTTATTGCTTATAGTGTGTGGTTCTGGTGTGAGCAGGAAGCTTTGGAAGTTTATCAAAAACTTTCACAAAATCAGTATAATACTGGATGGGTGCTTTCTCAGGTATTTTACTTCTCTAGACTGTCTTCACTTGCTGAAGATTAATGACCTTAATGATTGGCAAGTGTTAGTTTAACCTTATTGTAGAATGTTAGAAATATTGGTTTTTGAATTATCTAAACTGGTTTCATAATCCTGTGGTGAATGTCTGGGATAAACTATCCCAAGTTATTCAACAACCAAACATCCCCTTGATGTTTCTGGCAGGAGGAAAAGCACAAGCAGACTTCTAAATGAAATGGGTGCTATGTGATGTATAATGTTTGGACCAAATATTTTTTTTCTTAAATTCATGGGAGCAAGAAATTAATAATCAGGCACTAATGTAGTCTGCCCAATTTACTTTGTTCAGCAATAATTTATATTTATGTCTTTCATTTATATTCATTTTGTCAAGAAATTTGTTTAGAAGTTTGGATTACTGGGATATCTTCTGATAACTCTATAAAGATCTGTTTATTTATCTTTTTTTGCTTCTTATTTGAAACATTTGAACCTAATAATTGCTTATGCTAACAATTTCCATGCAAGAGCAAGGCTATAACTGATACCATTTATGAATTTGATGCTTAAAAGATTCTTGCTTGAACATCTATAATTTGTTGGTATGAGTATGTAGATCACCATGCAATATGTTTATTCACTGCTAGAGACTACTGTTATATAATAATAATATCTAATGCAGGTTGGGAAAGCACATTTTGAAATGGTAGACTATTTTGAAGCTGATCGCTTCTTTGATTTGGCACGTCGAGTGTCAGCATACACCTTAGAAGGGATGGACATCTACTCTACTGTCCTTTATGTAAGTTCATTTTAACCATCAGTTTCTGTACTAGTTTTGCCAATATATTGATGGCATTTTCTTTCCTGGTTGTGGTGTAGCTTACTCTAAGATTTCTATATCACATTTTTTCATTCATGCATACCATCAATCCATCGTTTCTTGTTCCTTAGGCTTCATCATCACTGTACACTTCCAGCCATGATTTGTTAGGATGGTACACCTTGGCACCAGCTAATTTTTGCTTCTAGCTTTCTTTGAACTGTGTGGAGTGTCAGAATTCGCAGTCCTTGGACAGAGCTGATTTTCTGTATCTGCATGATGTCTAACAAAAATAAACATGTCTTATTAGAAACACCTTAGTCGAGAGTACCTTGATATTACCTTGGCACATTATTGCTCTTCACATGACATGTGTACTTTAAATTTTTTTTTTTTTTTTTGAACAGTCCTAGTGTGACAGATGTTTAGATGTGAGGCTTTATACTTCAAATGATTTTTATTTTCTCAGCATTTGAAGGAGGAAATGAAGCTGAGCTACCTTTCACAAGAACTTATTTCAACTGATCGATTGTCTCCTCAAGCATGGTATGCTCTAATCTAAACCTTTGAAATGGGGTGTTGTCTGGTATGTGGGGGTTTATATGGTTCATTTTACATGTATGTTCAAGTGCCTTCAGTCACTAGTAAATGCAATAATCTATAAAGAGGTTGTGGAATTCTATATTGTTGAGATATTATTTTGTTTGGTCAGATTTTTGTTTTCTGTGAATATGTTTTTCCTTTCTAGAGAAGAACTGTATCCAATGCTGCTTGTAGACAATTTGTTCTTATATCGAGTATGATTTGTAATTCGAAGTTGTAATCAATACTTCATAAGTATCAAGTCTTGGGACTAAGTTTGATCACCCCGTCATCCAAAGGTCTGCAGTTAGCTATGTTCCTTTGAATATTTACAACAAAGCTCTCTTTATTTTTTTCCAGTCATTATTTTATTGGACATCAGATTATCTACTGGAGTACAATTGTGTTTTCAGTTTGATATTTTTAAAACTTTTTATTTTGTGGTGTAAAAGTACATTCGATTGCCTTAGATTCATTGATGACATTGTTTTGTAGGTGTGCCATGGGAAACTGCTATAGCTTGCTGAAAGATCATGAAACTGCTCTAAAGAATTTCCAGCGAGCAGTGCATTTAGACTCCAGATTTGCTTACGCCCACACGCTTTGTGGCCATGAGTATGGTTCTTACCACCATGTTTACTTTTAATATGTTGGGCATTTGCAAAATGGTTATTCCCACTTAATATCATTTATCTCAGCCACCAAACTTTTGCATTCATCTTTTCTTTGGTCACCTTTGCACTGATAGGTATGTTGCTTTGGAAGACTTTGAAAATGGCATAAAGTGCTACCAGAGAGCTCTTCAAGTAGACGAAAGACATTATAATTCCTGGTATGGTCTTGGGGTAATATACCTTAGGCAAGAGAAGTTCCAATTTGCGGAGCATCATTTCCGAAGAGCTTTCTTTATTAACCCGCGCTCATCTGTTCTTATGTGCTATCTTGGAATGTCTTTGCATTCCTTGAGGGTAAGGATCTGATCATATGTTATACCAATTCTTTCCTTTTATTCTGTCAGCATGTAAATCTTAGCTTGTGATGGATTATATGGCCCAAATTTCAAATTGTAAAAAACTATGATTTCGGCTTCAATATGGCCGTTATGTGAATCATGTATTCAATTTCTTTCATGAACATCTATACCTTCAAATATGGCAGAGAAATGAGGAAGCACTGGAGATGATTGAGAAAGCCATCTTAGCTGATCCAAAGAATCCGCTTCCTCTGTATCAAAAAGCTAACATATTACTGAGCCTTGAAAGATATGATGAGGCTCTAATGAATTTGGATCAGCTGAAAGAGTGTGCACCTCGGGAAACTAGTGTTTATGCTTTGATGGGTAAGATATACAAGAAGCTTAACATGCATGAGAAGGCGATGTTCTATTTCGGACATGCCCTGGATCTCAAGCCTCCTGCAAGTGATGTTGCCATCATTAAGGTATGTATCTCTGCACTCGTTTTTTTTTATTTAAACACATGCCAAGTGCTAAACGTTAGAACTCCATAACCATGTTAAGAACAAACACATTTCATTTAGGTTGTCTGATTTAAGTTACTATTGTGTATCACTGTTATTTTGTGAAATTTCTTGTAGTGTGTCTTTCGCTTTCTTCAGTCATTGCTTAAGTTTGTTGTGCTTTACTTCTGACAGTCAGCGATGGAAAAGTTGTTCCTACCGGATGAAATCGATGACTCCCTTTAGACTATCTGAATTCCTCAATGGATCAGCGAGGGTTGCCTCAGTAAAGCATAAAGCCCGCCCAGCTTGTGCTTTCGAACGATACAGAAGAAAATGAAGCAGATCGCGAATGACGAATTTCTGATCAGGGTGCTCCCTGTCAAGCCTTCCAGTTTTGTAGCTTTTAACCCAATTGTTGTTAGGACTTAGATATTTAGGCCGAGTAGCTCAAATGTCAGTGATAGTTGTAAAAGGAAGAATGTAATTGCCTTGTAACATAATCACAGACATTACTCGTAATTTAATTCCATTCTGGATATAAGAGGTTATGAAAAATGTACTACTGATTAGCATGCGGGTAATAATCTTGGTAGGTTATCGTACTATATCCATTTTTCACTTTGGTGACTCTGAGACTCCGCCCCCGGTGACAGAATCCTTTTAACCAGAGGTTTCAATTTAGATTCCAGCCAGTCAATGTTCTTCTTCAAGTAATCCATCAATAAACAAACCCTAAAACCCATTTAAAAAAAAAAAATCAGAAAAGGGACTTCTTTCCTCTTCCCATTAAAGAAGTAAAAAGAACATCAATAAGAATCAACCTCCATTGGGGCCAGGCGAATGCTCAACCATAACATCACTCAGATTCACAAGATCCTCAATATTCACTGCGCACTCATATCAATGGCCATTGTCATGAAAACCCAAAATTCATTTTCAAGTCAAAAGACTCAAAACCTCAACTTTCCATTGATTCTATCTCCGCCTTCCAATGATTCCATCTGAGCCAGGAGGGCCGATCACGACCGGCCTGAACACCATCTCCACCTTCTCTAGAGGTTTAGGTTGGGGCACGATGCCGCCGGTGGCTGGCCACAAAGCCCCGAGTTCCCAACAAACATAGCGGCTGAGAAGGATGCCAACGACAGTGCGACCGCGCCAGTGAGGCAGCGGGGCTCAAGCTCAGCACCGGCGCCGGTATGCTGGAAACCCGGTGGCGGGGGAGGAGGTCGCGCGGGTGAAGGAGGAATTAGGGTTAAAGTTAGGGTTTGATTAATGATGTTAGTAATTATGTTGTTAGTAATTAAAAATGATTTTAGTTGTAATAGGGACCGGCTTTTTAAGTTGACTAAACATCCAACATGGTAGTTTCGGCGAGCCACGTGGGATTAAATTGGCCGGAATCGTCTGGGTACCCTCCTGTTGAAACAAAATCGATTTCTGGTACCCAAAATAATACAAATTGAAATTAGGTCACCGAAGTGAAAAAACGGGCATAGTACGGTAACCTACCTACCAAGATTATTACCCGATTAGCATGCTGCTGTTTTCCATTTCTGTAAATGCATACAATGACATCTAAATTATTAAGGTCACCTTTGCTTGGTTACTCTTTTAAATCATAGTCATGGATTGGTTCCATTGCCCTGTCTTCTGATTGACAAGGAGGCCCGGGCAAAGCCTTTTTTCCACCTCTTCAATCCTTGGATCGAATTCTGAATGTGCTTTTGGTCACTGCTGTTGGATCGATTTCTGCAACTAATCATGTTGGCATTCTTACTGAGAATGCAAGGAAGCATTTGAACAATGTAAGTAATGAATTTGACCATTTTTGTAGAGCATCAATGAATGTTATAATGAGAAGAAGCCGATTCTGCAGGTTGTCTTTTATGTATTCAATCCAGCCCTCAATGCAGTAAACTTAGCGCAGACCATTACATTAGAGAGGATGCTTTTGTTGTGGTTTATGTCTGTGAATCTCTTCCTCAACTTTGTCATTGTCTCTGCACTTGCCTGGGCAATCATCCACATCTTCAAAACTCCTGCCAGAATTAGAGCTGTTATATTTGCCTCTTGTTCAGCTGGTAAACTATGGATGATTTTTTTTTTTTTCCTTTTTAATTTCATTGAAATTTTTGGATTGGTGAATTGTTGATTTGTTATGTAACTAAGAAATGTGGGTAACCTTAGGGATGGCAATGGGGCGGGGCAGGCCTTTACCACAACCGCCCCGCCTGAACCTGCCCTGCCCCGCCAAAATACCACATGTATGAATACCACAACCGCCCCGCCGGTTTTTCCTCATACCCCGCCCCGCCCCGCCCCGCCCCGCTATGTAATATAATATAAATAAATAAATAAATAAATAAATAAATAAATAAATAAATATATAGGGTATGTTTGTAAACCCTAGGCTATGTAATATATTATATATATATATATATATAGAGAAAGAGAGAGAGGGTATGTTTGTAATTTTTTTAGCGGGGCGGGACGGAGCGGATTTAAAATGGGTGTTTACCAAACCCGCCCGCCTTCTCATAAAAATCCCCGCCCCGTGCCCCGCTCTCCAACAAAAAAAATCGCCCCATTCGGGGCGGATCGGGTCGGAAACCACGGATCGGGTCGGGGGTTGCCATCCCTAGGCAACCTGCTTCTCATTCTAGCACATATAAGGAGAGAGGCAGCCCTTTTGGAACTCCTGATATCTGTAGTAAATTTGGATTATCATTTGCCCCTCTCTCTCGTTGGCTGTAAGTTTTCTCTTCGAAAATGTAGATATATTGGCATATATGGTGCACATTTGAACTTTATTCATATTTGCTTTGTTTTCATATTGTAGATAGGCACTATTTTACAGTGGTCTTATGTCTTTAATATTGTGCGAGTGACTTCAAGCTATGCACAAGATAAAACAGCAATGACGGACTCTGTTTTTGAAGTGATGTTTACCGAAGAAGCCATAAGTTTATTTCCAGAGGACTGCAGAGATGTCATGGTTTCAACTCGAGGTTGTGTTGTAAATAAAGTAGAAGATAATGGAGGGAAAAAGAAGATGAACCAAATAAGCTTCAAGGCACGAAGGTAACAACGCTTTTTTTTAGATGAATTTCTCCCCCTCTGATTAGAACGGGGTATGTGAGAACCGCCTTCAGGATACAATGAAGCCCTTTGATTGTTGTTGAAAGGCGAACTTGCACTATTCGTTTCAACCCGGAAACACTCTTGAATTTGTCTTTGATAATGTAGAGAAAGAGAGATGAGAATGAAAGAGAGAGTGAGAGAATAGAGTATGAAGATTTTATTGGTATATTTTTCCTCACATAGAACTAGTCTATTTATAGAGTCCCAATAGTCTCATCACAAGGTTGCATTCCTTGGTAACATCCTTTCATGAAAAGGGAACACCCTTTGGCAAATTGTCATACATGAAAGGTAGCACCCTTTCATAAAAGGGAACACCTTTTAGTAAATAGTCATGTATGAAAGAAGACATTCTTCTATGTGTCTTTTGATGAAATCTTTTGGACTAATACCCTTCAATAATAATGAAAGGGGGCATCCTTTCATATTCAACTCAAACACCAATTCATCTCTCACTCTAATTCTCAAAATAAATCATGAAAAAACTATTGTAAATATCCAACAATCCTCCCCTATTTTCAATATTATGGAAATTAGAATTTATGATATAATATGTACCGACTCGATAACAAAACAACGATGAAAAACGATACATTATCAATAGATTTAGTACATAGGTGATAAGTGTCTTTTGGACTTGAACTTTCACTTAGTATAAACAACTCAAAGCTATATCAAGGTACTATGGTGAACGGATCTTGAACCAAGGACCCCTGTAGATAAGCCGGAGATGTCATACATACTTCATCCGTAAAAAGAGTGTTTCCTTGCCTCGCACATTTATGGCCTTGTGCTCGATATCCTGATTTCAAGAGTGCTCTAAAATGTTGGTCAAATATTCATAGGAAGCGGCCCCACTTCCTCACTCTTATAGGTAAATTCCTTTTAAGCAAGTCTGCGAGTTACTTTTATGGATTTATTAAGGATCATACTCCAACCTCTCTCATGCAGACCCTGACACTACTCTCTTGTCATTACTCATGAGGCTATAATTTAGTGTCATGCTAAACCAACTTTTTAACTTGTTTGTACCCATTGAACTTAGTCTATAATTTCAAGAGCTTAAGTTGGGTTCCCGTTAAACATGGTTGAGTTACATATTGACCTTAGCCCCATTCTTTTAGATGTCTTTAAAATCATCTTTTTAGCTAGTCCTTTCGTCAAAGGATCTGCTTGATTTGCCTTCGATTCTATATAGTCGAGTGTAATTACTCCCTTCTTAAGTAATTGTCTCAAAAATTGGTGTCTAAGACTCAAATGTCTTGACTTTCCGTTATACGTCTTACTTGAGACTTTATATAGCGTTGACTTGCTATCACAATTAATCATAACCGCAGGGGTAGGCTCTTTCCAAAGAGGCATGTCTATAAGTAAGTTTTGAAGCCACTCAGCTTCTTTACATGCATCGGCTAATGCAATGAATTCGGATAACATAGTTGAATCAGAAATGCACGTCTGCTTCTTGGAACCCCAAGATATTGCAGCACCTCCTAAAGTAAAAATCCATCCAGTAGTTGACTTGGATTTTGACTCTATATTATTCCAACTAGCATCATTATACCCTTCTAGTACAGCGGGATATCCCTGGTAATATAAACCATAATCCATGGTTTTCTTCAGATAGCAAAGAACACTTGAAACTGCTTTCCAATGTTCTTCTCCTGGATTGCTTGTAAATCTACACAGCATTCCTACAGCATAAGCTATATCGGGTCTTGTGCAATTCATTGCATACATAAGACTCCCAACCACACTCGCATACTCCAATTGAGATTTACAGCGAAGCTGGATTTCGATCAAAATGATCATAACGCTTAAGTATATTTTCAATGTAATGGTGTTATGAGAGCATCAATCCATTTTCTTTTCTAAGAATTTTAATCCCTAAAATTACATCTACCTCCCCAAGATCTTTCATATCAAAGTTAGAAGACAAAAATAATTTTGTCTCTTCAACACATGTAAGATTAGATCCAAAGATCAACATGTCATCAACATAAAGGCATATAATCACTGTAATGTTGTTATGAGATTTATAGTATACACACTTATCTGTATCAACAACATTAAAACCATAGGATAGGACTATTTGATCAAACTTCTCATGCCATTGCATAGGTGCTTGCTTCAAACCATAAAGAGATTTCACAAGTTTACAAACTTTCTTTTCTTGGCTTGGAAGAACGAACCCTTCAGGTTGTTCCATATAAATCTCCTCCTCTAGGTCACCATTTAGGAAAGCCGTTTTTACGTCCATTTGATGGACAACCAATTGGTGAATAGACGCCAAAGCGACTAACATTCGAATTGTAGAAATTCGAGCTACAGGAGCATATGTATCAAAATAGTCTATTCCTTGTCTTTGTTTATACCCCTTTGCAACTAATCTTGCTTTAAACTTACTTATTGAACCATCAGGATTCAATTTTCTCTTAAAGATCCATTTGCAACCAATAGGTTTGGATCCAGGAGGAAGGTCGGTTATAACCCAAGTTTGATTTGACAATAACGAGTTCATCTCATCATTAATAGCTTCTTTCCAAAAAGGAGCATCTCTAGATGTGACTGCTTCTAGAAATGTTGTAGGATCATCATCTACATTCATGACATATAGGGTTTTATCCTTTATATCTTGTCTATTTCCTTGAACAAGGTAAACAATGAAGTCTGGTCAAAATTTCTTCTCAATTCTTGGTCTCTTACTCCTTCTAGGTTCAAAATCCATAGGAGTATCATGAGAATCAGAAGAGATGTCCTCTATATCTCTAGGAGTAGGTTCAGGACTCGTATTTTCTAAACTAGAAGTATTAGATTTAAACAAGTGCTCAAAAAATTCTACATCAATAGATTCAATAATATCATGAGATTCTAAATTTAAAAATCTATATCTAGAGCTATACATAGAATATCCAATGAAAACACACTTATATGTCTTACTTCCTAGTTTAGGTCTTCTAGGGTCAGGTTTCCTTACATAAGCAAGACAACCCCACACCCTAAGTCTGTAATGATCACATTTTTACTTAAAATATGGAAATGTTATTAACGTCCTTAATTTGGATTAAAAGTGGATTAAATACATATTTAAGGAGGGTTATTCTTAAGTACACTAACTTTGAATGGGTTAAGTACAAATATGATGAAGAAGTTAAGTTACTAAGTTGGGAGGGGCCAGGATGGAAATGTCACCCCCTCTCATACACTAAGCAAGCAAGGACCCGCATGGAAATTGGAACAAAGGAGGGACCAACGCGGAATATTACCTCTCTCACTCACACAACCGAGAGAGGGACGTGCATGCAAGTTGGGAAAGACTGCAGGGGGGGTTATTGGTTAAAAAAAAAATAAAAATAAAATCCCCACGCGAGCCGCTGTCAGCCGAGCACGCGAGACCGTGTGGACTCACCCCGGGCGCACGTCACGCGCGTGCAGCGCTGCTCGCGAAGGAAATCCCGCCGTACGCGCGGCCAGAGAGAGCGCCGGATCCACTGTGCGGCTGGCGTCGCCCGTCCCCATCCGGCGGCTCTCGCAGTAGCCCCCTCCCTGAAGCTACGGGGCCTGACCTGCGTCGGCCTCACCACCATGGCGGGGACGAGAGGGAGGAGGCCGAGGGCTAGGCTGCCGAGAGCCTCTCGCGCCCATCATCACCTACCTTGAGCCCAACGCCACGCCGCGAGCTCAAAAAGGGGTGGTCCCAGCGGCCGAGAGGGAGAGAAACCACCTGCAAACCCTCCACGCGGTGAAGCTCGGTCTCGGGGGGGGGCTGAGCGCAGGGAGAACGGGGGAGAGGTCAGGGACGCCGACCACCTCACAGTGAGCGTCGAGAGAAGCCGGCGCCGAAGCTAGGAGGACCTCACCGGCCGTTCAACAGTCCAACAGCCACCGGTGAGGTAAGCTTCACAGCTGCCCTGCAGGGCATCGTATCTGTTAGTCTTTAATTAATAGATGGTTCACGGTTGATAATTAAGGCTGCATATTAGCTCATAAGAGGGAGAAGATCACTGTCTTGGCCATGGCTAGGTTATACAACTGTCCATGATGCATAGGAATACAGGTGTATGTGCAGGGACGTGCATGAGTATATATATATATATATGCGTGTGCGTTGTGAGTGCTGGTACTGAGAAGAGATATCAGTTGAAAGAGTGGTGGTTTATGGAGAGAATAAGTGGTATTGGGTGCTAATGAAGGGTTGATTTCAGTTAGATAGGGCTTGCTTAATTCCTCAGGAGATATTGTTAGAGACAATGAAAATGAGCTTTGGTTGTCTCAGTGAGACAGAAGTGGATGATTAACCTTTTCTTAGAAGATGTTGAGCCCCTCCCTATTGTCTGGGGTGTTGCATTATGGGTTATGCGCCTGAGTTAGATGATCATGCATTTGTTTAGTCCCTAAGTAGTAGATGACTCGTGTGGTGTTGATGATTAAAGCTTCATACTAGCCATGGAAGTGAGAGGGTTATTACACGTGGTCACGAGCCCAGGGTAGGGTGTAGCATGGGGGAAGAGAGAGGTCTCAGCTCCATCTTGGAAGGTAGAATGGTGGTGATCCATGCACCCTCTGCTAACAGCCTGTGTAGAAGGATGATGGATGAATATGGTGGCACAGGATTTGGTTTCAGAGAAAGAAGAGAGAGTAACAGTGTTTTGAGGAGTTTTACTATTTATGAAGTCACTATTCATGGTGTTCTTCTTTATTTTTGATTTGAGAACCAGGATTTCTCTGATGGCTTATGAGAACCAGAATTTCTTTGATGGCTTTGAGATGTTGTTCTCATAATGGTATGTGATTGTTTGAGGTGTTCTTGAATCCTAATAGTAGGGGATAATCATAATCATGAAAAGTAAGAGGAGCATGACCATTGATATTAGAAGTTATGGATGTAAAGGATGGCGGGTGGTTGGTGTTTTGGGATGGTTTACACACTTCCTTGGGTGAAGGATATGTATGATTCATTGTAAAACTTTGAAAAGAGAGAAGTCCAAGGAATGTCATTTTGCAGGAAGTACTGTAGCAACCGACATTGAGTGAGCTATTAACTCAAATGTTCTCCAAACAACTCGGAATTTGATTCTGATGGTCCCGATAGTTCGGGGATATAATTAAACTAATAAAAATGATGCGGGTAAGTGTCATAAGTCCTCAACTCGCCGGGTATGAATTAAGAAGCCGACATTTCGGCAAATGCATTAATTAGGGTATTTTAATATCTATGTATTGAGGTCTTGTTCGTTATCAGATCCCGAGTTGGAGCGAAGAGACGCGTCGGGAGAAGTCCGTGTTTGAACAGAAGTACGTTGGACCCAGGCAAGTACCCTTGCACTCTTCCTTGGATGTACATTATAATCATGCCTCCTTGATGTTTAGACTTTATTGTGTATGTGTATCTGCTGCTTGTTTTATTCATGATTCCATGATTGATACACATGCTTTGAAATCCTTGTTGTTTGTTGGTATTCCGGGTTCATTCCCGTTGCTTGTGATCGTCAGCTAAGTTTGTCGTTGAGGAATCTCCTGTGGCAGTACGGGTGTTCGGGGCCGAGGACACCCCGACATCATGTTTTCCTTGTCAGGGGGACGATACCCTGCCGGTCCCGTATTCCTTGTCGATTGGGGACGAATCGACCGCGGTAATGCATACATGCGTGGAGGTGGCGCTACCTTGATGATTGTTGGCGGTTTCGACCGCGTGTGCCCAGGGAGATGACTTGCGAGGGATTGTTTCGCCAGTCTTGAGTAGTTGTACGACTTGTTGTAGGGCTTGGAACCTCCAACCACTTGTGTTAGTACTCCCATGGTAGGACGTAGATCCCTGCCCTCTTGATTTGACAGGGACTCCTTGAGCAGGTGTTGACCTTATTCATTGATGCGGCAGTTGTGTGCCTTTGTTTCTTGGATTTCCTTCTTGATGCTTGATATTATTCCGAGTCATGATTATATATATATCCAAATAGTGGACTTTGAGCTTTCACCGAAGCTCATTACTTGTTGATCGCTTTTTCTGCACTCCCGAGGAGTAGGGACGTGACTGTGGCTGCACGTGAGGCCTGTGGGATTCACCGTGGCGGGTCGGGGACCTTTCTGTTATATTTTGTACTGAGAACGACATTAATAGGCTACCCTGTAAGAGCCTGTAGGTTTTAAGTCAAGGGACGAGGACCCGTGAACCACTTTATGACTTACGTGGTACTCGTATTTTGGATATTTAAGCTTATTTCATATTTTGTTTGTGTATGATTTGTGTATGTCTTTGAACCGAGGGCTCAGTGCTCGAGGCGGGGCCCGTCCTCGTTCGTAATGCGGCGGTGCATGCAGCGCCAGGGGCCCGGGATTTTGGGTCCGGGGCGTTACAAAGTCTATTGAGATTAGGTTTACGATTATGCCAAATTTCATATAGAGTAGTATTCCTCTTTTTTAAGGGAATCCTATTTAAAGCAGATAATATTGCTTCTCCCCAAAGTGAAAGAGGCAATCCAGAGCTAAGTAACATGGCATTTACCATCTCAGTTAAAGTCCTATTTTTTCTTTCAGCAACTCCATTTTGTTGTGGCGTATAAGGCGCCGTAACTTGATGGATAATTCCATAAGTTTCACAAAATTTTGTAAACTCGGTTGGGTAGTATTCACCTCCCCTATCGGATCTAAGGACTTTAATCTTGCGGTTGTGTTTGGTTTCAACTTCCGCTTTGAAGACTTGAAATTTTTCAAAGACTTCACTTTTAGCCTTTAGAAGATATACATATGTGTATCGTGAACAATCATCAATAAAGGTTAGGAAATATTTATTTCCACCTTTTGTTTCATTATTTTTAAGATCACATACATCACTATGTATAAGTTCTAGTAATTCTGAAGACCGTTCAACAGATTTGAATAACTTCCGAGTTATCTTTGCTTGTACACATATTTGGCATTTATTATGCTTATCATCATTGCAATTAGAAATTAATCCTAAGTTAGACATGCATTTAATTGAACCATAATTAACATGCCCTAGTCTACCATGCCATAAAGAAATAGAATCAACAGTATAAGCAGAAGAGGTAGTTTCATTTAAATTCAACCTAATCATACCGTTACAAGAGTACCCTTTTCCAATGAACACACCATTCTTAGACAAGATAAACTTGTCTGACTCATACACCAGCTTGAAGCCCCTCTTATTGAGTAGATCTCCGGATACAAGATTTTTACTCATGTCAGGTACATAAAATACATTGATTAAAGTAATAACTTTTCCTGATGTAAACTTCAATTCCACAGTGCCTTTGCCAATAACTTTAGTGCGGAGATTATTTGTCATCTTGACTTCCATTCCATCACTAGATTCCTCGTAAGTCTTGAAGAGACTACGATCCTTGCAAATGTGGATTGTTGCTCCAGTATCAAGCCACCATCCATTGGCAATGCTAACTGAGTTTGCTTGATCCTTTATTGCTATCAATTGTTCATCTTCGACCATGTTAGCTTGATTCTTCAAACTTTTCTTATGGAGACGACAGTCTCGCATAAAATGGCCGGGCTTATTGCAGAAGTGACAATTTCCCTTCTTCTTGGTACCTTGCTTTTTGAAATCCTTATCATTCCTTGGCTTGAGCTTGGACTTATTTTTGTTCCCCTCAACCATGATGATTCTCTATCGACTCATCTTTCTTCTCACGGATACGAGAATCTTCTTCTATGCGAAGGTGTCGAAGTAGAGATTCTAGAGTATGACTCTTCTCTTCATGCTTAAGTTTCTTCTTGTAGCCATTCCAAGTTGATGGAAGTTTTGCAATAATCACACCAACTTGGAAATCTTCCACAAGGGTAATACCAGCAGTTTTAAGATCACTAACGATAAGTTGTAGATTATGAACTTGTTCTAGTATTGACTTATCGTTAGTCATCTTAAAATCAATGTAATTGCCAATTAAAAACTTTTGATTACTTGCCTCTTCAATACGGTATTTGTTGTCCAAAGCACTCCACAATTCCTTAGCAGTTCCAATTGAGCGGTGTGCATTATAGACTGAGTTTGAGAGAGCATTGAGAATGTGTCCTCGACACAAGAATTCGTCCTCCTTTCGCTTGCGCCATTTCTCCTTGTCTTCTTCTGTCTCACTGTCCAGTGATGCAGGAATAGGTTTGAGATCGTCACTTAAGACATATGCCAACTTTAGTGTTGTAAGGAAGAAAAGCACTTTCTCTTGCCACCTAGTGAAGTTGTGTCCATCGAAACGATCAAGGCGGACAAGGTCTTGATTCATGACTTGGATTGATTGAGCGACGGTTGCCTCCATTATCCAGAAATTCGTCTAAAAATTGTTGGAAATAAAGTAGAAGATAATGGAGGGAAGAAGAAGATGAACCAAATAAGCTTCAAGGCACGAAGGTAACAACGCTTTCTTTTAGACGAATTTCTCCCCCTCTGATTAGAATCACGATTGCAACGGGGTATGTGAGAACCGCCTTCAGGATACAATGAAGCCCTTTGATTGTTGTTGAAAGGCGAACTTGCACTATTCGTTTCAACCCGGAAACACTCTTGAATTTGTCTTTGATAATGTAGAGAAAGAGAGATGAGAATGAAAGAGAGAGTGAGAGAATAGAGTATGAAGATTTTATTGGTATATCTTTCCTCACATAGAACTAGTCTATTTATAGAGTCCCAATAGTCTCATCACAAGGTTGCATTCCTTGGTAACATCCTTTCATGAAAAGGGAACACCTTTTAGTAAATAGTCATGTATGAAAGAAGACATTCTTCCATGTGTCTTTTGATGAAATCTTTTGGACTAATACCCCTTCAATAATAATGAAAGGGGGCATCCTTTCATATTCAACTCAAACACCAATTCATCTCTCACTCTAATTCTCAAAATAAATCATGAAAAAACTATTGAAAATATCCAACAGATTGTTCAACTTTTGTTTATCCTTTGAATAATGCTCCATTGCGCTTATACAAAAATGAGGAATCTAGCACCGCATCAAAGGTAAATTTTATCTTTTCTTTTTTGTTCTAAATTTGATTTGTTGGATGGAAATATTTCTAGACACTTAAGTAGTAAGATAAGCAGATTTTTGAAATTTTTTTGTGGAGTAATTGATTTGAAGAAGTTATTTGCGCCAGACACAGTTGGAGTGGTAAGCAACTGGTTCACATCTTTTTCTTCCTAACCTTATGCATCATGCTCATGCATGAACGCGCGGTGTGAATAATGGCATACATGTGCTTCAATATTATAAAACACAGTATGGATTTGTAGAAATGAAGAATGAAAGTTATTAAATTGCAGACTAATAAAAAAATTTCTTGATTTGCGATTAACGCCTCATATTCCACCTCATTATTCATTGCCTTGAATTCGAAACTGAGCGCGGTTAAAGTCTTCCACCCTGACGATGACTGGAGGACAATACCCACTCCCGATCCCTTCTCAATGGCCAATCCGTCCGCTTACAGGTTCCATGCGCCAGCCTGAGGGTTGATGTCGCCAGACTTTTTAAGCTTTTGAGGAACGCGGTCCTCATTCTCCGGCATCTCGACGATGAAGTTGGCCAAGACCTGGGCTTTCACCGCCATCCGAGGTCTGTAATCAATATCATACTCCCCGAGCTCGATCACCCATTTACCAACCCCCAGATGTCTCGGGATGCTGCAAGATATGCTGCAAGGGATGACCTTGTGAGCTTGGAAGTAAGGTCACAGGCGCCGAGCTAATGTGAGGAGGGCATACGCTAGCTTCTCGGTCGGTAGGTACCTGGACTCGGGATCGGTCAGCAACTTGTTGGTATAGTATATAGTCTTTTAAACTTCTTCGTCTTCTTGGACGAGCACTGAGCTGACGGCATAGGGAGTCTCAACCAAGTATAGGTGCAGGTCTTCTCCCGATTGAGGTTTGACAAGCAGGAGGGGTGAACCGAGGTACTCCTTCAGTTGTTTGAAAGCCTCTTCGCACTCCTCAGTCCACTCCATCTTTGGTGCCTTCCGAAGAGCTCGAAAGAACGGTAAGCTCTTTTCCCTTGCCTTTGATATAAAGCGTCCGAGGACGGCTAACCGCCCATTCAATATCTGTATTTTCTTGATAGTCCTTGGAGAGCTCATTTCTTGTATAGCCCTGACTTTCTCTGGATTTGCTTCAATACCACCCTTGGTGATCATAAATCCCAAGAACTTGCCGAACTTCACTCCAAAGGCGCACTTTTCGGGGTTGAGACACATTCCATGGGCTCGAAGCGCTTGGAAGGTTTCTTGTAAGTCGGCGACATGTTGATTTGCTCTCTTGCTCTTCACAAGGATGTCGTCAACATACGCCTCCACATTCCTTCCAAGCTGCTTCTTGAACACCCTCATCACAAGCCTCTGGAAGGTAAAACCTGTGTTCTTCAAAGGAAGGATATTACTCTATAGCAGTATGTACCTTTGGTCGTGATGAAAGAGGTCTTCTCCTTGTCGGATGCGTCAATACACATTCACCATTTTCCCAAGGGTTTCTTCACAAAGACAACATTCGATAGCCACTCTGGGTAATGGACTTCTCTAATGAACCCTGCCCTAAGAAGTTTCTCAACTTCTTCATCAGCTGCTCGCTGGCGCTCCAGAGCAAAGTGTCGCAGCTTTTGGATGAGTGGCTTGACCGCGCGGTCGGTGCTGAGACGATACTCAATAATGCTCTAGTCTACCCCGGGTATGTCTTCATGTACCCAGGAAAAGATATTTCGGTTGCCTTGAAAGCAGCGCATCATCTCTTCGCGAGCTTCAGTTGGGAGTTTTGACCCGACATGGACCATCTTCTCGGGGGATTCTTGGCCAAGGGGATCTCCACTAGGTGTTCGACCGGTATGGCTGGCTCCTTTGGCCTTTCGGCTTTGAGTCGGGCCTCAATGGCTAAAAACTTTGTGGTTCTGCCTTTGAGAAGGGCGATATAGTACTAGCAGGCCGCCGGTTGGTCCCTCCTCAGTTCTCCACATCCATTCTCAGCTGGGAATTTCATGAGTAGGTGGTATGTGGAGATGATTGCATTTACAGCATTCAGTATCGACCTCCCCAAGATGACATTGTAGCTCGAGGTATATCGAACCACCAAGAAATCTGAAGTAATTGTTGTCTGGTGTGGATAGGTCCTGAAGTGAGAAGAAGCGGGACCACTCCTTCGGGTTGTACAGCATTCCACGAGAAACCAACCACTGAAGTTCTTACTGGTTGTAGACCTCGGGTGCCCCGGTCCATTTGCTCATAAGCACTCCAGATGATGACATCTACGGAGCTTCCGTTGTCGACAAGGACTCTTTTCACCTCAGAGTCTGCTATAATTACCGTGACGACCAGTGCGTCGTCATGGGGATGGGAAACTCTTCCAAAGTCTTCGTCCGAGAAGGAAATAGGGGCCCCGGCCTTGGACCTCTTTTCCGGAGGTTGCACTCGGATAGGCTTCTGAGCGTATGATTTGCGGGTTGCTGCACTATCACCCTCCACTTGGTCCTCCAACGATGATGCAGATGATGGGGGTCCGCTCCTTTATCCTTCACAGGGTTTGTGTCAGAGCCTTGATTTGTCGCTCCGAATCACGGCAACGCTCCTCCTGGACGTCCATTTCCCGGTGACGATCCTACTTCGGATCGGCGTCGGAGTTTTTCTCTTCACGTGCGTTGGGTTCTCCCACTGACGCTTCCCCAACTTCTGGAGATAAGTTATTGGTTGTCCTCCTCATGGTGTACACAACTTTTTGTTCAAAAAGTCCCCATGGACGGTGCCAACCTGTTAGCAGAAAAATCGGTTTGGGTCAAGACTGCCTTCGGTTCAAACCAACTGATAAAGTTTTCTCCACGATCAGGGTTGATGTCGAAGATGTCCTCTCGAAGAGTTTACCTGAAAAGAGACAAGAACAAGTACCGGTGAGATGAGGGAGGGCCTAGATGCCCAAGCCCGCTCTAATGGTCAAGTTAGCCGGGAGATCGCCGAGGAAGACGAGGAATATGAGTAGGAGAGTTGAGTCTCTTGTAGATCAGAATGAGCTTAGCCTTTTTCTAGCACCATTTTTCCTTTTTTTGTGCTCGTCTCGTGCCTTGGGATTCGGGCTCTGTCACATCACCCCTTTCACCATTTTGTCGGTCATCATGAGGGATGTTGTGGGTTACCCTTTCGCCCTTGAGGCAAGAGGGATCTCATCCCAATGAGGGGTAGCATGGTGAATCTTCTTAGGGTTTGTGCCGCATTAATGGAGGATGAGAGAGATGCTGACACATAGTCGGCGAGATCCGAGGTTTATCATATTATATATTAATAATTATATAATTTAAAATATTTAATATCATTAATTTCATATAAAAATAATAATGATAATTTCGTAATTTAAAATAATAATTTTAATATATATATATATATATAAATTATATATTAATGATAGAGATATGGTATTATTGTTTTAGGGTTAGGTTTATCTACCTATATTGTTAGAAACAGCTTTAGGTAAGTTTAATGTTAAAAATTCTAAAAAAACCCTTAAAAATAGATTCATATATTAGAATTTTCTCATAATTTTTAATTTTTAAATAAAAAATATAAAATAGATAAATTACATTCATTAATCAAAATTAAATATTATTGGAATCACTGACTTGTTTGGAACCTTTCTCCTTAGTTGGGTCATGGTCCTCATGGCCCGTCTTAGTTCGTAGTAATGGTCTTGAAGTCGTCCTCCGCTTCTCTCAGCAATATTGTCAACATGGACTCTTCACGATTGAAGGCCAAGCTCCTTTTGATAATGGACTCCATCACACTAGCTTTGCCCATTTGGTTGCATGCTACATCAAACCAAGAACTCATTAGGAAATCAAAATCTCAGATCATCTTCTTGAAAATGCATTGTTTATCTTGAAAACATCTTTTATTTTTCTCCTACCAAATTTTCCAGGTTATAACCATCACAGTGAGATCTCATCCCAAAATGCACTGTTTATAATGAAAACATCTTCTATTTCTCTCCAACCAAATGTTCCAGGTCATAACCATTACAGCGAGATCACATCCTAATTTGGTGTCCCTTATTACTCGGATAGCCATGGTGTTTCTTCCTCAAAGATCCTATATTGATTGAGGCATTCCTTCTTTGTAAAAGAGCATTGGATTATAAGGTGTGTAACTGTTTCGTCAACTTCTTCACAGAAGTAGCATGCGGCTCAGTGCCCTTTTCCCTTTCTCTTTGCCAAATTGTCAAGGGTTTGGATTTTGTTATCCGATGTCAATTATGTGAAAAGCTTTATTTTTTTAGGGCATGCATGTTTCTAAAATTTCATTTTGCATTTGGCTTTGTATACCCTCATCTACTAGGAACTGGCATCCAATTTTTAGAGTAGGTGCCTTAATTATGTTGTACCTTCCTGTGTTAGTGATCTTGGTTTTCAGAGGCTTAGGAAGTGTTTGTTTGATTGGATAGACACTTATATCTAGGGATGGGGATGTGTACATCCAAAAACCTATTACTTTTTTTTTTGTTTGTTTAGTTCCCCATCCCTAGATAAGGATGTGGTCATCTAAAACTGGATGACCACATCTAATAAAAAACATGGGATATGCCCATCCAGAAGCTCATGATCCACTCTAGTGTATATTCCCATCCTTTTCTTATTTCTCTCATCCAGTTACTTCTCTCATTGCAGTCACCTCCTTGCCCGCTCAAAGGTAACCAAGTAGCCCGGGAACCTTCTCCGACTCTCCCCTTCCGATAGCATTGACAGCTCTGATAGCCTTGCCTGGCTCTTCACCTTAGGCAACCCCACTAGCTTCAATAGCCCCTTCGCCTACAAGTTGAAGATTACCTTAGAGCCCCGGAATCATAAGAGTGATCACACATAGAGGATCTTAATTTAAAACCATGTTATGTCTATGTTGGACCATCTGTTCTCTATATATATTATTTTAATTGTTCATTATTTTTTTGATAATAATTATTATTAATATTGTATACATAATTTTATACAATTATTTTCATATATTTTTAATTATTTTAATTTAAAATTTTGAATAAATATTATCAAATATAATATAATTAAGACATAATAAATTTAATTCATCAAAGAAAAATTAGATTATTAATTAATATATATTAATATAATTAAGGTATAATTTATTTCATTCACACATATACTATAATTCCTCCTCTTATACATTCTTATATATCTTCATATGAAGAGTTATGAGCAACCAAATGCTACCTTAGTCCCTATGTGGTACTTTGTTGTACTTATACCATTGATATTCTATTGTCGCCTATCATCTCTTGTAGTGATGGCTTATGGACAATGGAGATTGCCCATCGATCCAGTTGGTAAATCAAAAATTTATCGTGGTTCGTTCCCCTCACTACTTAGGATGCAATTTCTTTTTAGCATCGTCTCTTATTTGTTTGCTATGCTTTTCCAGAAGAAAGACGTCCTTCCTTGCGTTTTTTGGTAAGGGTTTGTGTAGTTCCTATAGTAGGCATGTTTTATAATTCTGAGGCATATCATGGCTTCTCCTATAAAAATTCTCCACCATTATTTTCCAAACATGGTAGTGTTGAAATATCAAATATCAGTTATCCTCCAACCACCTTGTTTTTTTGGTCTGTATATATAAGCATCCCCTGTTTACCAACCTATATACCTTCGACTCTGACTTCGCTTCATTCCATAAGAAGTTCCGTTGTAGGGCATCTATGTGGCGTACCACCCATTCTACAAGTCTGTATATTGCTAACCAGTAGTTCGCTCTACGGATTGAGTTTAGTAAGGTGATTCGCTTGCCTAGTGATAGTAGCTGACTAGTAGCTCGATCGCTGTAAGGATGGAGTTTAGAAAGGTGTTTCGGGCACCTAGTTATAATTGGTCTTTCCACATGTTTATTCGCCTACTGATCTTCCCTATGAGGACTTCCTAATCCTCTTTTCATGCCCTCGTGCCTCATATTAACATTCCAAGGTACACTATAGGTAATGTTTCGAGTGTGCAGTTCATGATCCTTACCAGCTCTTCTAGGTTCTGATCATAGGTATTGATTATTATTAGTGCACTCTCTGGTAATTAATCCTAAGACCAAATAAGCCCTTGTGCAGGTAAAAGATTAGCTTGAGGGCCTTGAAGTGCTCTCTTTCCGCAAAGCATAGGACCGACAGATCTTTCGTGTATTGAAGAGAGGTGATTTCATTCGTGTCAAGTTCTCCACACCAGATACCTCATAATATATTTTCGCTTGCTGTACTTGTCAGCATAGTATTTAAGACATCTGTCACTAGAACAAAGATGAGGGTAAGAAGGGATCATCTTGCTGTAACCCCCTTTGATATCTTAGATATTTGGAAAGCTTTCCATTAATTAGAGAATTTGCTTTGGAGGTATGTAGGATCTCTTATTCAAGATGTTTTTCCCCCTTTTTTTATTCAGTGTCAAATACACAAAGATTGTAATTATTTACTTCCTAAAACAATTAGAAAAACAAAACAAAAAAATGAGAGTGCAAAAAAAAAAAAAAAAAAAACCTTGGTGACCACTCTTTTTTTTGCTGTCTGCCGTTTCCAATAAAAACTACAACAAAAATTTTATTTTTAATGAAGAAGAAGAAGACTTTTTATGAATATGACAATGAGTCGGGAAGAAAAATCATTTAAAGATATTTTTTAAATTTATAGATAAGAAAACCATGATAGGAATGATATATGTATCATGACCCATTTCGATTAATAGCTATTTGGTATATATCTAACAATTTTTATAAGATGAAAACATAAGAAAATGAGAAAGTAAAAGCTTCCGGTAAGCAATTGGGTTTTTTCTCCCAATATCTATTTTTTAATTTAAAATATTTAAATTCATTTCATATCTCCTAGATGTTGGGAACTCAATGAATATGTGAAAAAAAAAATGAGATGATGGAAAAAAATGAGGAGTGTTTGTAATATTTATGTTATTAACATTGAATATTGCATACTCCCCAAATTTTTAAATTTACAAAATGATGTTCCTCTGGTTATCTTTTATGTCACATGCCGAGTATTCAATAATTTTTTTTATTAAATTCATTCTATGAACAACTTGAACAACTTGAACACATGGAGAAACACGTGGATTATATATCTATCAAATTAAATATCGAACCATGAAAAAGATTCAACAAAAGACAAAAAAAAATAATAATAATCCACAATCTGTTTTACTTCAAACAATACGTTTAGTAACTTCCGATATAGTAGTAAAAGCAAGGTGTGTAGGCGGATGGACTCATCACGTTCCTATTGAAATAGGATCTACAGAAGGAAAAGCACTTGTCATTCGTTGGTTATTAGGGGCATCCCAAAAATGTTCGGGTCAAAATATGACTTTCAAATTAAGTTCCAAATCAGTAGATGCTACCAAAGGGAGTGGCGATGCCATACTTAAAAAGGAAGAGACTCATAGAATGACAGAGGCAAATAGAGCTTTTGCACATTTCGTTAATCCATGAACATGATCGATATAGTCCATGGATCCATACATCTCTATCGGAAAATAATCAATAGAAAAAGAAAGAGTCAGAATTAATCAATATCTTTCTTGAAACAAACAAAAAGAAAAAGAAAGATGAAAATAAATCATGAATCAACTAAGCCCTCTCGGGGGTTTGCTTAAGACTAAGAAAGAGGAATCTTATGGAAATATCATGGAATAATGTTTGATTCTATTTATTCATGGGGATTCTATAAATATCCCATTCAAAAAATAGAAAGTTTGAAACAATTGGGACTTTTTCGGAGATTGGATACAGTTTCTAATTCATGAGCTGGCATGTACAGAATGAAAACTTCATTCTCGATTCTACGAGAATTTTTATGAAAGCGTTCCATTTGCTTCTCTTTCATGGAAGTTTCATTTTCCCAGATATATCCTAATTTTTGGTTTAATTCTTCTTTTGATGATCGATTCAACCTCTGATCAAAAAGATAGACCTTAGTTCTATTTCGTCTCTTCAACAAGTTTAATAATGAGCATAATGACCCTATTGTTTCAATGTAGAGAAGAACCTATAATTAGCTTTTCAGGAAATTTCCAAACGAAAATTTTTAATGAAATCTTTCAATTTCTTATTTTACTATGCTCAACTCTATGTATTCCTCTATTCGTAGAGTACATTGAATGTAAAAAAATAGCTATAACAGAGTTTCTGTTATTCATGTTAACATCTACTCTATGAGGAATGTTTTTATGTGGTGCTAACGATTTAATAACTCTATTTTTAGCTTCACAATGTTTCAATTTATGTTCCTACCTATTATCTGGATATACCAAGAGAAATGTACGATCTAATGAGGCTATTATGAAATATTTACTCATGGGTGGGGCAAGCTCTTCTATTATGGTTCATGGTTTCTCTTGGCTATATGATTCATCTTGGGGGAGGGGGGGAGAGATCGAGCTTCAACAAATAGTGAATGATCTTATCAATACACATATGTATAACTCCCAGGAATTTCAATTGTGCTTATATCTATCACTGTAGGAATCGGGTTCAAGCTTTCCCCAGCCCCTTTTCATCAATGGACTCCTAACATATATGAAGGAGTGCGGTTCGTTCGACAAATTCCTACCTCTATATCTATCTCTGAGATGTTTGGATTTTTCAAAACTCCATAGACATTTAGAAGAGAAATATTATCCCTATTCAGACCAAGACATAACTTTTACCAAAAGTTTATTATGATCTTTTTGTTCAAATAACAATTAAGGTGAAGCACGGTCAGGAACAACGAATCTCTTGATGATAAACATATCATTTTGCAAGTTCGTTATTATGGGCAGTTCCTACATAGGATTAGACTAATGACGTATACAATACTTGAATTATCGAGGGTGCCCCGCATTAAAAGGTCGTTGGTGGACAACGGGTCTTCCATCAAAATAATTCCTCTGCCAGGCAGACTTGATAGCATTAGTATGTTGTCTGCGTGTAGATGCTACATAGTTCTCATCCATTAGAGACTATGAGAGGAATAGGAGCATCCATTGACAAAAGGATCATCCTAAGATGATCATCTCATGGTTATTGAGAACAAATCAAATAAGATGTTTGTATTTCTCAATATTTATGACTTGCTCCTACGGAACCAAGGTCGAAAAGATTGAAAAAGTCGGTCATTCACAACCACTGATGAAGGATTCATCAAAAGTAAAAGATTAATAATCATTTTTAGAAACGAATGGATTCAGTCTTATACATACGCGAGGAAGGTAATAATAAGAAAGAAGATGAGTTCTTTCTCCTTTATTGTCTATCGAACCGTGAAAAAAGATTTAACAAAAAATTCAACAACAAAAGACAGAAACACGTGGAGTAACTATCTATTTTACTTCATGTGGAGAAACACGTGGATAACTTTCTCACAAAATAACATCAATAAATTTGTTGAAAAATATTAATAAAAATAAAATAACAAATTTGAAATTTGAATCTTACTCTAACTTATATATTTAAATATGATAACCAAAACTTTCACCTGGTTTAAAATTAAAGTTGAAGTAATTTAAAATTATTTGACGTTGATTAGAGGGAACCCAATAATGAAGCATTATTATTATATTTTTCATATGATTTTAATTTTTTATTAAAAAATTTGATAAAAATATTAAATACCTGAACTTTGTGATGGTCATTTACTAGTTGTTATCTATTAATTAGTATCAAGTATCATCAATTATCTAAATATAAATAATTAATGTTGTTTATATTTAAGTATTATAAATTAAATTAGAATATTTATAATTATTTTTAATTTTTTAATCTATTTTCATACCTCAAAACATATTATAAAAAAATTATATGTTCTCTCTGCTCATTCCAACAACTAAAAATCTCTCAAGTTTTATGCTGGAGAACACATCCAAACAAATATGCAAATTACACCCTACAAGGATGGACACGAAGTTCGAATATAACCATAAATTTAAATTTGAATATGGAGTTGTTGAGTCCAGTGCTTGTGCTTGGTGTGGAAGGATAAGTATTATAAAATTCTTTTTAATTTATTTTATAATATTATTAATTATCATATGATCTTTGTATAATGAGAAACTTATTTATTAGTCCCTATACTATTCATACACTGTTTATCTTTTGAACCTAACCACCCAAAAACCTATTTACACTAAACCCCTACCCAATGACCCTGGGAGGATGAAGTGAACAGTGATAGGGAGAGGGATAAAAGTAAACAGTATAGGGACTAATAGTTTATTTTTTATTTTAAAATCCCTATTTAGTCTCCTGGAAGTCATTTTATTTGTTTACTACAATGATCTATTTGTTTATCATTCATCTTAAGTATTTAAAATTGTAAAAACTATAAATTATTGGAGATTATTTGATAATTTTCCTTTATTAATATTGTTTTCGTTTGGACTGAGTAAACCTGGCATCATGTTTCAACTTGACTTTGACTTGCTAGACACCTCAATCTGTTGGCCTGAATCTTCATGGGATGGTTCCAAGTTTGAAAAAGTGTGGTTCATTGATGAGCTATCCAGCCTAGCTTCTCTTGGAACTATATCCTCAAATGTTTGGCTGATGTGGAGGTATCAGTTTCAATCGACCCAGAGGAATTTATGGACTTAATTAACATCTTAGGATTGACTGATTGTAGGGGAATTGGGGGAAAAAATATATATGTTTTGTCTTGGGAAAAAAAGAGAGTTATTTATTGATCAAATTTACAAAATCTCTATTGAGTTATGTTTATATATATATATATATATATATATATATATATATATAGACAAGCCATTAAAAGTATATCATAGGTGTGGTTTGAACCCTCAATCTTTCCTTGTGAAAGGAAATGAGTTACCAACTATCCTTATGAATGCTAGTTTTATTGAGTTCTGTTATACTGGAAAAATATTTGAGGACACGTGACATGATCCCAAGCATCAAATGAGAGATCAACTATCATCATAACCACCTAATTATCTAACAGTGGAGAATGGATACCAGAAAATGTTGAAAGTTGGGAACTGATTATCTCCAAGCTGACCAATAGTCTCCAGACTGGCAACTAAAGGTCTCCGGGCTATATAAGAAGGTGCAGCTCAAGAAGAAGGTATACTGAAAACATGTAACTCGATTCCATTGAAATTGAGCGCTAGCTTGAGTACCACTCTCACTCTCAGAATCCTCTCGCTCTCTCTCTCTCTCTCTCTCTCCTCCTTGCTCTTCTCTCCATTTGGAGTCTCTGACTTGAGCGTGGGAGGCTTCCCCAAAGCATGAGCTCTCGTACCCTCTTCCTCTGTAGTTTCTTCGCCCAACGAGATTGGATCCCTAAAGGGTGATCTATAGAGGAAGTGCTAATTTTGTGGAGCCTGAAGAAGTAAGCCCAAGAAGTTGTCGATCACAACTGATCTCTCCTGCAAAATCAACTAAAGCACTGTAGCCTTCACCTACAACTTTCACCCAATGATTTAGATCTATTTTGATCCTTATGAGTAGATCTCTACATCTGCAGTTGAACCAGGGAATTGGTTGAGAAGAAGGCCTAATTGGAGGTTCTCCAAGGTCTACCCAAAATCCCTTTTAACAAATTACTCACCCCGGAGAACCTCCGAGCCCATGGCCTTTTTCTAACTCTGGGTAGGAAGCACTTTATTGTCTCCTCTAGATTGGGTCAGATGGCATACTAACGATGTGTCGTATCTGCAGGCCCTCATATGGATATTGACGAACTAATGGGTTCTCTCATTCTCGCAGCCAACGTTGTTCCTGCTGACCCCCTGGATGGAAGGAAAAGGAAGTCAGCTGGTAAATCTAAGTCTGTCAAAGAAGAAGACCCGGGAAGATTGGTTCGAGCCCCCGAGGGCTGGCTCGCCCTCCGAAGCAAAGGAAGGGGTTCCCGGCTTGGAACCCCATTGCCGATATCCTCTGAGTGTAGAGGTCGCGATTGAAGAGGACAATGATGTGACATTGATTGGCTCCTCTCAACCGATATCTCAACGGGCTCCAGTATATAGGTGGGTAAGGACAGAGTGGGGACTTCTCGAGATGGAGAGAGGGCTCTAGCTGATGTGGTAGCGGAGCTTCTCTGGGATGCACTTCGGATCTATCGAATGACACAACTCTTGCCACCAAATGATTTGAGGTAATTAGCTCCCCGACCTTTGTGGGTAGACTAATGGGCCTCTAAGAAGGGATTGGCCAATCATCTTTTCTCCCTCAGCTTGAATGCATGACCTCCTCAATTACTCATTTTGGTCCACTCGTATGGGCGCTTATCATTTCCCGTCGTGTTTTGTCTTTGGTTGGTCACTTTCTAGATCATACCACCATGAGTCTTTGGAACAAGGTGGATGAGGGGAACTCGGTTGGTGCAATGTTGGAGAAATTGGAATCTGAGGTCGCTGACCTGTCAGAGTAAGAACTTCAGACTACCTTGAGGGAATCTAAGCTGAACCGTGATCATTGGAGGACTGAGTGGGAGGAGAGCTCCGCAAAACCGACCTCTTCGCAGACATTGACTGACGACCTACGCACTATGGTGGCACTGTTCTTGGATGAGAAGGCAAAGGTTGATGGGGATCTTGCTGCGACCCGTGAAATCCTACAGGTCACTCAGAACCAAAAGGGGATCATTGTGTGAGATCTTATTGTGACTCAGAACCTCCTCCGGGTTACCCAAAGTGCCTACGACGATGGGGAGGCTTGGTAAGATGATATCATCCTGGAGAAAGTCGAGGCCGAGATCAAAGAGTTTATTAAGAGCTACAAGGGAAGCGATAACTAGGACACGGATGTAGGAGAGGCCATAGAGAAGTACCTTGATTCCCCGGATTTCCGTCAGTATCTCCGAGGGGAGCGACAGATTGTCGCGAAGATAGCCGTGGCCACTTTAGGGCTAGTGAAGAATTCAAGAAGGTCGCTCATAAAGGTGGAATATATGGGTTTTCAATCTTCCAGATGTTAGCCCGCACCCGTCCCGAACTCAAGCTTGCCAAGATCGATTACTTGGAAGCTCTGAAGCTTTGGGTGGAGATACAAGAAAGGGAGAGGGTTGAAAGAGCTAAGGAAGACGCTTTCCGTGGAGGCAGCGATGCGGTTGTGACGAAGCGCGGGGTCGACATAATAGGGGAGCCGACTTCGGATCAGTCTCAATCTTGAGCCGTTCCATATTTACCCTTGTAGAACTTTATGTAGTTTGGACGACTTTATATAGCGGTTTTGCCACTTTGTAAAGTGAATCTTGTTTTCTTTTGCTGACTTTATGTTCACTTCACTGTTGTGTCCCTTCCCCCCCCCCCCCCCCCGCCATTCCTGAGATCCGTAGATCTTCGAGCTATGCTTGTATCGGGGGCCACACACACATTGCCGAGAGCGGTGGTCACGCCAAAGTGAAGTCAAGGTCGAGGCCACTCTCTGTAGTACCGAGGTCGAGGCCTTCCTTTGTCAGGAAGCCCAAGTTGAGGTCTTCCTCAGTCGGGAAGCCAAAGTCGAGGCCTTCCTCAACTGGGAAGTTGAAGTCGAGGCAAGGCTTGTAGATAGTCTACTGAATTTAGCCCTCAAAAGGGAGACCTTTTGTGAGGACCATCAAGTCGAGGCATAGCTCTCGTACAACTTGTGGAGTTCAGAGGCAAATGAACATGGGAGCCTAGCCTATGTCGGGAATGAGTGTTGTGACTCGGTCCTTACAGTGAAGGGACTTTTAGAGAATAATGAGTTTAATAAACTCTGTTCTTATAAAGAAGGGAATTTTAGAGAATAACGAGTTTCGTGAACTCGACTCTTATAAAGAAGGGACTTTGAAAAATGAAGTGCAACGTAGAACCGTGATGAAATACGTAATTTTATTGATAGTACCAATTAAGATGCTTGGAATGAAAAGGTCGGGGAAGCCTTTGTCCGTCCATGTCGGAAATATAGTAGGTCCCCAGGTGAATTCAACTTCTTTTACAATGTACGACCTTTCCCAGTTTGGAGTTAACTCCCGACTTTGCTTGTGTTTCTACGAAACTGGTTTCTTCACAGCACCATGTCTCTGGGCTGGAAGATGACCTACTTGACTTTCGAATTGTAGAATTTTCGGACGCTTTGTCGGTAGGTAACTGCCTTGATATTCGTGGTTTCTCTCTTCTATTCGAGGAGATCTAGCTCGACCCGAAGACCCTCATCGTTCGTCTCCTTATTGAACTCCGAGGTGCCTGGTGTGGACAATCTTATTCCACCAGGATGACGGCCTCCATACCAAATGTTAACTTGTAAGGAGTTTCTCCCATTGGCATTCCGCTTGTGGTGCGATACCCCCATAAGGTACTGTGGAGCTCATTTACCTAGTTGGATCCGACCTTCATTACTCGGGTCTTCAGTCCTTGTAGGATGGTCCGCTTGGTGACTTCCACCTTGCCATGGGCCTGAGGGTGTTTGACCGATGATTTTCTAACATTAATCCCCAATTCTGAGTAGAAATTTTTAAAGCCCCGACTATCGAATTGGCAGCCGTTGTTAGTGATGATTGCAACTGGTATCCCAAATCTGGACACAATTGATGTAAAGAAGAATTTTTGACATGCTCTTTCTGTGAATATTGTTGCCAGTGGTTCGGCCTTTACCCACTTGGTAAAATAATCAATGTCAACAATGATGAATTTCTATTGTCAAATCGCCATTGGGAATGGGCCTAGGATATTGATCCTCATATAGCGAATGGTCTCGGGCTAACAACCGTAGTGAGTTAAACGGCCGGGCGTCTTTGGATCTTGGGGTGGCGCTCGCAGACTTTGCAATTCTCTTTTAGCTTAGTTACATCCTTAGACAAGGTCAACCAGTAGTACCCTTGCATAAGAATCTTGTGCCCGAGGGGCACTCTACCGACATAGTCTCCACAGATCGCTTCATGTGTTTCTCGAAGAGCATATTCTACTTCAAAGGGGTACGACCTCTTGTACAAAAGTTCTCCCAGGAGGGCATATTTGTCTGACTTCAAAGTCACCTTCAGGGCCTCCTTGGGATCAGTCGGCATAGTTCCGTCCCAAAGATATTGGAGGATGGGATCCATCCAACTCAGCTTTTCTTGGATTTCTTGCATTTCGCACTCTCAGGGCATCTCTATGCTTCTGTTGTCTAAGTATTTGAGGTTGTCTGGCATGTCGGCCTCAAGTTCTAACAACGATGCAAGCTTTGATAATGAATTAGTTGCTTCGTTTTCGGCATGAGGGATCTTTATGATGGTAAAATGCTGAAAGCCGGACGCTAGCCTCTCCACAATGGCTTTGTATTTGGCCATATTTTCACCTCGGGCTTCACAGTCCCCGCTTTAGTGTCAGACCACTAGTTGGGAGTCGTTGTGGGCCTACAAGTACTGGATTTCGAGGCCTCGGGCTAATCGCAATCCGATAATTAACGCCTCATATTCCACCTCATTATTCATTATCTTGAATCTGAAATTGAGCGTGGTTGAAGTCTTCCACCCTGACGGTAAGTATAGGACAATACGCACTCCCAATCCCTTCTCAGTGGTCGATCCGTTCGCATACAGGTTATATGAGCCAATCGGCAGGTTGATGTTGCCCGACTTTTCTTGGTTTTAAGGAACGCGGTCCTTATACTCTGCCATCTCGACGATGAAGTCGGCCAAGACCTGGGCTTTCACCATCGTCCGAGGTCTGTAATCAATATCATACTCCCCAAGCTCGATCGCCCTTTTCACCAACCGCCCAGATATCTCGGGATGTTGCAAGATATGCTGCAAGGACTGGTCAGTGAGGATTATGACCTTGTGAGCTTGGAAGTAAGGTCACAGGCACCGAACTAATGTGACAAGGGCATACATGAGCTTCTCTATCGGTAGGTACTTGGACTCAAGATCGGTCAACAACTTGCTAGTATAGTATATAGGCTTTGAACTGCTTCGTCTTCTCGGAGGAGCACTGAGCTGATAGCATATGGAGTCACGGCCAAGTATAGGTACAGGTCTTCTCCCAATTGAGGTTTGACAAGCGGGAGGGGTGAACTGAGGTACTCCTTTAGTTGTTTGAAAGCCTTTTAGCACTCCTCAGTCCACACCATCTTCGGTGCCTTCCAAAGAGCTCGAAAGAAAGGTAAGCTCTTTTCCCCTGCCTTCGATATAAAGTAACCGAGGCGGCTAACAGCCCATTCAATGTATGGATTTCCTTGATAGTCCTTGGCAAGCTCATTTCTTGTATAGCTCTAGATTTCTCGGGATTGGCTTCAATGCCCCGCTCGGTGATCATAAATCCCAAGAACTTGCCATACTTCACCCCAAAGACGCACTTTTCGAGGTTGAGACGCATATTGTGGGCTCGGAACACTTGGAAGGTTTCTTGTAAGTCGGCAACGTGTTGATATACTCTCTTCCTCTTCACAAGGATGTCATCAACATACGCATCCGCACTCCTTCTGAGCTGCTTCTTGAGCACCCGCATCACAAGCCTCTGGAAGGTAGTACTTGCGTTCTTCAAACCGAAGGGCATTACTCTATAGAAGTATGTACCTTTGGTCATAATGAAAGAGGTCTTCTCCTCGTCGGATGCCGCCATCTTAACTTGGTTATACGTGGAGAAAGCGTCTAAAAAGCTTAGCATTTCATGACCCAATGCGACGTCAACAAGCTCGTCGATTAGGGGGAGTGGGTAGTATTCCATAGGGCAAGCTTTATACAAGTTGGTGAAGTTAATATACATTCGCCATTTTCCCGAGGGCTTCTTCACAAGGACAACATTCGAGCGCCACTCGAGGTAATGGACTTCTCTAATGAACACTGCCCTAAGGAGTTTCTCGACTTCTTCATCAGTTGGTCGCTAAAGCTCTGGAGAAAAGTGTCACAGCTTTTGGATGAGTGGATTGATCGCGGGGTCGGTGTCGAGACGGTGCTCAATAATGCTCTAGTCTACCCTGGGCATGTCTTCAGGTGCCCAAGTGAAGATGTCTCGATTGCCTTGCAAGCAGCGCATAATATCCTCGCGAACTTCAGTTGGTAGTTTGGATCCGTCATGGAACATCTTCTCGGGGACTCCTCAGCCAAGGGGATCTCCACCAGGTGTTCAATCGATGTGGCCCACTCCTTTGGCTTTTTGGCTTTGAGTCGGGCCTCATTGGCTAAAACCTCTAGGGTCCTGCCTTTAAGAAGGGCGAAATAATACTGGCGGGTCGCCGGTTGGTCCCCCCTTAGTTCTCCACATCCATTCTAAATTGGGAATTTCATGAGTAGGTAGTATATGGAGATGATTTCCTTTAGAGCATTCAGTGCATGTCTCCCCAAGATGACATTGTAGCTCGAGGTGCATGGAACCACCAAGAAGTCCATACTGATTGTTGCTTGATGTGGATAGGTCCAGACAGTAAGGGGAAGAGGGACCACTCCTTCGGGCTGCACAGCAGTCCCCGAGAAACCAACTAGAGGAGTTCTTACTGGTTGTAGACCTCGGGTGCCCAGGTTCATTTTCTCATAAGCACTCTAGAATATGACATCTACGGAGCTCCCGCTATAGACAAGGAATCTTTCACCTCAGAGTTTGCTATAATTACTGTAACGACCAGTGCGTCGTCATGGGATAGGAATCTCTTCCAAAGTCTTCGTCCGAGAAGGAAATAGGGGAACCGATCTTAGACCTCTTTTCCAGAGGTTGCACTCGGATAGGCTTCCGGGCGTATGATTTGTGAGCTGTTGCACTGTCACCCCCTCCGCTTGGTCCTCCTGCGATGATATGGACGACTAGGGTCCGCTCTTCCATCCTTCGCAGGGCTTGAGTCAGAGCCTCGATTTTTCGCTCCAAATCATGGCAACGCTCCTCCTGGACGTCCATTTCACGGTGATGATCCTACTTCGGGTCTGCTTCGGAGTTTATCTATTCACGTGCGTCGAGTTCTCCCGCGGGCGCTTCCCCAGCTTCTGGAGATAAGTTACTGGCTATCCTCCTCATAGTACACATAGCTTTATGTTCAAAAGGTCCCCATGGACGGCACCAACCTGTTAGCCGAAAAATCGGTTTGGGTCAAGACTGCATCCGGTTCAGACCAACTGATAAAGTTTTCTCCACGATCGGGGTTAATGTCGAAGATGTCCTCTCGAAGAGTTCACTTGAAAAGGGACAAGAACAAGTTCCCATGAGAGGGGGGAGGGCCTAGATGCCCAAGCCCGCTACGACGGTCAAGTTAGCCAGGAGATCGCCCGGGAAGAGGCAGAATATGAGTAGAAGAGCTGAGTCGCTTGTGGATCAGAATGAGCTTACCCCTCCTCTAGTGCCCCTTCCCCTTTTTTTGTGCTCTTTTTGTGCCTTTGGACTCTGGCTCTATCACATCACCCCTTTCACCATTTTGTCAGTCATCATAAGGGATGGCGTATGGGTTACCCTTTCGTCCTTGAGGCGAGAGGGATCTCATCCTAGTGAGAGGTGGTATGGTGAATCTTCTTAGAGTCTGTGTCGCATTAATGAAGGATGAGAGAGATGCTGAAACATAGTCGGCGAGATCCAGGATATATCATATTATATATTAATAATTATATAATTTAAAATATTTAATATTATTAATTTCATAAAAATTAATAATAATAATTTCATAATTTAAAATAATAATTATATATATTATATTGTAATTTAAAAAAAAAATATATATATATATATATATATATATATATATATATATATATTAATTATATATTAATGATAGAGATATGGTATTATTTTTTTAGGGTTAGGTTTATCTACCCATATTACTAGAAACAGTTAAAGGTAAGTTTAAATGTTAAAAATTCTAAAAAGAAAACTTTAAAAGTATATTCATATATTCGAGTTTTGATTTATAAAAAAAAATAAAAATGGATAAATGACATTCATTAATCAAAATTAAAGATTATTGGAATGTCTGACTGGTTTGGAACCTTTCTCCTTAGTCGGGTCATGGTCCTCATGGCCCCTCTTAGCTCGTGGTATTGGTCTTGAAGTCATCCTCCGCTTCTCTCAGCAATATTATCAGCATGGACTCTTCTCGATTGAAGGCCAAGCTCCTTTTGATAATGGACTCCATTCACAGTAGCTTTGACCATTTGGTTGCATGTGCTACATAAAACCAAGAAAGCATTATGAAATCAAAATCTCATATCATCTTCTTGGAAATGTACTGTTTATCATGAAAACATCTCCTATTTCAACATCTTCTATTTCTCTCTAGCCAAATGTTCCAGATTAAAACCATCACAGCGAGATCTCATCCCAATTTGGTGTCCCTTATTACTCTACTAGCCATAGTGTTTCTTCCTCAAAGATCCTATATCGATTAAGGCATTCCTTCTTTGTAAAAGAGCATTGGATTATAAGGTGTGTAATTGTTTCGTCTACTTCTTCACAGAAGTAGCATGTGACTAGTGCCCTTTTCCCTTTCTCTTTGCTAAATTGACAAGGGTTAGGATTTTGTTATCCGACGTCAGTCATGTGAAAAAATTTATTTTTTTAGGGCATGCATGTTTCTAGAATTTCATTTTGTATATATTTGGCTTTGTATACCCTCATCTACTAGGAACCGGCATCTAATTTTTAGAGCAAGTGCCTTAATTATGTGGTACCCTCCTGTGTTAGTGATCTTGGTTTTTAGAGGCTTGGGTAGTGTTTGTTTGACTAGATAGGCACTTATATCCAGGGATGGGGATGTGTACATCCAAAAACCTGTTACTTTTTTTTTTAGTTCCTCATCCCTAGATAAGAATGTGGTCATCTAAAATTACTGGATGACCACATCTAATAAAAAACATGGGATGTGTCCATCCAGAAGCTCATGATCCACTCTAGTGTATATTCTCATCCTTTTTTATTTCTCTCATCCAGTTAATTCTCTCATTACAGTCACCTCCTTGCTCGTGCCCTTGCTCACTCGACGGTAACCCCAGTAGCCAGGGAACCTTCTCCGACTCTCCCCTTTTAACAGCATTGACAGCTCTAATAGCCTTGCCTGCTTTGGCTCTCCACCTTAGGCAACCCCACTAGCCTCAATAGCCCCTTCGCCTACAAGTTGAAGATTATCTTAGAGTCCCAGAGTCATAATAGTAATCACTTATAGAGGATCTTAATTTAAATTCAATAACCTTACTTCAGTAAACCAAAGTGTATGGAAGTGGCTCTTCACTTCCACAAACCAAACATCTTAAACTCATAATTCGAAAAAGAACTCTAAGTTCTATGGAAGTGCCACTTCTACACATCCACCACTTTAGTAGACTACGAGCAGCCAAACACGCTCTCGAAGAGAGATGCCCAGACTAGCGCCCAATCTTAATAGAATCTAGTTACATTTTTCGTGAGCTTAGGACCTACTTTTATAGTCTGAAGATCGTTATATGCCAGCTTTCAGCGTCTTCTGGAATTCATTTACCACCATTGGATGACCAGGTTCAAATACTTTCCTCTATAACAGATGCTATAATAAATTTTTAAAAAAATCAATTTTGAAAGGAAAGTTGACTAGGCTATTTCCTTTCACAAGGAGAGGTTAAGGGTTCAAATCTTGCCACATTTATAAAAAAGGGTAATTTTTAAAAAAAATCATATAATTTCACAAATTTGCAAAATAGGGAAAGTGCTTTTTTTCGAAAAAAAACTTTGTGGTTTCTCCAGGTAACAAAAAAGAGAAAAATCAGAAGGTTTTTACTGAAGAAAAAACCATGTGATTTCATGGATTTGCAAAACTGGGACAGAGTTTTTTTTTCGTCAACTTTTTCGAGTTGTTTTCCCTTTTTTGTTAGTTTGAGAAACCACAAGTTTTTTTTCAAAAAATTTTCTTCCTTATTTTGCAAATCTGTGAAACCACATGTTTTTTTTTTTGAATTTACCATATAAAAAAAACCTTTATTTTTAGATAATTCTCCCTCTATTTATCCTTCTTATTATAAATTTTGAAATAATTTATTCAGGGATTTTATAGTAAAATTTTAATTTGAAACATTTTGAGGGGCGTAATTAATAAATAAAGCCATCTCTTCCGCTCATCAGCCACTGAAGAACGAAAAGACCAGTTGGCTCAGAATATCTCCTCCAAATGCTCAGCTAATCCTGAATATAAATTCAGATTATTCTCAAAAAGTTCATCAATTCTTCATCTTTTGCCACTTGGATTCAATTCCCAGGTGCTCTCATCCTTCCTCTTTCCTTCAATCAAAGATTTCGTCAGTTGAATCTTCTCTCCATTTTCTTGTTTCTTTGGTTCTTTGCTGTGCTTGGATCCCATTCATAAATTATCTCTATCTTGCATTAATCACTTGAATATCTCCTTTTTTGCCTCTGATTTGTTTTAATATTTTATTAATTGTCATTCTTTTGTTGAACTTTAGTGAATTAGAAGTGTTATTTTGAATAGATTGATTATTTGTAGAGTTATTTGTTGATATTCTGATCATATTTCATTTAGTTGAGGAATGAAATCTAGTTGTGTTATATGTTTTTTTTTTTCCCACTGTCTTTGTTTTGAATATTGTCATGTACTACCAAAACAAGAATAGCATCATTTGGGTGCAAGATTTATGTTCTTATTGGTGTGCCCTAAATTTTGTTTCCTTTGGGATTATCTCAGCATGATTCCTTTTGTTTTCTTTTGCTGAGCTTCAGTTTAAAACCCCAAAATTAGAACTTCCTGATGAAATCATGTGTAAACAGGCTCTTAGTTGATTCACTATTAATTTTATCAAATCCTATTCATATATCATGGATCCTTTAGCTTTCCTTAACATGAATGGTATTGCTTTCCTTTAAGTTTCATTCCTGGTTGTTTCAGGGATGTTGTCAAAGTCACTGGCATCTCCTTTGCATACCTTCAAATCTGCTGCATCCTGCTCCTTTCATTTTGTAAGTTACTTCATTAACTCTTACTCATTTTTCTCCATTAGTATAATTATTGTTTACTTGTGCCAAAAAGGGAAGCATTTGGTCATGCTGAATTTACATTGTCTTGGATAATTTCCTCTAATTCACCTTGCTTAACTATGTACTATCTAACAAGAATAGCATATCCGCTTTGGTGCTTGCTATGATGGATCTATGTGAAACATTTTTTGGATGTAAAACATGCCAAAAGATTTGGAAAAGTTCGATACCCTATTGTTCTTTTAGTTGTACAATTTGTTATTTGTCATAGGCTATGTAATACCGAGGAATATAGCAACCAGAGACCCTTTTGTTCTTAATTTGCTGCATATGGACACTTTTACCATCTGATCACCAGCAGAATTCTTGTTTCAGTTATGTTACAAAATCTTGAGTGCTATTACATCTTGAACGTTTGTGTCAGTTATAAGGGTATTGGAATTGTTATTGAAATGATGAACTTGGTGATTCGGCTTCTACATTATGATTTGAATGTATCTTGGAATTTACATTCCAGAATAGGAACTTATTAGATAAAGAAATACTTTTATGGGACAACAAAGAAGACACTCCAATTATCTCAGAAAGCATGCACAGCCATAACCTGTTGTTCCTTGGTAGCTAATTTGAAAATGATTGGCTAAAATGAGTGTTGTATTTTCAAATGCTACTTGGAGAGATTTGATTAAAAAATTAAGAATTGAATTGGACACACTTTGACCATTAAGAGTAGGTAATGCATTAGTATCAAGTCACATAGAGATTACATTGAGAAATAGAGTGAAGAGCAAACACGCCATACTCCAAAAAGATTGATCTAATCCAGATGGCCAATGACCAACTTTGTATTTCATAATGTATTACCATTGATCCTACCATCACCACAACAGGCTTAATCATGTTATTCCCCTTGCAATTTAAAACTACATAGACAAAAGAAGTGATGCTTATAACTAATGTGGCATGCTTCATCGATCTTACCGGAAAAAAGACTATCTTTAGTTGAGGTGTGTTATTTTTTTTTCCAGTCTGACCTGTCAAGTTCAACACCAAAGTTTCCACTTGTTAAGAAAAATCGAGCATATGAATCCAGTTGGGCAAACAACAGAAGTTGGAGACCTCTCAATTTACATCATGCATCAAAAAAGCAGAATTTACTCGCAGTTGATCAAGCACAGCTTGTTATCTTGGAAGATGAAGAGAAGAAAACATGGGAAGACTGCATCAAAATAATCTCTGCGTTCGGTTTTACCATCGAGGAAGCAGATCTGATACTCAAGAAAGCATTTGGCTGGATCCATTCACCCTACTGGGGTGAAGAAAGAAGCAAAGAACTCCCAGAAGTCCAATCAATAAATGCAGTATTGGATTATCTAAAATCTTTGGGTGTTTCTGATGATGATCTCCACAAATTACTCAAGAAATTTCCAGAGGTGCTTGGATGTGATTTTGATGATGAAATAAAGATCAATGTCAGCACTCTTGAGAGGGAGTGGGGAATTAAAGGTAAACCACTTAGGAATCTTCTTCTTCGAAATCCTAAAGTTTTGGGGTATAATGTGGACTGCAAAGGAGACTGCATGGCAAAATGCACCCGATGTTGGGTTCGGTTTTAGTATCAGTTCAATCGCAAAATAATTCCGACAAGACATCATCATTACATTGTAAATGAAGATTGCATGAAAGCATAAAGGTGTTGACTTTCCCAAATCTGCATAAGTTCAGTACAAGCTATATATGACAGGTTATACAGAATTTAATGTTTTCATCTTCAAATTCACTGTATGTTTGTATCTGTCACGTTCAATCCGTTGTTTATACTCAAGTTATAGTGTACCAAGTTGAAACTAATGTATTCTCACTAGCAAACCATTACAAGTGATTTGTTGCTCTGGTTTGTTTCTCTTCAAAGAAATCCAATGCATCTTTTAGATAATTAATGCATGAACTGAAGAATAGAGGTGTCAATCCACATGTTTATTTTATACACAATGATTATAAAATTTAGAAGGGTATATATGTGAAGAGGCTTGGCCTTGTGGTAAAGTTGTTGTCGTGTACAGGGAGGTCCGCAGTTAGTCGTGAAACATCTGCTAAAAAGCGGTAAGGCGTCTGATAGACCCAAGTGATCCGACCTTCTTGAGCGTCACGGAGCTTTGTTGCACGCCTTTCTTTAGAAGGGTATATATGTAGTTTTATATTCTTTGGGGGTATACATACAATTTTAACCAAGAAAAAAAAAATCAAAACCTATTTTTTATGATGTTCTTTTACATATATACCCCTTAAATCTTCAATGTTATATTTAAAGGTTCTATTTACATCTATACCCTTGTAAATCTCAGATTTTTACATAACCCAGACTTCTTAAACTGAAAAGTTTAGATCATTCATTATTATATGTGCACTATATGGGTGGAATGGGTAGGTGAGGATTATCTTTTATGTGCTTCTTTCATCCATGTTTTGCCACGCCGAAAATTAATGAAATATTTTGCTTATGGTTATCATTTGTTTCAACTCTCACCTATATTATTTATTAAAAACACCTTTTTATTGTCTATTTTTATTATACTAATCAAAGAATATGTAATACCCAATTTAGTTCCTCTATTATACCAATTTGTGACTTTAGATCATTCTATTATAATTTGAGCCATGGGGTTCCTCTATTTTCATGATTGAGAAATGTCACTTTCTCCCTTCGTCAACTTTAGGGGCTAAACAGACCTTTTAATATGTAATAATACGCTTTAAAAAGCTAAAAACATATATATAAAAGTATAGGGATTAAAAAGTAAAACTGATAATTACTTATCTTGATTAATGATGAGGTCAAAGATTTTATCTTAAATTCGGTTAAAAAAATTAAATTATTCCCCACACCGCCGTACTCATCTGCAAAAACCCTAATCCTTTTAAGAAACCCCGCTAACTTTCTCAGTGAGTTATCTATTTCTTTTATTGTGGAAGTTTTATGAAATCTAATAACTAGTATCCGTTGATTTGGTATTCTTTAATTTCATTAATTTATTAATAGAATAAAATATTTTGTATTAATATTTATCCATGAATTGTTTTTTTGCTTGCTTTAGTAAAAGCTGTGAATTAGAAGTTTTGTTTCTTAATAAAAGATTTTATAATTTCGTCAAACGTGTTGTGACTTTGTGATTTGATGGGCCAATGTCATGTTTTAGTTATTATTGTTATTATTTTTTTTATATTTTTTGTTAATTTAAAAAAAACTATGTTTTCCATCTCTGATTGTGCTTGAATTAAAAAATAGTTTAGGTGTCACTTTCCACATAATTCCCGGTGACTTTAATGATATGATCATATTAATTTCATCTTCTTTCTCTCTATATACTATCTGTTTTCCCAATTCCTCTTTCTTTTAACTTTGTTTTTATTTATTTATTTATTTATTTATTTTATTTCCGTGACCTCAATTGCTGGAGTTTATTGGTGATTGTGATCCATCTTATGGATAATAATTATAAGTGTATAGTAACCAGTTAGAAAGGCATGAAATATAGGTATATTAGTGTTTTATAGTTAGGCCTAATGAATACAATAGTGGATAAAAGTTTAGATACCTCAGTTACTGAGATTATATGTTTTTATATAGATTCTGTCACTAGTACGGAGGTTTGAAATACGGTTAGAATAATCTTGGAGTTTGGAGGTAAGTATTCCACATAAATTTCACAAAATTTTCTTATAAGTTTATAGAAATTATTTTCATTATAATTTAATTATTTATTGATTTTATTTGATGTTTTGAGAAAGCATTAAGCCATCTATTTTTGTACAAACAGAACCATGCTTGTATATTACATTTAGAACTATTGACTTCTGTTTGTTTGAAATATTTTCTGACATAACTACTTTATTGTTATGACTTATTTTCTGCACACTTATTATGATTTATGAGTACGTCTCCAAACTGTCTGTGTTCTAACCTTCGTCAATGGGGGTTAAACATTGACCGTGTCGACACGTATCTGTTATGAACTAGTTCAACCCGTGCTGTCGGTCACAATAGCAGTCTTTTGTTTTCCGTGATGTCGGATTATAATAACAGCCTTCTGTTTCTGACCCGTACCACCGGGGTTATTAGTGGTCATAGTAAGTTTGGGTGACTCTAGTATTTTGAGTGTAAACTAAACTTTCTGATAGTATGTTTTTATGATAACTTCAGAAATTATAGTTTATGCAAATTATTGATTATTTACGAATTCTTTTTCCTTTTACTGTACTTGTTTCAAATTTATTTATTATATTAAATATTGCATGGTTCACTATATTTAGTGGGTACTTACTAAGCACCCAAGCTCATACCTTTTTTTCAGATCAAAAGGAGTAGCTTGCTGGTGGGTAGATGGGATGTCCAAACCCCGATCCTTTCTTAGTGTCCTATGCATTTCCTCTAGTATTTTGAATAAATTGAATTGTGTTAGATTTATTTTTTGTAGACTTTGCCCATTTGTTAGGGTATATTGGATGTTGGGTTGAACATTTGAGTATTAACAATAAATTCATATTATTCAGTTATTTATAATAATTGTAAACAGGTTATGAGGCCTTGCATATGCAGTGGGGCCCATCCCCACATGTATGTGGCCGATCTGCCGACGTCCCAACTTGGTTCGGGGCATGACATAATATACCAACTATAATAAAGGGATCTAAAGTCACAAATCGGGGTATAATAGAGGTAATAAATTGGGTATTACACCCTTACATAAATACACCTATATTAAACCGGTGAAGAAGATATTAAGATATTTATGGAGAAGGGTCCCAACGAATGGATAAAAGGCAAGAAACCATACCCAACAATCCCCAACAACCTCCATTAATCCAAGTTCACTATCTCTTTTTCTAAGTTTTCATTCAATGAAGTTGGCCTATTTGGACCTTGAGAATGAGAATGGCTTACCTTTTGTTGTTGACCCTCAAAAGAGGGAAGTGGATAGTATCGAATAACATGTGTTTCTTACTTTTGCTAATGTTATCCTTGCTTTTATTTGAAAAGGATGAGATTGAATATGAGATTACCTTTTTTTTCTTCTAAGATTGATGTTTCGTTTACCTTTTTTCAAAGGAAACTTAAGATTTAAAGCTTGATTTGTTTGACTGTGAATTGGAGCATTCAACAAAGACCTCAATGTTTATCAAGGATTTCCACTTTAACACAACAACCGGTTATAATTGGTTGGGTTTGATTGATCTGACCCAGTTTAAGTTCGGCTTGATTTTAATTTTGAAAACTCAAAATAGGCTCGATTGAAGTTAAAATTAAATGATTAATTTCAAGCTTGAGTATAAGTGTATAACTCAATTTAGTTTAAAATTAAAAATTTATTTATAACTTGATTTTTTGTACTTTTATATAAAAAAAAGAATATAAATTATATAATATTTTAATAAATAAATTTATATTCTATAATTAAAAAATCTAAAATTAATGATTATATATAATTTTTTTTATTATATCAAAATAATATAATAAAATAAATCTCTACGACAACATTTTATATACAATATAGAATATTTTAATATTTTAATATATATTATTTTAATATTTTAATATATTTTAATATTAATATGTATAATTTTGAGTTTTGCTCAATCACCCCAACTTGAAACTCCAACTTCAGCTTGTATCAAAAGCTCGAAATTTTAAGCGGGGCTTGAACTACTTACAAAAAGTTTGATCATTTTGACAAGCCTAATCCTAAATCTAATACCATGGTTGGTTGTGTGAATGCACTTACCTAAGTTAACTTTAATCAGCTATCTCGATGGAACTCAACCAACACAAGTTCAAGAGAGGGTATTAGGGTTAACTTATTTTTAATATATATATTTCAGATGGAAAGTTTGATTTTGCCTTAAAAAAGCATCAACTTAACATTTACATATGCTACTTAATCCAAATAAAGGATTTATTTCCTTCTTTATTTTCTCTCTAAATGTTGCTATTTTTGCATACTCTTGTTTTAACTTAAAAAAATAATAAATTTTTTAAATTAACAAAAATACTTTTTTTCCCCAAAAAAATATATATATAATAATTTTCTAGACAAGAAAAATTGAATAAATATTTTGTACAGAGTTATGTTTGGGAAATGGGAACAATGGAGACAAGTTGCCTCGAGATCATACGAAACAAATATCAGCCGTTCGATCTCGTACGTAACACCTATGCCGTGGGAATCCGCACATGCCGGACGAAGGACAGAAAAGGACTTCTCCGGACGAGCACCGGACGGCACCGAACGAATAAGAGATCTCCACGTGTCATTGCTGAGCTGGATCCGACGTGGCCGAGGAGGCTTCGGTGGTTGCGCTACGAATCTCACGTGCATCTCGTGCTCTGTCCTGTGTGGACCACGTCACGCGAAACGCACGTGCTGCCGGCTGGCTGGCTGGCTGGCTGGCTTCCTTCAGTCGTTGGTGAAGTATCAAGTGGATGCTCATTTTTTGGAGTTTGGTTTGATTCTGAGATCCATTCCATCCAATCGTTTTTCTATTCATTGTTTTTTTTTCTCTTTGGATTAATTAATTAATTAACTACTTACTAATTATTAATCAAAAATTTATTTATTTTAAAATATGAAGTTATGAAAAATAATAAAGAAAAAATAGAAATTATCTAAATAACAATTTTTATAATATTTTTTGAAATGACCATTTTATCTATCACTCATTTCTCTCATCAACTAACAAGATTCATAGGGGTGTCAACGAGTCGAGTTTGATGGGGTCTAAGGGCCCATTTGGATTGCCTTATGAAAAAAAGTGTGTTGTTTTTTTTCCGGTTTGATTGAAGGACTTTCGAAAAATAGCTTTTATGAATAAGCTAAGAGTTTTGTAAATTTTATTTTTTAATATGTTAATTCAAAAGTATTTTTATATTTGTGAAGTTTTGATAATTATATGATCATAAGGGTGTTTTGTTAATTATATGATCCTAAAACAGCTTCTAAAACTGTTTTTTCAAAAAGCTTTAAACCTTACAAAAGTCCTAACAAACAGACTACAGACGGTCATACCAGGTCTAGTAAATAAAAATCAAACAGCCTTCATCAAGGGTAGGTGCATCCAGGATTGCATTGTGGCAGCAGAAGAAATAATCTATAGCATGAAGAGGAAAAGTGGTATGTTATTCAGAGTGGATTTTGAGAAGACTTTTGACGCCGTTGATTGGGAATTCCTCCTAGAGGTACTACAGGCAAGAGGATTTGGACCACGATGGGTCGATTGGATTCGGAAAATCTTACACTCATCAAAATCCAACTTCTTGATAAATGGCTCCCCTATGGGGTACGTGCGACATCAAAGGGGATTGAGGCAGGGAGACCCGCTCTCCCCCCTACTCATTATCCTCGCAATGGATGTGTTCACCACAATGGTAACGCATGCCGTTCATGAACGTATCTTCGAGGGCTTCCGATTTGGCAATAATGGGGGAGAACAAATACCGGCTCTGCTATATGCAGATGACTTGCTAATCCTCAGCTCAGGGAAAAGAAGCGACTTCAGAACGCTGAAGCTCATTTTCTACCTTTTTGAGGGACTCTCAGGCCTGAAAATCAACTACAGCACGAGTGCACTCATACCAATCGGATTACAGGAAACAGAGGCAAGAGTATTAGCCACAATAATGGGATGTCATTTGCGCCCGCTCCCGATGGAATATCTCGGAATCCCGCTTGCGGGTACCCGCCCCAGAAAGGAGGACTGGAACAAACTCATACATAAGTTCCGGAGCAAGCTGGCGACATGGAAAGGGCGTTTGTTGTCATTAGGAGGTCGTATCACGCTATTGAACTCGGTCCTCTCGGCGATCCCCAACCACTGGATGGTGATGTACCACCTGCCTAGATGGGTAATTCGACGCATAGAAGGCATACGTAGGGACTTCCTCTGGAAAGGTACAAACCCCAATTCCAAGGCCTACAGGCTAGTAAAATTGGAGACGCTAACCAGACCCAAAGACCTGGGAGGATGGGGGATTCTGAACCTGCAAGCTTTCAATGAAGCCCTCCTTCGAAAATGGTGGTGGCGTCTACTGAAAAGGCAGACTAGGTTATGTGGCAGAATCATCACATATGCATACTTCAGAAATGCGACAATGAACCCGTACAAACCCACTCCTAGTCGAGCATCTTTCTTCTAGAAAGGGGTGATGGCGCAACGGGACCTCACTATAGCAAATATTGTAGCGACACCTGGGACAGGCGAATCAGTCAGAGTATGGTATGATAATTGGATTAACGGACATAGCCCCTGCAGATCATTCCTAGAGCTTCAAACATTGTGGATAAAGCCGGACCATACGATCCAAGAGGCACACCAACTACAGGCAAGGGGAGCATCGCTGCTCAAACCAGGACCCCTATCACGAGGGGCGACGGAGTTGATCCGAGGGCTACAAGAGCACCTTGGCCACCCTGGAGTCCAACAAGAAGACGAAAGGAAATGGCGGCTCACCCCCAACCAGGACTTCTCAGTCAAATCCCTATATCTCTTCCGAATCAATGGCAGTCTGAAGAGTCACCTCCCGACATCATTCTGGACACAAGAGCCCCCCTTAAAGGTTAAACTATTTGCCTCGTTAGCGCTGGAAGACAAGCTTCCTACGCTGCAAAACCTAGCTAAGAGAAACTGGCAAGGAGAAAGGACACACTACTACCTCTACAACACCCAGGAGGAGACCACCGACCACCTATTCCTCCGATGTACATACGTCGCAGGATTATGGTCTCACTACTCGCAACTACCGGGTATCGTCTCCCCCCTAACAAGATACAAGATCTGTGGGGTGGGGCATCGATCTGCAAAAACTTGGAGAGACACCTCCGCAAAGGTTGGCAATTGCTCGTGATGGCTATCACCTGGAACATTTGGTTAGAAAGGAACCGACAATGTTTCAACAATAAACGACGTGTTTATCAGCGACTCATCGGCCAAGTGGATTTCCTATGCCTATCGTGGTTTGAAGGCGCCCACGCTTCGAAGCAGTCGCAGTTACAACCACTGAAGAACCTTGTCAGACATAGCCTCGATACCCTTAGGGAGGAGCAACAACGCAAGGCCCTCAAAAGCTGACTTCGAGGATGAGCCCCCGGATGGACCCTCCCACGAAGAGACACATCTCAGTAGGACCTAAGGACCCCGCGGTGTTGGTCCACAAAGGACCCTGAAATCCGCTCACGTCTAGTTTGTACTAACTTTCTTTTGAAATAAAAGAATGTGATTTATCCACTTTATAAAAAAAAAGCTTTAAACCACAATTTTTTAAAAAATTTATTTTACAACTTTTGTTTATTAGAAAAAGGCAATATAAATGGTTTTTTCCCGGAAATACTTATCCCAGAAGCACGTCCAAACAAGGGGCCAAAGTTAGGTTCAAGCTTGAATAAGTTTGTTTTGATATTGGCTCGATTTCAACTTCAAAGACTCGAGTTTAGTTTGTTAACTTGAAATTAAAATAAGATCAATTTAATTTTAAATTCGATTTCTAGCTCAAAATAAAAAAAATTAAATTATATAATATTTTCAATAAATAAAATTTATATTTATAATTTTTTTAAAAATAAAATTTTAAAATTAATTATTTTATTATATCAAATAATATAATAAAATAAAAATTTCAGACCAGATTTGGTCCGAGAAAAAAGGAACAAAGAAAAACCGGTCAAACCCAAGCAACTTAATAACCACCTACCATTTCCTAACGGAGATTATTAAATCCACATAATCCCCAACCAATCCACTAATCCTAATTAATTAATCCATGTCGATTAGATTAAAGACTAACCCTCGAAGTCTATAGGAATCCAGCTCAGCATCGAAAGCCAATAGTAGATTGCCACGTCGGCGTATGAGCTGGATTTGTCTGGACGGGAGCCTAGTCAACATGGCACCGGCTACTCCCGGTTACCACCGAGCACGAGAAACACGGCGTTCGCGAGCTCGAAAGAGATAGATAGGCCTACGAGCGTCCCCCAAGCGTTTCCCCTTTCTATAAATACAAGCGCTTCGGGAGATGTTCCCTTTTTTCCCCTTCTCTCTTCTCCTCCGTCCCTTGTTGGGCGTTTCCCCACGTTTCCCCCGCCGATCTCCTCTGGTTTCTTCGGATCCCTTTTGGGATTTCTCGGTGAGAGCGGAGCTCGCTTGGATTCGGATCTTTGAGGTTTGCCTCGTTTCTTTCTAATTTTGGGGTTTTTTTACTTGTTTTTTTGGTTTCAATCGGTTTTGGGGGTGATGTAGGTTCTGGTCGGTGAGTATTAGGGTTTTAGGTTGTTTTTCTGATGATTTTCAATGAAATATGGAAGTTTTGTTGCTGTTTTATCTGGATCTTGTGCGGGAATCGGTGGATTTGTGCGCCTTTTGGTGCTGATCTTTGAAAAATTTAGTCTTTGAGGTCTTTTCTCGAAGAAATGCGGCTCATTTCGAAGAAAGCGAGTTGAAATCGTGGTTTTAGTGTAGGTTTTGTGCGTTTTTGTTTATTTATTTATTTATTTATTTATTTTTATTTTTGGGTAATTTCTGTGAACACCTTGATGAATTTCATTTCCCCCCCCCCCCCCCTATCTACATCCACAAGATGATTCAATATTCATTGATGTAATTAATTTATTTAATCCTGAACAAAGCTCGCTTTTTCCGGAAAATCCGGAAAAATGTTGAATTTAAGCAGTTTTAGGCTTTCTTTTGTTTTGTTTTTCCTGTAACCTTGGCTTACATCTTGTTTAAATCACTTAAGACATGCAGTTTTGGAGGCCTCCAAATCCCGTTTTCCTGGAAGCCTTGTTTTGTTTTTTATGTTTAAAGTGGTTATAGTGTATAAAGTGTCTAAAATGTGGAGTTGCCTTCTATTGTAATGCAGATAGATATTGTTTACCTCCAGCTTTTTGAAGCTTTAAGGTGTCATGGAGTCTGGCCTCAAGAAGGTGGGGTCATACTGTGCAATTGCAGAGGCTGATGACTTTGATTTGTCGAAACTCCTTGACAAACCAAAGTTGAATATTGAACGGCAGAGGTCATTTGATGAGAGGTCTCTTAGTGAACTTTCTATCAACATAAGGGCTGTTGATAGTTTTGAGAACATGTATTCCCCAGGAGGGATGCGATCCGGGTTTGACACACCAGCCTCATCAGCCCGTAACTCATTTGAACCCCACCCAATGATCGCAGAGGCTTGGGATGCATTACGGAAGTCTCTTGTGTACTTCCGGGGACAGCCTGTTGGGACCATTGCCGCCATTGATCATGCCTCAGAAGAAGTCTTGAATTATGACCAGGTGAGACATGCAGTTCTTCTGTGGAATTTATTTATTTTGTGGTTTTGATTCAATATGGGTAACTTTCTTGAAGAATGGAAGCCAATAAATTGAATATTGTTTAAAGCATTAAAAATGAGTTCCCATTGATAGAGATCTTGTCAAATATGGTTTCTTCTAATAGATTTACTGCAGAAAATGCAAAACCCAATAGCCAATTTGTTTTCTAAACTTGCGAAAAATCTAAATTTTGCTCATTGGTATTATAGTAAATTTAACCTTATTCTTTCTCTTTAAATGTAAACTAACTTTTTGGTGAAGTTTTTGACTTGGTATGTTTGATAAAAATGAGCTTCCCTGATGAACATATTTAATCAGTTCCTCCCTGCTGCATTCTGGTAGTGAATATTTTCTGGCTGATTCAACTCTTTATTTGTTAAATCTGAGATTGCATATGTTGTAAGGAAACTTGCTATAGTAGATGAAACTTACAGGAGAACTGGCTTTCTAGTCTATTGATTATACTTCATGTAGGTGTTTGTTCGTGACTTTGTACCAAGTGCTTTGGCTTTCCTAATGAATGGCGAGCCTGAGATAGTAAAAAATTTTCTGCTCAAAACTCTCTATCTTCAAGGGTGGGAGAAGAGGATTGATCGTTTCAAGCTCGGGGAAGGTGCTATGCCTGCAAGCTTCAAAGTGCTTCATGATCCTGTGAGAAAAACAGATACACTGATTGCAGATTTTGGTGAGAGTGCCATTGGAAGAGTTGCTCCAGTCGACTCTGGTTTCTGGTGGATTATTCTTCTCCGTGCCTATACAAAATCCACTGGGGATTTATCTCTTGCTGAAACGCCGGAATGTCAAAAGGGAATGCGGCTCATATTAGCTTTGTGTCTGTCGGAGGGTTTTGACACGTTTCCTACCTTGCTCTGTGCTGATGGCTGCTCAATGATTGATCGAAGAATGGTAAGACCTTAAGATTTTACCATCTTTTTAGCTTGTCAATTGACATTGCCCTTTGTAACATTTTCACCATCATTTTGAATTATGATGCTTTTCTTAGATGTCTCATACATGTTATTAATGTTTCTTCATAATTATCCATCCTTCTGAAGCATGTATATCTAATCCATGATATTTCTAACTGATTTCTTACCTCCAGTTATATTGTATGATAACTGCAATTCAACAATAGTGGACCACCACACGCACCACTTGGGCAAACTTTTAATCAGAGTGTAGGACTTTTGTCTCTTCCATTTGTGTTGCAGTCCATGTATTGTTGGATTGCATGGACTATATGTGTAACTGTACTTAAATTGTGGCCTTTCCTATTTTAGATATTTCAAGATAACATGGTTCATTGCTAAAGCATGATCTTCTCATTTGGAAAATATCATGTTGCTGGTTGACTAGTTGCATCGGCAAGTGTTGGCCTTATTTGGCCCACATTCAATGTGCGAAAATTCCTAGTTTTAAGCAACTTGATTATTTTATGCTTTGGACTCAAGAATATAAAGTTATAAAGACATTTTTCACCGTACATCTTAAAAATATTTTCTGTTTCCATAATCTAATTATCATCTTCATACGAGGGCCTTATTTATTTCCAAATGATTTTTCTTGCATTAAATACAGGCAAATTATCTCTGATTGATCCAATTCTTTTTGTAATTCTTAAATGTTTGATTGGATCATGATTAAAGAATACCTGCTGAGTGGGAATGTTTTTTTTTATAGTTTTTTAAATTTTTTATTAAATCCAACTCCATGGGCACCATGCATAAATTGCAAAGCTATTAAGTGGTAATGTTACTGACAACCAATGGATGCCTTCACTTGGAATGCAAAGGAAAATATATCTTAAACCATAATTTACTGTTCCAATATGCATGTTTTTCTCCCTATTACAGATCCCTTATCTGCATCTCATGTTCAGGTCATGTGCTTAGGGATGGGTATTAATGCTTAATAGCCAACTAGCATCACACTTGCGATTCTTGGATGTTACTATGAAATAAACCTGATTATTTTCTTTTCGCATACATGTTCTAACATTCTATTTGCATCTTATTGTTTTGGTTTGCTTCAATTTTTACCCAATTTTGTGGCATTTCAGGGAATTTATGGCTATCCAATCGAGATTCAAGCCCTTTTCTTTATGTCCTTGAGGTGTGCCTTGGCAATGCTTAAACATGATGCAGAAGGAAAGGAGTTTGTAGAGAGAATAGTGAAACGTTTGCATGCTTTAAGTTATCACATGAGGAGTTACTTTTGGCTTGACTTTCAGCAGCTCAATGATATATACCGCTATAAAACAGAGGAGTACTCACACACAGCTGTTAACAAATTTAATGTCATTCCAGACTCAATTCCAGATTGGGTGTTTGAATTTATGCCAACTCGCGGAGGTTATTTCATCGGAAATGTTAGTCCTGCTAGGATGGATTTCAGATGGTTTGCTCTAGGTAACTGTGTTGCCATTTTATCATCTCTTTCAACCCCGGAACAATCAATGGCTATAATGGATCTTATCGAAGAACGTTGGGAAGAGCTTGTTGGAGAAATGCCACTAAAGATTAGCTATCCAGCAATTGAGAGCCATGAATGGAGAATAGTGACTGGCTGTGACCCCAAAAACACCAGATGGAGTTATCACAATGGTGGCTCCTGGCCAGGTTTGTGCATTACAAACCATCAATTATTTTCATGTTACATCACTTTATTTTCATCCATGGTATGAACAAATGAATAGTATCTTATTTTGCTGCAGTACTAAGTTTAGCAAAATTTCCAATAATTCAGGAAGTAACGGGTACCAAATGTTATTGAAGACTATAACTTACAGATGATGCTCGGTTTCAAGAGCAGTGTTAATAAATGGGAACCTTTTGGGAGCCTAAGATAATGTTTTAAACTTCTCTGCTTTAGCATTTAGTATTGTGGAAATTTTGTGGCATGCTCAGCTTTTAATTTGTGTTAGATGCATCCTGAAGAACTACACAAATTCCCCTCCAATCACATTTGGACATGCGTTCTTGGCAGGTGGACTTTTTCAATGCAAACCATGCACTTAAATACTTGTGGGGAGTTCTGTAGTTGATCCATATCTTCCTCACATGCAAATGCAAATCAGAGTTATATGCTTGTTAAGACATTAACACATTGATTACCATCCAAGATTGTGAACATTAGCATTTCATTGATAAACCATGAAATAGTGAATTGATTCAAATTCCGCTGAAGCAAGCCCATTTCTTTTTCTAGTTGAACCATAATATACTTAGGTTTTCCATCAAGACCGCAATTTTTTCAGGAAAAAGAAAAAAAATGGAAAATTAGATTGATTTCGCCATCACATTTTCATTTCTTTTGGTGTAAACATCACTATTAAGTTTGACTGAACTTGTTCAAAATCACTTGAAATACTTACTAGTCCTCTTGAAATATATTGTACATCAACCGACTATATAATATTGTTTCGCTTCTTTATTTCCTGCAGTGCTTCTGTGGCTGCTCACAGCAGCCTGTATCAAGACAGGTCGGCCACAGATTGCAAGACGAGCAATCGAGCTCGCTGAGAGCCGGCTGTTAAAGGATAGTTGGCCAGAATATTACGACGGGAAGCTTGGAAGATACATTGGCAAACAGGCCAGGAAGTTCCAGACATGGTCCATTGCAGGCTATCTGGTGGCTAAGATGATGCTTGAAGACCCTTCTCATCTGGGTATGGTCTCTCTTGAGGAGGACAAGGCAATGAAGCCTGTGCTAAAAAGATCATCCTCATGGACTTGCTGACAGCTTTGGTCGAGAAGAAACGGGTATACTTCTTACACAATTCTTTGTCTGCAATCTCTATCTTTTTTCTTGTTTGGTCGGTCCCTTGGCTGGCTCCCCGCTCATATCAAAATCTAGTCTGTACTATATATGTTGTATTGCCAGTGAATTAGAATTCCGAATAAAGGTTGAGTTTTGTCCATGCAGAAATTGCTTGGATCTTGTAGCAAGAGACTCATGCTCCTATGAATTTATTTTCAATCTCAATGCAGACTTGCTTTCTCTGATGCTTTCAGCACATGAGATAGTAATCTGAGGTCTTATTGTTCATTGCATTCAAGCATCATTTTAATCTTCAGATTCTTGTTTGCTATTCTGCCATCTTGATAAGAGATCGATATGGATGGTTTGTCTTTTGTTTCCTTGTATTAAGATTGTCAAACAAATTAAGTTTAGATGATTCACCATGGAAATACTGATGAGGGTATTTTTATCTTTATAAGTTTCTTTTTATCACCTTGAGGAGTGCTAGCAAAATAAACAACTGGGAAATGTCAAAAAATTACTTATCTTATAAAAAAAATTTAAATTTAGAAAAAAAAGAACTAAACCATACCGGCCCATAACTAATATTACCATCCTCAATTTACAATAAATTTATTTATGAATTTACAATCCTATTTTCAAAGAGTAAAAAATTTTAAAAATGCAAACCAAATTTTCTCTTTCTGAGGATTGACATATTATTAAGATATTTTATTTCCCCATTATACTTTTAATTTTATAATTTTGAATTAAAAATTTTGAAAGATCATTCTTTTTTTTATTTTTTAGTTTTTTAATGTTGTAAAATTAAGTAATAATTAACTATTCATCATTTGAATAGTGCCCAAATTCCCTATAGGTCCTTTGGGGGGTACGGGGGTACGGATGTAGTGTAATAGTATTTTGGATAAAAAATAGTGTTAAATAGTGCCAGAGACTAATAGGGAATTTGTTAATTTTTTTTTACAACTGTTTTCTTTCTCCATTTAAATAAAGATTGTTGCAACCATTAAAAGCAAAAATTATGATTTCATCAACAAAGGACAAAATCCAATGGGCATCATACGCTCATGCAAATGTCCAAGGAATTTTTGGAATTTTGAAATACTGCTGTCATAATATATATATATATATATATATATATATATATATATATATATTATTATTACGGAAATATTTGGTAAAACACGTGTCGCCTGCCTAAATGGCCACCTGTCATACACAGGGCTACATTTCTTTTGGCCACAAGACAGTCAGTTACCACCAAGTTCATTAGCAAAAATTCCGTCCGGCAAATAAGGAGGGCTCACCCCTACAAAAAGTCCGTCGGAATTAAACAAAAAGCAAGAAGGTGATAGCCATCTGGGTAAGAGCGTATCTAACGCCTCTACAGTAAGTAGATCTTATCCACTTGCCTCTACAGTAGGCAGATATTTTCTACTTACACACGTAGTACCTACACAGATATTTTCTACTTACTTACGTAGCACCTACACAGTAGGCAGATATTTTTTTACCGCCTTAGAAGATATTTTCTCATTCACCGCCTTACTCCACCGCCTTTCCTAAACCGCCTTTAAGTTGCTATAAAAGAAGAGCAATAATAGAAAAAGGGGGGATCGGAAAAATCATCACACAAAAGAGCTAACTCATGTCTAAGACTGCCTTCTTACAGGTTTTCTGACTTAAGCATCTGAATTTGAATCCGCGGAAAGGCCCAATTCGACATCACTCTTTTCTCCCTCTTACAGATTCATCCCAAAGGAAAGGAAAGCCAGGGTAATTCTGAGTGGATTTCCATAGGATAATTCCGAGCGGATTTTCAAAGCATTCTCCGTGTTCTCCGCTCAAGTTGAAGTAAGCGCCCACACCACCAACTATAAATTTCAACCGCTTTGTCGGTCGAGACCAGTCACGAGGCCATAGTAGCCAAAGCGTGAGGTGGACCGTTTTAGCATCAACGGTTTGGCCGTCCGGGGGACCCTTACAAAAGCCAAATGATTACTACCTTAAGGTCAAAACGGATCCAAGAACAAGGAGCACCAAGTAATCCCGAAGGACCTGGCGAAGTCCGAGGGCATGAGGAGATTCCGTTGAATAATCCACCTATCTTACCTCCATCGGAAAATCCTTCCGCCCCACCCCAAGAACCCATCCCGGAGTTTTACCTTAACATGCAGCAGCAATTGGAACGGTTAGCTCAAACTGTTCATACTTTAACTCATCCGTTACTTCCTCCCACACAAGTTCCACCAAGTGTGCCAACAACCCCGCCAGCCAATTCCAAAAGCAGAGGGAGGACAAGGACCCGCACTCATGGAAACAGAAGAGAGAGAACTGCCTTCTCTGCTAGCTCGGAACCCCCCTCCGTTCGAAGTCGAGAACAAGCTGCCACAAGAACAGAACGACACACGAGAACGGAGCGGACAAGGACTGAACGGAATAGCCCATCTGTTCCAACCGCCAGCATGTAAGAACACAAATGTGATCCTTCACGGGGAAACAAGAAATCCGAACGGCATGTTTTTAACATATGCTCGCCTTTCATCAAGGAAATATTGGAAGAGCAAGTTCCTGATAGTTTTCGACTACCTGCAATGATTGCATACGAGGGCAAAACTGATCCGTTTCGCCACTTGAAGTCTTTCCGATCGAAGATGCTTCTTTCTGGAATTACCGACGCTCGTATGTGCCGAGCTTTTCCCGCCACTTTAGAGGGAAAAGCGCAAGACTGGTTTGTTGATCTTCCATCTAGCACAATTCCTTCTTTTCAAGTTCTAGCAGATAGCTTTCTAGCTTATTTTGCTAATTACTCAAAGCAAAAGAAAACTCTATCTACCCTTCTGTGTGTTAAGCAACGAGGGGGGGAAACACTCCAAGCCTATTTAAACCGTTTCATAGATGAAGCAGCAAACGTTGCGGATCTTATTCAGCGCATGGCTGTAACCTTCCTGATGGAGGGTTTGCTGGAATCCCCTTTTCGTTTTTCCCTCACCTTGGATCCACCAAAAGCCATCCCCGCCCTCATGATCCATGCCCAGAAGTATATCAATTCTGATGAAATTTATACGAGTTGGGAAGAAGAGGCTCGACGCGCCCCTGTTGAACTCCGGAAGGGAAAAGCCCATCAAAATGTCAACAGAAGGCCCCCGGAAATACGAAAAGAAGGCGGGCCACGCAAGGACAGTAAGGGAGGATAGGAAACCTCAACACGCCCTCAGCAACATGTGCTGCAACCTAGAGAACCTTCAAAAGAAGGAAAAATTGTCAGATACGACCACCATACCCCACTAAATCAGACCAGAAGCCATATTCTCATGCAAATCCAGGATCAACAACTCTTGACATGGCCAAAACCTGCAAAGAATCCCGAGCGGTAAAAGAATAGTAAAAGATATTGCAAGTTTCATCAAACTAGAGGACATGACACGGAAAAATGTACCCATTTGATGAACGCCATTGAAGATGTCGTTAGAAGGGGACAATTGGAGCAGTATATCAACATTGATATCCAAGAGGAGCACGAAACTTCACAGCCAGAAGAAGAAGAAAAAGGGGAGATGGTCGGATTTATCAGTGGTGGTCCTGGGTGTGGTGGTGAAAGCTCCGCCTCTCGGAAAAGCTATGCACGAATGGTGGGTCAGCAGGAAATGTAAACGCCACAAAGAAGATCACGACCTACGGCTCCCATCATTTTTATGATAACGATGTCGCTAGGAACGCCACCCCCAAGATGAGGCCTTAGTCATTGCCATCATGGTTTCCAGTTTCCAAATGAAGAGAGTTCTGATAGACAGTGGAAGTTCGGTTGACATTCTCTTCTGGAGTGCCTTCGAACGAATGAGATATGATGCAGATAATTTGCTTCCCGTAAAATCATCCTTAATAGGGTTTTCCGGAGGAGTGATACAGCCAAAAGGAATGATCTCTTTGCGAGTTGCAGTAGGAAAGTCGCCTAGATCATCAACAGTGACAACAAATTTCCTAGTCGTACGCTGTGCTTCAAGTTACAACGTTATTCTTGGCAGACCAACCCTCAACGCCTTGAAGGCCGTAATTTCTACTTACCATCTTCTCCTCAAATTTCAGACGGAGAGTGGTAGTGGAGAGGTAAGAGGAGATTAACCTTTGGCGCGGCAATGTTATGTTGCAACCCTCAAAGGAAAAGCTTTAGACAGAGGCAAAACAAAAGTTTTGGAAGCCATGTTGATCAACAAAATAGCCGAAAGAGAAGATAAAGAGCTTCGGCCCACACCAGTTGAAGAATTGCTTACGGTTCCTCTAGACACAACTAGGATGGAACGCACAGTGCGGATTGGTGCAGATCTAACAATAGTGCAACAAGAAAATCTCATGGTGGTACTAAGGACCAATTCTGATCTCTTCGCCTGATCATCAGAAGGTATGCCAGGCGTAAAACGTGATGTCATTGAGCACCGCCTCAACATAGATTAGTCGTTCAAGCCTGTCAAACAGAAATGGAGAAATTCCGCACCAGAGAGGCAGAAGGCCACAGAAGAAGAAGTATCAACCCTTTTAAAGGCTGGGTTTATCCGAGAAGTGCACTATCCAGAATGGTTGGCCAATGTGGTTCTAGTAAAAAAGCCATCCGAAAAATGGAGGATGTGTGTAGATTTCACGGGCCTAAATAAAGTTTGTCCCAAAGATTCATTCCCTCTACCTTCAATTGATGGCTTGGTTGATTCCACGGCGGGGCACAAAATGCTGAGTTTTTTAGATGCCTTTTCAGGCTACAATCAAATCCGAATGGCCAAAGATGACAAAGAAAAAACATCCTTCATTACAAGCACAGGAACTTATTGCTATAAGGTAATGCAGTTCGGTTTAAAGAACGCCGGAGCCACCTTCTAGAGGCTCATGAATACGGTTTTCAAAGAGCAACTTGGCAGAAATGTTGAAGCTTATGTGGATGACATCCTGGTGAAGAGCCGAAAAGCCGACGAACACCTCTCAGATTTACAAGAGGCCTTTCAGTCACTTCGGACTTACAATATGCGCTTAAATCCGAACAAGTGTGCTTTTGGTGTCTGGTCAGGGAAATTTCTCGGATTTATACTGAGCCAAAGAGGAATAGAAGCGAATCCGGAAAAGATCAAAGCCATCCTTGTTATGGGATCACCCAAAAGCCTCCAAGAGATACAACGGCTTAACGGACGCCTAGCAGCTCTGGGGAGATTTATCTCTAAAGCCGGAGAGAAAAACCTCCCACTCTTCCAAGCCTTGCGAAAAGCACCAAAAATGGAGTGGACAGAAGAATGTGAGAAAGCCTTTCAAGAGCTTAAAGATTATCTCCGATCGCCTCAGTTGCTAGCTAAGCCACAAGTAGGGGAAGAGCTCTACGTCTACTTGGCCGCTGCTCCTCGAGCGGTCAGTGCCGTACTTTTGAGGGAAGACAAAGGAGTTCAGAAGCCAGTCTATTACACAAGTAAGATCCTTAACGATGCGGAATCAAGATATCTACCACTTGAAAAGTTGGCTTTCACTCTCATCACATCCGCACGAAGATTAAGGCCTTACTTTCAAGCGCACAAAGTTACGGTGCTAACGGATCAGCCCTTAAAGCAAATCCTCCATAAGCCTGAAAATTCCGGACGTCTAGCCAAGTGGGTAATAGAGTTGAATGAGTTTGATCTCACCTATAAACCCCGAACGACAATCAAGGCTCAAGTTGTGGCGGATTTTATTGTGGAATTGACCATTCCCGCAAATGAGGATGAAGTCCCACCAGAATATTCAGAAGAATGCCCTAGCATCCCATGGTCCTTATATGTTGATGGATCAGAAACTGATGAAAGGTCAGGAGCCGGCTTCGTCCTTTATTCTCCTTCCAAATGGAAAATTGCAACAGTTCTTAAGTTCCAATTCCGAGCAACCAACAACGAGGCCGAATATGAAGCCCTCATCGCAGGATTGCGTTTTGCCCGAGGGCTCGGAATTCAACGCCTACATGTATATTCCGACTCACAGCTGGTCGTTAGCCATACATTGGGCAACTTTGAAGCAAAGGAGGAGAACATGGTCAAATACCAAACAGTGGTAAAGAAGATAGTCCCCCACTTCGCTCATTTTCAGATTGAAAAAATCTGTCGGGCACAAAATGAAGAAGCGGACGCTTTATCTAAAAAAGCCACTGCGCCCAACGGCGATGCAGAATCTTCCTTCAACCTACAGTACCTTCCCACAAAAACTATTGAGGGGTTAGAAGGAGAAGTACAAAGTACAGCAGAAGAGTCAAGTTGGATGGATCCCATTAGAAACTACTTGCAAGGTGGACCTACACCATCCAACAAGACAGAAGCCAGACGGATCTCTTACAAATCCGCTCAATACACCATCATTGGAGAAAATCTATACAAGAGGTCCTATACGCAACCCTTCTTACGGTGCTTGCGTCCCACAGAAGCAAACTACATCCTTCAAGAAATTCATGAAGGTATTGGAGGGGGACATATAGGAGGCAAAGCCTTAAGTTACAAAGTCCTGCGACAGGGCTATTACTGGCCAACATTAACTCGAGATGCAGTGGCGTTCGCCCGAAAATGTGATGCCTGCCAACGGCATTCCAAGATTCAAAGACGACCACCAACACTGCTCACGCCAATTATTAGCCCTCGCCCGTTTGCTATCTGGGGAGTTGATCTCCTAGGGCCATTTCCCATTTCAACTCGACAAATGAAGTTTTTGATAGTGGCTATCGATTACTTCACCAAATGGGTAGAAGTTGAGCCCTTGGCCAAAATCACGGAGAAAGCTTGTCAGGGGTTCTTATGGCCAACGGTTATCTGTCGATTCGGAATTTCGGTCGCCTTCATTTCTGATAATGGGCTACAATTTGATAACAAGGCTTTGAAAAGCTTTTGTTCAGAGCTCGGAATTGAATCCAGATTAACTTCTGTGATACATCCCCAAGCCAACGGCCAGGTAGAGGTAACCAATCGCACCTTGCTCCAAGCTCTCAAAACCCGGGTCTCTAAAAAAGGAACTAACTGGGTTGAAGAAATTCTAAGCATTCTCTGGGCTTACAGGACAACTACAAGAACCCCTACAGGAGAAACTCCGTTCTCTCTCACTTATGGGGCAGAAGCTGTCATCCCTGCAGAAATAGGAATGCCTACTCTACGGACACAGCAAATTTTCTCATCAGAAGAAAATGAGAAGAATCTCCGAGCGGAACTTGACATACTTGAAGAGCGAAGAGAAGCTGCGGAAACAAAGGCAACCATCTATCGCCAAAGAGTAAAAAGGTTCTATGACACAAGGGTAAAAAGAGTCTTCTTCCAAATCGGCGACCTGGTCTTAAGAGAAAACGAGTTCCAGGGAAACAAAAGCTGAACGGGGAAGCTAACTCCTAATTAGGAAGGCCCTTACGTCATACAGAAAATTGTCCGAGTATGCACCTATTATCTGGTAAATATGGAAGGAAAAATGCTCAAGCGTCCATTTAATGCTGAACACTTGCGACGCTACTATTAGTGAATCCTGTAATCGTCTCCTAAATGTTCTATGGAATAAAGCTTAAGCCCTTTCTACAAAAATGAGGTGAAAATCCCATTCTACAAAAATGAGGTGAAAATCCCATTCCTAAAAGATGAGTCGGAATTATCCTACAAGGATAAACGATAACTCTCATCCAGAAACAAGGGGCAAAAATCCGGATCGAAATATGAGGCAACAATCTCATTTACAAAAGCAAGGATCTTACTCAACAAATCAAAGTCCCCAGATTGGACTATGAAGAGAAGAACCTGCTATGAAGCTTGACTTACAAGCCAAATGAAGGAAAAAAGACCTTGCTAAGGACTTCTTAAAATGGTTAAAACCATCACTCGGAAATAAATCTTCACCAAAGAAAAAGGTTTGTGGTTCATTCATATAAATTGAAATTACATTCCAAAATAACTAGGTGTTTACAAGAACATGCCCTAAAAAATCCCTAAGAACTAGGGCCCTCAGGGCAGTCAGCCGCTTCGTGAGGAACTTGAGTTGGAGGTTCGGAAAGGGCTGGGACAGGAGCCTCTGGAGTCTTTATAAGTTGCAACTCTTTTAGCTCCATAAATTTCTTCAAGACTCCAGCAAGCCCCATAGATAAAACGTCCGCAGGAGGAACATGGTGACCCACCTACTGCACTACAGAATAAATGCGGGTGGCCCCTTCTTTGGCTTTCGCCCTAAGCCAAGCGACCTCTTTCTCCAATTTATCCGCTCGTTCAATTAGGTCTTTCATCTCTTGTGAGTCGGATTTAGGGGTCCTCTGTCTGGAAGCCAAGTCTTCCTTGAGTGTATCACGCTCCCCCTTGAGTTCCTCTAACTCAACCTGAATGGCGGCGAGTTCCGCAACCTTCAACTTTAGACTCCATTAAGTCGGTCGCTCATCTTGAAGCGATTTAAGTTCCTTCTTCAAACTACTAGAGTCGTCCTGTAGTCTTTTGATATCCTCCTTAGCAGCCTGAAGAGAGCCCTCGGAACTCTCCAGCTTGGCCGCTAAGTCATTTTTCTCTTTTTTTTATAGCGGCCAACTGTTGAAGCCGCTCGGCTTTATCCTTCTTAAAAGTATGGATAATAGCGAGCTGCTTCTTTTCTTTTTCCTCCAAGGCCTCCACCTTAGAGTTTAGCTGGGCAAATTCTGCCCTACTTGCTTCCATCTTTGCCAAGTCCTCTTGACAAAGATTGCCGACTCGATCCGCCTAACGCATGATCTACGAAATAACAAAGGAGTTATAGACGATACCAAGTTTAGGAACAAAAGAAATGTGAGAACGGTCCTTACCAGCATGGCCGATCGGAAAAGCTGGCAAGTGGCCTCGTCCCTCCCGGCTCCCCATAGCTTAGTGGAGAGCTGTTCGGGCCGCATGGCCATCAAAACATTTTTCACAGAAGCAGCATCGCGAAAAGGGATGTCTTCAGAGGGCAACTCCTTCCCTTGAGTTGCCGGTCCTCTTAAAACTGAGTCTGCCACCCTCAGTTTATCCAAGAGAGCCGCTTCTCCTGCCTCCGCTTGTAAAACAAAACCTAAGTTAAAAAATTATTGCAGAACAATGATACCCTTAAGAAATAAATCCTTACCTCCTTTAGGAGGATATCTTCTAGTTGACTAGAAGAGGGCCCTTCGGAAATTGGCAATAAAGCCAGGCGAGCCTCTTCCACAGGTGAACTCACCTGTTCAATCATAATTCCGGGACCTGATGCGTCCTCGGAATTCTTCCTCTTCGTCCTCCTCTCCAGTGAGGACCCTATAGCGGGGTCGCTTTTGCCCCCTTTCTTGGAAGAGTCAACCTCTTTTCTCTTCCTCTTCTTTTTCTCCTCCTTGGAGGTGTCAACACCTTTACTAGAGGCCGCTTCCTTCTTCTTCTGCCCACGAGGTAAAGGCGGATGGACTTCACCTTCATAGGAAGCCAGGAGGCCCTTAACGTAGCTCAAGTCTTCACCCTCCATCGGACTTTCTGCAAAATAAAATTCTGAATCATGTTAGATATCACGATTCAAGATCAAACTAAGATAGATACACGAATAAATCCTACCAGCGATACTATTAAACGATATTTAACGAGGTTTTCCTTGGTTAAGAACTCATCCATATAAACTTTGGATAGCCCCATCATTGACTTAAGAAGAACCTCCTCTTCTTTCGTCATTTCCTCACAAACAATATCCGTTCGGGGAACCTCCCACTTTGTTCGGACATCCCACTCAGATTTATTTTTGACAAAGAAAAATTTACTCTTCTACCGCTTAATGGAAGAAGGAACTTTCCCTAAAAACTTTCTTCCGGAACGAGCTGAGAAGTAATACCAATCGGCATTAGACTCTCAACATAGGCTAAACAACATACGGAACCAACGGACGGTCGGACTTACTCCGTAATTTTTGAAAGCAATGACAAAGCCGTTCAGTAATCTCCAAGAATTCGGAGTCAGCTGTGAAGGACACAGATGATACTCCTCTAGAAGTGCCTTAGCAAAATCAGAAAAAGGAAGCCTAAGGCTACCCGATAACGCCTCTTGATAGATAGCTATCTCTCCTTCCCTGGGAGAACTCGCCCTCTCCCCAGAACAGGGAACCCTAACCTCAAAGAGAGAGAGATCTATCTCATATTTCTCTACCAGGCCATCTACATCCTTCTGCCCAAGAAGACTTATGAACGTACCAGACCCCCTACCCATTGCCCTAGAAGCAGGATGAACCCGCGAACCCTGGACTGGAATATCCCTAGGTTCACCTGAAATCACGACGGAGACCGTAGGGTTGGACGGAGAAGGGATCAAAGACCCGTGAGAAGAACTAGCGGAAGAAGATGTAGCACTAGCCATTACCTTAGAAGAGAAAAGGACAAGAAAAAGACACAGAAAGCTTAAGACCAGGTCTCGCCGGAAAAGAAGAAGTTTTCAAAAGATGCAATTCGACTTTTGAAATAAAACCCTTTTTGCCTGTACGATTCCGCTTATATGCAAAGGAGATAAATCCCTGGCCGTTAGATCCCAGAGCTGCATCCCAATCGAACCGTTTAACCAAGGGTTCCTAAATCTGGACCGTTCAGGTATCCATTATCACTTTTCCTCAAATAAATCAAAATTCCGTCACGTCAGCATACCAAACGCCGCCTGACACATAGAAAACAGTGCTTATCACGATGTTGACAAACGCGCACACCGCGCACATCGCGCCACTATCTCCCTTTAATGCTAAATAGTAGGGGAGACACGTGTCGTCTCAGGGAATAACAGGCGTTATGTAAAGCCCGCATCATAAGAGACAAAACGTACACATCCCAACATAGGATCACCAGTGATCATTTCTTCTTAAAGAAATCGAAGACTTTATGGGCAAATTAATAAACTTTATTCATGTTACAACGACAATAGTATTAAAAAGCACACAACAAAGCAACATGGCAAACGCTGGTAAACATATTCTCCGTCGGAATTCCCCAGTTAACAATCCACAGATCCGTCCGAGGACCCACTCAGATAAGATTCGGAGGAGACGCACGGACTTCCACAACCGTCGCTGTCCTCGTTATCGCTAGGAAATCCCTGCAAAGCGCGTGGGCGAAGATAGGGGCCAACTTCTCTACGGCAGGAGTCGCTCCCAAACATTTCAACTTCAAAGCGCACATCACCTGCATAAGTAATAGCTAAAGTGATAATTAAAAGATCCTCTGCCTCTACGTCATGGTCAACATGGAAGGTTTCCCACCCTTCCTCAATGCTTATCTCACCTAATACCCTATCAACAACCAGCATTGATGGCCATACACAGCCGTTCAGACTTACCAATTGGATAACCCCAGTCCTCAATTTCGATAAATGTTCGTGAAACGAACTTGGAATTCGTATGTGACGAGAACACTGGGTAAAAGTAAAAAACTTAAAAAAGGACAAACGCTGAGCCATTTTACCAAAACACAAGGATGGCAGCGGAATGGATAAAAACACTATCCACGCTAGCTCCTTAAATAGAAAAACTTGGTGACACTATAGACGAAAATTCAGGAGAAAAATCTACCTCGATTCAAGACAACGAAAAGACAACACAACAAGTGTCGGTTCCCTATTAAAACACATGTATCTTGAAAGAAACCTACACCCACATAGACACGCCAGCTAAGGAAGATACTTGTTCTCGAACCAAGCGAAAAGTGCAATTTAACTCACTCCTCGCTCAGATTTTTTGAACAAGTACACTCTGGGGGGACTAGTGTTACGGAAATATTTGGTAAAACACGTGTCGCCTGCCTAAATGGCCACCTGTCATACACAGGGCTACATTTCTTTTGGCCATAAGACAGTCAGTCACCACCAAGTTCATTAGCAAAAATTTCGTCCGGCAAATAAGGAGGGCTCACCCCTACAAAAAGTCCATCGGAATTAAACAAGAAGCAAGAAGGTGATAGCCATCTGGGTAAGAGCGTATCTAACGCCTCTACAGTAAGTAGATCTTATCCACTTGCCTCTACAGTAGGCAGATATTTTCTACTTACACACGTAGTACCTACACAGTAGGTAGATATTTTCTGCTTACTTACGTAGCATCTACACAGTAGGCAGATATTTTCTTACTGCCTTAGAAGATATTTTCTCATTCACCAACTTACTCCACCTCCTTTCCTAAACCGCCTTTAAGTTGCTATAAAAGAAGAGAGAAAATAGAAAAGGGGGGATCAGAAAAATCATCACACAAAAGAGCTAACTTATGTCTAAGACTGCCTTCTTACATGTTTTCTGACTTAAGCATCGGACCTGAATCCGGGCAGAAAGGCCCAATTCCGATCACTCTTTTCTCCCTCTTACAGATTCATCCCAAAGGAAAGGAAAGCCAGGGTAATTCCGAGCGGATTTCCATAGGATAATTCCGAGCGGATTTCCAAAGCATTCTCCGTGTTCTCCGTTCAGAAGTTGAAGTAAGCGTCCACACCAACTATAAATTTCAACCGTTTGTCGAAGGCTGAGACCAGGTCACGAGGCCACAATAGCCAAAGCGTGAGGTGGACCGGTTTTTGGCATCAACATATATATATATATATATATATATATATATATATATATATATATAATCATGATAACGTAAAGTTAGCCGGAAACACTGTTTATTTGTGGTCGCCTCTCATTTGGCCACCTGGAGCATGTTTAAAAGATTTCCAACCGTATGGATAGAAAGAACATCGAAAAATAAGCTAGCATGTCAATTTTTATACAATTTGGGAACTTGTAGGGTCTTCATCTTAATAGATGAAAATTTATAAAAATCTTACTGGTTCAAAATTTCACCTGTTAAGATGAAGACCCTACAAGTTCCCAAATTGTATGAAAATTAACATGCTAGCTTATTTTTCGATGTTCTTTCCATCCATAAAGTTGGATTTCCTTAAAATACTGTGCAAGTGGGCCAAAAAGAGGCGACCGTACTTGCATAGTGATAAGACCGACCACACCATATATATATATATATATATATATATATATATATATATATATATAATGATGATGAGGCGGTGTGACGATTATATGTATTTCCAAATCCAGCCTATTTGACCCCCTAGAGCATGTTTAAAGGATTTCCAACCGTACGGATGGGAAGATCATCGAAAAATAAGCAAGTATGTTAATTTTCATACAATTTGGGAACTTGTAGGGTCTTCATCATAACCGGTGAAGTTCTATATTGTTCAGATTTCTATAAAATAAGAACCGTTAAGTGGGAGGACCAAACGGTTACCAAATTGTATAAAAATTGACATGCTAGCTTATTTTTCGATGATCTTCCCATCCATACGGTTGGAAATCCTTCAAACATGCTCAAGGGGCCAAACGGGAGGCGAGTGGGAATGCATAGTAATCCGGCCGACCGTATGCTATCACGACTATATATATATATATATATATATATATATATATATATATATTTTAAATGAGTAAACCAAATCTAAAGAACACTACTGTCATAATTATAAAGTTGCAACAATCATCTTAATATTTTGTAAATTTTTTGGAAGTTTGTTTTATATTTTAAATTCTGAAATCATACAGTTTAGAAGCCAGTTTTTTCTTCCTATTTTCTATGAAGCACTTATTTTATAAATTAAGAACTTCTGTCATTTTTAATTATTTATTTTAGTTAAAAAAATGCTTTTCAAAAGTCATTAGATACAAAAGGGCTAGTAACTTAGCGGTATATCACTCGGGTCCCGTTTGTTGGGACATTCTTTAGGGCAAGGTCCCGGGATCGAATCCACGGCTCTGTAAATGGGGTGAGCAAGTTTGAGTAGAGTTTACTCTTCGAGACTTGTACGCGCATGGTGAGGGTCAGGGGCAAGAACCTATTGAACTTGAGAAGGGGGGTGTAGGTGGCCTCAAACGGCGGCGAAGGGGGTGAATGGTGATGCTCATGGTGATGCCGATAGCTGGGCCTCCAAGTATAATGAGGCCCAGTAGCTTCATGGTTTCGACATCATCTGGGGTCGAGCTTGGCAGCGGTGATGGTGGTGATGGTGTTGATGGGCCGTGATGGTGGTGATGGTGGTGATGGTGCCTTTTTTTCTTTCCGTCTTGTAGAAAAAGAATAAATTGGTATCAGAACATTGGTTTGATCTCGACAATGACATATATAAAATATGATATAATACAATTGTTATAAGTTCATGTATCTGAAAGGCTTCTAAAGAAGAGATATAGAAGGAAATTGTAGAATAAGTTTTTTATTAATGTCACAAGTCACATCATTTCATAACTAAAAATTGAACCAATCCATATAACCAAAATTATCAATTTGTTGCAACATACACTTCTAAAAATTTTCTGTAAATACATATTAGAAAACAAAAAATGAAAAATATAAAAATATCTTTATAAGAAAAGAAAAATGGAATACAATATCTTATTACCATTTAACTACAAATTCAAATATAGATGATGCATGCCTTATGGAACAGATACATTACATAAATAAAATTATATGTATGGACTAAGATATCAGAATATATCCATCAAAAAAGGTTTATAAAACTTGTATAGACACTCAATTCAAAAAATCTCTAAATGGGAGAGAGATATAAGACACTACGAATCGCAATAGAGAAGCAAAATGGGAGAGATCTATCGATTTTTAAGATATATAACTATATCGTGCTATACTGAAAAACAGTGAAATCATAGCATACAAGAATAGTAGAATGAAGAAGCATCAACTAAGCTCCTTTACCTGATAATCAGATTACAGAGGCGCTGCAGATAGAGGTGATATAACCTGAAATCAAAACCATAGAAAAACTAGACTCAAGATGATGATCTTGAGAAATAGAATTCTTCACTAACAATGTAGTGAGGATGATCAGGTCTTGAAGCGCTTTAAAGCAATCAATAATAGAAAAGCAGGAATTAAAGAAATTTCTGAGAACTGATGAGATTGTAGAGATTCATTAATGTGAATGATCTATGCTAATTCACAAATGGTTTCGCTGCCAATGAGAATGAGGACACAAACTTCTTCATCTTTTAAAAAAAAGATAAATTGGTATTAGAGCATTGGTTCGATCTCGACAATATATAAAATATGATATATAATATAATATGATATAATATAGTTGTTGCAAAATCATGCAGCTAAAAGAATTTCTAAAGAATAGCGATAGAAGAATTTACTAGAGCTTGAAAGGTACTGCATTAAGGCAGGTAACGTAGGGTAGGGTAGGGTAATATGAGGTTTTGAACCATATCTTGTTTGAATAGAAGGTAAAGTAAAAGGATGTTTTTAAACTTTGTGGTGTTTGGTTTGAAGGTAATAGGAGGTAAGGTTATATGTTATTTTACCAAAATACCCTTTGAAGAAATAACTTAATATTTATAAGAGTTTGAATTTATTTAATGTTATATATTAATATTCAATTATAATATTCAATGTAATATATTAATATATTTATTTATTTAATGCTATATATTATTATTAAATTGATATTCAATATTATATTCAATTCAACGGCCAAATAAAATCTAATACATAAATAAATAAATATATTAATTATTTTCAATATAAGTTTTATTAATTTGTAATAATTAAAAAAATGTTTTGCATCAATTTCTTGAATTTCATTAAGTATATACATCCAAGAATCATACTCCTTTTTTTTAGATTGAAGCCTTAAAAGGGTATTTTGGTAATCTTACAAAATGAAACCTCCAAAACCCTAACCCCCCATCCAAGCATGCCGTAAAAGACCATCAAAAGAAAAAAGGCCAAGAACCTATTCATATTGAGAAGGGGGAATAAAAAAGGGCAACAACCTATTGATCTTGAGAAAAGAAGGGGGGGGGGGGGGGGGGGGATGTAAGTGGCCTCGAACGGTGGCACAAGGGGTGAATGGTGATGCAGATAGCTGCGCCTCCAAGTATAACGAGGCCCAGTAGCTAGATGGTTTCTAATATATATATATATATATATATATATATATATATATATATAGTAGTGTTAGGATCAGGACGGCTGCAAGTGCGGCCGCCTGATCTTAACACTACTTTTATATATGAAATATATATAAAATATATATATTATATTTTTTATAATATATATATATATATATATATATATATATATATATATATATTGTGGGATCGAAAATACCCGCCTAGCATCATGTCTGTGAAGAGACACCAGGCGATATATGAAATCACAAATATCATATTTGTTGAGTTATTGTGGATTCTTCCATTCCTAATAGAGGCAAGTCTCTATTATTAATTACCCCAAACAAAGTTTGTTGAACCTCTGATTAAGGGCGAAAGTACAAGTAAAGGCAATAAATAAAACTAATTTCATTTATTTTCAAAACCATAATTTTGTTACATATATTTGTATTACATATGTATATCGTTTATTTATATATTTATTTATATATTTCATTGGCTGCTTCAAGATGCCTGCTTTGTCGCCGTTTTGAGATCCGCATCGTTTTAAGATTTATGTTTGTGTCGACCGCCTCGAGATTAATGTCTCACCGCCGCTTCAAGATATGTGTTGTTTTGAAATTTGTATTTACTAGTAATCTCAAGATTCATATTTCGTCGGTTGCATCAAAATATGTATTCTACTATTCATACCGACACGCACACCACCTTAGATTGGTATATTGTTGCCCGCCTCAAGATGTATGCCTTTTTATCTGCATCGAGATGCGTTTAATCTTAACACATGTTGATAGCTACCTCTATATGAATTTGGGCTTGCATAATATCTTGGCTAGTCTTGAGGAGTCACATGTCCCACTCCCCATTAGCATTCATTTTGAGAGCTTTTTTATTTTTTATTTTTTATTTTTTATTTTTTATTTTTTATTTTTGTCCTTTGTGATGTACCATGCGTTGATGCCATCCAATGGCCTTGATTTGATTTTTTTTTTTGGGTCAAAGTATGACATAAGCATCAATAGCTTGTACTTAGAGTTGATAGCATAGTATTCATAGATATGTTAATTCTAAGAGACCTTGGAATTGCCTTGGGGTGCAAACCTATGTAAATTGGTGTGCAAGGTAGGGTTTTGTGTTCTATAATGTGGGTGCAAGGTAGGGAAAGGCAACATGCGTTGCAAGGTATGATGGAGGGCACCCATTGAAGAGTGGTGTGACTTCTTCATACAAATGTGTTCCATTATTAATTTTGTAATCAGATGATAATTTCATGGTTCACATTGACCGGTCAATGCTTGCTTTGTATTTATCTTTAAATTTGACCGATTTGACCGCCTCCACCCTTGCTTTGGTGTTTGTTCTGATCGTAAAGTATTAGTGTACCTTTGCTATTTAAAGTTCCTTTGCATTAATAACATCTTGACAAAGTATTTAGAGCATGAGCATTTTTTTATATGTGCCTGAAGGTACATAGTGATATTGAGCACAACATTTGTTGCAGAAATAGAAGTATGGTTTCCTGTGATGTGTTTTAGTCAGAGCATCTGTAGTCACACTTTTGTTGGGCATTGTTCTAGAGGGACAAAGCCTTCTCCTCCAAGAGGGAGATGAGAAATTTCAACACTTGCCATTGTGACCTCAGCTATGAGAGCAAAAGTAAGGAGAATAATAGCAGTTACTAGTAAAACAACCCTCCTTTTTTTTCAGCAATCTAGATCCTTCAATTCTAAGTGTTTTCCTTCTCTCCCACCAATATGAAATTCGTCCCAGAACGATTTCAAATTCAAAGGTTGTCAACAACGGCTTCTTAAACTCCCCTGATAGCATGTAAATTGAACCCATACAGTTCTATGAGAAGTCTTTAAGACATTTTATCGAGCACCTATGGGTCGCTCCATATAGTCATCTATTTTGCATATCTTTTGTAATTTTAATTAATTAATTAATTAATTAATTAATTTTTTACAATGATGATCAAGGGGTATAAATCTTAAACAAAAATGAAGAATCAAAGGTCATAACCCTTCATTGGATTATTTTCTTTCCCAATTCTGATATTCGACCATGCTTTTGCAATTGTTTGGCTCCATCTTATCATCCTGACAGTAACCAAATAGATGAGCACTCCTCCACCCAAGAATTTTCAAACTCCACAGCAATACCAATATCATCATCTAGTGCTTCTTTACTCCATTAGCAGGAGCTGGTGCTGCAGCATCTCCATCATCTTCTTAAGCTTCTACAACAGCAAGAAATCCAAAGGCATCCTTGCTTGGAACACAAATTGACAGATGAGCTTGCCATGAACCAGTCATTGATCTGCACTCCTCTTTTATGTATTTCAAGAAGTAGTAAAAGGGAAATCTCCTTCATAGTTTTGCTTTCTCATTAAGGCTTTCTCTCTCTCCCTCCACTTCTTCTATTAATACAACTTCTAGTGAAATTCAAGCAATCATTGAAGAAAATTTAAAGAATGAATGTTGCAGATATCAATAGCTCCATTGTTTTATCCTCCAATTTGACAAACTCCACAATCCTTTTTTCTTCAAGATCTTGCCACATGCCCATCTTTCAATAACTTCATTAGCCCCTGATTTCTGGTTTATCTTCAGCGAGGAAGATCGCCCAGGTGTGGTGTTTAATCACATTTAAATAAACCTCCAGCTTATCATCATCCCTAAAATTCTTGATATTTACTTGCAATTCAGGCATCACCGTACAAGTACATCTCCGGCAAGGGTCTAGATCCGTTGTCTTTATCCCATCAGCCTTCTTTGAATCAGTGGCGAAATCCATCAACAGCACCGATGATGACAGCAGGGATTATGAACCCGGTGACGGTCAGATCGGGGCGACTTGGCGACGGCATCACGACGCTCCGGGGTGATGCCCGTGTGGAACAACATGACGACGGCAAAGATCGGTGACAAGCTTTGGGGCTTCTATAGCAGTGGCAGAGACATAAACATTGCTGTTCGAGATGGGCGGTCGGGGTTCCGGCCAGGCGAGGCTTCAGCGATGATGTTTCATCAGTGGTGACAGACCTATTCTCCTGTGGTATGTCAATGTGAGTCATATCGGATCCATATCAGATCCGGGTTAACTGGTCTATGTTATAAGAGTTGTATATATACATTCACTTAGGGTTTGTAAAGTTTCAGCTTGTAAATATTATTGAAGTGGAGCAGCAGCCTCTTAGTTCAAGCTTCTTCAACTTGGTATCAGAGCGACGATCTCCGGCCGTGACGGCGGGTTCTCCTCCGACGAACCTCTGTGGTGCTGCTCCATGACTGTGCTGCTGCTCGACTATTGCTGCTCCAACCGTCATCAGTTGCTATAGTCTGCACAGAATGATAGCCGGCCTTGTCGGCTTCGTCGCCCTCATAGAACGATCGTCGTCGGCTTCATCGTTTGCTGCAGTTTGTTGCAATTCTCACTGCTCCGTTGTCGTCTTTGTCCTCCTCACAGAACGACCACCGTCTAGCTTTGTTCTCCTTCCAAGGCTGCCGATCTTCTCTCCGGTGACGAGTGACGAGCTCTCAGGCGGTGCGTGCTTCTCCGGTGAAGGACTTCGCCAGCTGTGCGTGCTTCTTCGGTGAAGCACTCAGGATTGGTTCAGTAGCTTGTAATCCCAACAAAGGGGCGAGCACTGAGCTCCGGTGTTGGACGAGCACTACGCTGTCCTTCTCCGGCTGTCATAGCTGAGGCTCTGTTATTTTTGGGTTTCTTCCAGTGAGTTGTCACATCAAGTTGTAGCTGCTTCAGTGTGTGGTCAACATCATTGCTTTGGAAATTAAACTCGACGTGCTTTTGTGCTTCTGTTGGAGTGTTGTGGTTGCAGTGAAGGGAAAGAAGTGAACCAAGCACGTGCTTCTGGTCAACATCAGCCTCTGGTCAACATTATTGCTTTGAAATTTAAATCCACCTTGCTTTGGAAATTAAACCAAGCACTTGAAGCTATATAAGTTCCAAGTTGAGAAATTCAACTTTCTTTACAAATTCAGCTGAACTTTGGACCAAAAATCACCAAAAAAAAAAAAGGAATCATCTTGGAAGCTTCCTATTGCTAAAGTTCATTGTAATCATCTTTATCAAAAACAATCTACTGTAATAGTTTCACGTGCTTTGAAGACCCTAGAGAGACTTATCAATTTCAATTTCACTTAATCTCCTTCAAACTCCAAGCCGTGACTTGAAGGCTCGCATATTTGGTTGTGGGTTTGTTGGAGTGTTGTCGTGATGACTGAAAATTCCAAGTTGTTCGAGGCCACAAAGTTTGAATTCTCTGTCAAGGATGGTGGATCTGTTGGAGGTCCTAAACTCAATGGGGACAATTATCGGACATGGAAGAATGTTATATCGGCTACCCTCCGTGGAATGCATCTGTTAGGGCATGTGACAGGAGCTACTAAGGTTCCTAGTGCAAAAGAAGCGGAAGCCTATGCCAAATGGGGCGATAGTGATGGACTCGTCATGGGAATCCTATTCAGAGCAGTGACTGATGAAGTGTTACAACTGGTGGACCAATGTGCAACTGCTGAGGCAATATGGAAGACATTAGAAGATCTTTATGCAAATGAGTCTGATTTTATACAGGTCGATGAGTTAATGTGTAAAGCTGCTGAACTAAAACATAATGAGCAACCAGTGTCCATGTTCTACACCAAACTAAAGAATATATGGGCAGAGATTGACCAGAAGCGCCCGTGCATGATTGAGGATCCAAAGGCACTCACATGGTGCCAGAAAGAGAAGGAGCTTGAGCGGGTTCACGTATTCTTACAAGGGCTTGATGCAAAGCATAATAGTGCTAAAGATGAGCTACTTCGCATGCCAAAACCTCCTAGCTTAGCTATGGCCTTTACTTATATTCGTAAGGATGAGTCCCAGCAAGACAGTCTTCATCAAGCACAAGTTGAAGTTTTATGCCTAGCGATCCAAGCCAAGACACCCACACCACCTCTTTAACTGCAAGGGCCTTCACCTGGTGTTGCTCGCCATCCTCGTCCTCAGTGTTCTCACTGCCATGATGTTGGCCATCTAGAGAGACCTGTTGGACATTGCACCCACATCTCAGGCCCAAGAAGTAGGGGTATCGTCATAAGGTGAAAGCAGCAGCGGTTCAGTTAGTCCAGAAACTAGATTTCTTTGGTGTTCGTGCACAAGATCATTCTACACCAGGAGGGACCACTCCCATAGCTTCTGTTGCTAGTTGCGGTAAAATTGGTCTGGCTTTAAAAGTTTCAAATTTTGTTGGTTCTGACAGTTGGATCATTGATTCAAGTGCATCTGATCATATGACTTATGATAAAACCTGTTTTACTAAACTATCTCCTCCACCTGTGTTTTATGTCACAAATGTGTTTTATATCACAAATGTTAATAGTGAAGCTTTCCCTGTGTTAGGAATTGGGTCAATCCGTATTACACCATCTTTAGAACTCCATAATGTGTTATATGTGCCTGACATGTCTCACCACTTGATATCTGTCCCACAACTGAATACTGAGTCTAAGTGTTCTGTAACCTTTTTCCCTGTGTATATAATTTTTCAAGATCTTCTCACCAGGGAGATAATTGGTCGGGGGTATCTGCAGAACCGACTGTTCCATCTAGATCTGATATACGCAGGAGAGAAACCAGGAGCACCGTCCCCAGCCGCTTTGACTTCTAGTTCTGATCAGCTAAGTGATGTGTGGTTGTGGCATCGTCGTTTAGGGCATCAAGCTAGCCTTTAGTCTTATGAAAAAAAAACATGCCTACCTTGTTCCTTGGGGTGGATGAGTCTAGTTTACATTGTAAAACTTGTGTTTTGGCCAAAAGCCATTGTGCTACTTATTCTCCAAGTATTTCAAATAGAAGTTGTATTCCTTTTGAACTTATTCATTCTGATGTTTGGGGTCCTTCTCGTGAGCCCACTGTATCGTGTATGAGATATTTTGCCTTATTCATTGATGATTGCACAAGATTGTCATAGGTCGCGCTTCTAAGAATAAAGATGAAGTTTTCCTGGCTTTTCAAGCATTTCATACTCTTGTCCAAACACAATATAATAGCTTAATTAGGGTTTTGCGCTCTGACAATGGGAGAGAATACATTAGTCATGTTTTTCAGGAATTCTTCACAACACATGGGATCATTCACCAAACTACGTGTCCATAGACACCTGAACAGAACGGTGTATCCAAATGGAAAAATCGTCACCTACTTGATATGGCTCGCTCCATTCTCTTTAGTGCACATATGCCTAAGTATCTTTGGGGTGATCCGGTAGAAGCTTCCGCTCACCTTATCAATTGTCTCCCATCAAGTGTCCTTCAAGGCAAAATTCCCTTTGAGGTTCTTGCATCTCATGTCTCCATCCCATCCTTTTATAATCTTCCTGCACGTGTTCTTGGGTGTGTTGATTTTGTTCATGTTCCTAAGAACCATAGGACTAAGTTGGATGCCCGGGCCATTAAGTGTGTGTTTGTTGGCTATGGAGGATCTCAGAAAGGGTACAAGTGTTTCCATCCCCCTACTAGGAAATACTCTGTTACCATGGACGTTACCTTCTTCGAAGATATGAGCTATTTCACCTCCCCCGATACTGCTCTTCAGGGGGAGCATACCTATTTTGAAGATTTGTATCATGGGGAGGAAGAGACAAATTCAGTTGAGATTCTTAGTCCTCCCACTTCACCAAGCCCAGTTGGAGAACTTGAAGCTATAGTTGGTGAAGATACAATTGAAGGAGCTGAAGATCCATCTGCTTCTCCCTCAGTTATGACTCATACCCTGACTTATAGCTCCCTGGTACTGAAGAGGATCACTCATCCGAGGTATGTCCACCTACTAGTACTAGTAGTAATAATCAATATGTTTTGCCAAATTGCCAAATAGGTCTGATCGTGGTCAACCCCCCAAAAGGTATGAACCCTCTATCCATGCAAAGTCAAAGTACCCAGTAGCCAATTATATGTCCACTAGGAGGTTATCTAAGTCATATGTGTAACATCCCAGAATTTTCTAAGTCCATTTCAGTAAATTTTTAGAATTTTAAATGAGGTTAATTAGCTCAAAATAACATTAATCATTACTAACCTCAAAGTTAAAGAAAATCAGATTTTAATGGAACCGAAAATCCAGCCACGCAACTGTAGGGCCAAGAGAAGGCCTTATTGGGCTAGACCAAAGTTACATAAAATAGTTGGAGGTGGATAGGCAGCAGAATCAGATTAATTAAATGAGAAATTAATTAAAGAATTAATTAATCCAGATTAATTAATTAGAAGATATTGGACAAAGGTTAGAGTTCCGATAAAGTAGATCTGGCCGAGTCAAAAGCCGAGAAACACGGATCTGGGTCGGGAGAAGAGACGACCCGTGATGCTACATCCAGCTCGTGTCACTTGGGTCGTATGGCCCGGGATTCCCGGATCTGAGTCGAAGAATTATTGATAATTATTGATAAAATAATATTATAAAATAAAAGATAATATTGTTTATTAAATTTATTTTATAAGATAAGTTAATTGATTGAGTTAAGAATAAATTAATTAAAGGTTTAGAATAGTATATTATATAATATATTACTAACCTTTAATAAATAATACTATAGATATATATCAGATGTGAGAAAGAGAGAGATTGAAAATTTTCAATCTCTCTCTCTCTCTCGTGCTCAGAGGAGGCGCTCCTCTCCCTCGAGCGTAGCTTCGCCCAAGAGACCGGCCAACCGTCGCCGGTCGGCCTTGCTTTCGCCGGTGCTCCACGCCCCAAAGAAGCTCTGCTCACGGCCACCCCCACGCATCGTGCTTCCCCGCGAAAGCTCCCTTAGTCGCCAAGACGCCGGGCCAGTGCCTAGGCTGGCCCTGCCGTCAGTCGCCATGAAGCTTCCAGCCTTCCGCCCACCGACCTCGCCCTCCGTGGCGTTGCGCCCTCAAGTACAAGCCGCGGATAGCATCACGCCATGAGCCCAAACGCCCCCTACCGCCCTTGCTCCGTCTGATTTCCCTCAGGTTTCCACCTCACAGCTCAGCCCACTGCAAGCACCGACGACCGGACCTCTTTCACCCTTCCCCGCAGACGAACAGTGAGACCTAATATTTGGGAGAAATCCCTATTTTTAGCATAAACTTTGGGCGTGATCATATTTAAATAAATTGATATAGGGGGAAGGTAGGGATGAAATGTTAGTCTTATACCTTGGAGGTTGGGATTGAGATGATTTGAGAATGTATGAATTGTATGAATGAGTTAGATTTAATTTGCGGGAATGTTTGTATTATTTCCGGGAGCCCTAAAATCAAAGGAGGTTCTGCCCAATTTTTCTAGAAATTTCCATGCTTATTCTCCACGTATTTTATGGCATTAGATTTCTCTTTAAGGAGCATGTTAGAAGCCTGCGAATTAAGCTAAGGATGAAGATGATTAAGCTTGTTATATTGAGCGAAATTCATATTTCTTATCCGCCTTAGAAACATGAAGGGCAAATTAAGTGAAAAGCATGCTCTAGTGGACTTAATGTATTTACTATACTTTCTTGAGTCTAAATTAGAGAATTAGTTAAGAATAGGGTTTCCATATTCTTATGAGTTTTAGAAGCATGTATTAGATCTTAAATAGAAATCATGCTTAGATAGTTTAATGAATCTATCGTATTCTATTGAATTTAGACTAGAGTACGAGCCAAGAATAAGGTCTCCGTATTTATGGATTTCGAATTTTGATTATCAGGAAAGAAAGAAAGAGCAAAGGCAAGTCACCCACCGCCGAAGGACCGAGCCAGACTTAAGCTCGGACCAGACTCAGGTGAGGGGAATTAGCTGCACAGTTTCGCATATTTTACCGTATTTTTATACAGTATAGATTTTAGTTTTGAAAAGCATGAGTTAGAAAGTTTATGAAAACTTCTAGAGTTTTACAAAACCATTTATGTACAGTAATCAGTAACAGAAAACAGAAACAGATAGATTACACTTTATTGATATGCTTGTATGGACCAGTAGTGGCTTGTGTTGAGCCAGAGAGTACGGTACTAGGTTAGGAGAGGGGTGCCTTAAATCTCTGTTTTAATACCGAACTATCTGTTTTTAAAACACTTCCATTTTATAAAATCAAAACCCCCTTTCCATCCTCTCGGATGCTTAGTGTACATATATAAATGACCTCGTGTATCAGATATACTCGTCGGTCACTGGTCATACAGTATTGAAGTAGATGTGTAGTCATAGATTAGTCTTGTGTTTATCAGATGATGCCGCATTCCTCGCCTTCTAGAGATAGAGCTCATCTCAGAGAGAGAGAAGGCACAGGTACAGATTACCCAGGGGGAATGTTGGTTTCATATATAATTCACAAGATAGAGAAACATAAAATTAGATTTGCATATTACAAAGAATACATTGACCAGCATATATTTGCTCAACATTATTTCAGATTTCAGTATTCCTATTCCGTTATTTTCTATACATATTTTATACTTCAGATTTACTGTTTTAGTTTATTATACGGGTACAGATTACACCCGACAGAAATGTTCCCAATCTCACTGAGCTCGAGTAGCTAAGCCCCTTTCTCTTTACATTGTGATTACATGCGATAGACAGAAGACTGTATGGAGGGTTTGTCTGATCGCTAGTCTATTGGAGACGTCCTGTAACTGACTCTGATTCCCCTGTTTAGATATTATGTTATTTTGATTGTGAGTGTTTGTGAGACTTTAAGCTTAAGACAATATTTATTTGGTTTTGTATTAAAACATGTTGAAGTTTGAGTTTATAATATATTCAGTTTGTATTAATTAGCTTCCGTAAGTTATTTATTTTACAGTTAATTAGCAAATTACAGCCTTAGGTTTAGGGTTTATTCCCTAGACCTGGCTGGTGTGACACGTGTCTCCTGAAAAGGAGATGGGTGTTACAATATGCATATTTTGTGAATCATATATCTATTGTATCATTACCTAACTAAGTACATGATGTATTGGGAGATCCAAAGTGGAGGAGGGCAATGGAGGAATAAATGGAGGCCTTGCAGAAGAATGGTACTTGGTAGTTGGTACCTCTACCACAAGGCAAGAAAGCTGTAGGTTGTCGCTGGGTGTTTACAGTGAAATGTAATATTGATGGTTCAGTGAATCGGTATAAGGCACGACTCGTTGCAAAAGTTTTACCCAGACCTATGGTGTTGATTATGATGAAGCTTTTGCACCTGTGGCTAAGATGAACACCATTCGAGTACTGCTCTCGTTTGCCATGAGTCTGAACTGGCCACTCCGACAGTTTGATATCAAGAGTGCATTCCTTCATGGAGAATTAGCTGAGGAGGTGTACACGAGTCTTCCACCTGGGTATGTAGCTACTTCTTCTAGCGAATTTGTATGCAGATTGAAGAAATCCTTATATGGTCTCAAACAGTAGCCAGGTGCTTGGTTTGGGAGGTTCTCCCAGCTCATGCACAGGATTGGTTACAGACAAAGCAACTCAGATCATATTTTGTTTCTCCAGCACCAACAAGGAAAGGTCACAGCTCTAATCATCTATGTACATGATATGGTAATCACAGGGAATTATCATATTGAGATAGATAGACTGCAAAGACAACTAGCCTCTGAGTTTGAGATGAAGGACTTGGGTGGACTCAAGTACTTCCTAGGAATTGAGGTAGCCAAGGGGAGAGAAGGGATCTACCTGTGCCAGAGAAAGTATGTTCTTGACTTGCTGACTGAGACAGGTATATTGGATTGCAAACCTATTGATACTCCTATTGAGCAGAACCATTATTTGGCTGAGTATCCTAATTAAGTACCTACTGACCGAGCTTGCTATCAACGGTTAGTTGGACGCTTGATTTATTTGGCTCATACTAGACCAGATGTTGCATATGTAGTAAGTGTAGTAAGTCAGTTCGTGCATAACCCAAGTGCAATTCACATGGATGTTGTTCTACGAATTTTAAGATACTTGAAGTCAGCTCCAGGAAGAGGAATCTTGTTTTCTAAATATAACAAAATTCTTAAAGTTTGTGGCTTCACAGATGCAGACTGAGCTGGAAGTATTATCGACAGGAGGTCACGTCAAGTTACTTTACTTTTGTGGGAGCAACTTGGTTTTATGGAAGAGTAAGAAACAAAAGGTTGTAGCACTATCAAGTGCTGAGGCTGAGTATAGAGGTATGACTCATGGAGTGTGTGAATTGTTGTGGCTGAGGAATTTGTTATGTGATTTGGGTTTTGAACTCAAAGATACTATGCAATTGTATTGTGACAATAAAGCCGCCATTGATATATCACAAAATCCAGTGCAACATGACCGTACGAAGTATGTGGAAGTTGATCGCCATTTTATAAAAGAGAAGTTAGACGCCAAGAGTATCAGCTTTCCCTTTGTTCCTATTGAAGAGCAACTTGCAGACATACTTACAAAGGGAGTCTCTAAGAAGGCATTTTATGACTCACTAAGCAAGTTGGGCATGGTCGATATGTATGCTCCAACTTGAGAGGGAGTGTCAGTGTGAGTCATAACGGATCCATATCGGATCCGGGTTAACGGGTCCATGTTATAAGAGTTGTATCTATACATTCACTTAGGGTTTGTAAATTTTAAGCTTATGAATATTATTGAAGTGGAGCAGCCGCCTCTTAGTTCAAGCTTCTTCAACTTGGTACTCAGCTTATGCACGGACCCGAGCCTATATCCTTCGACATAGCCATCGAATATAGAATCGTGTCAATTTGCTCATCTGAGATTAATCGATGGAGAATTCTCTTCTTCCTCCCGCAAATACGGAGGCTTGGCGGAGCGACAACGGAGGCTTGGCGCTCATTGAGGCTTCCTTGGCGGCGATCTCATTCAACTGCTGCGGTTCAGCATCAACGGCAAAAGGCTACTCTTCTTCATACATGGACTTGTTGTATGAAAAACTAAGAAAAGAATGATACCTCTTCTTCTTCTTTTTCTATGACCTTTTCTTCTCTTGTTTTTTTGGTTGTCTTTCCTGCTCTTTCTATCTCCCCCTCTCCTTTTCCTCCTTCCCCTATATAATCAATTCCTTTGATTTTCCTTTTTCCTCCCTTATCCACCAGCCAAGCACTTTCTAATTTGGATTTGTTTTAATTTAATTTTTTTTTGATTTGGCTTGATTGATTGATTTAAATTTTGATTTGGCTTGATTGATTCATTTCTTTCTTTCTTGATTTAGCCAATAAGATCAAAATTAAAATTAAAATTTGGTTTGATTATGATTGATTAATTTAATTTAATTTAATTTAATTTTATTCATCCAAATTTCAATTTGATGATTTTTAATTGCCTCGAGATTTGTTCTCGGGCTATCTATGTCTTTGATCCATCTTGGGATGCAACCAGATGACTATTCATTTATTTATTTATTTATTTATTTTAAAATCCTAATTTAGTCAAGATTAGGACCTAATGGGACACATGAATTTTTTTATATAAACATATATATATCTATATATATATATATATATATATATATATATATATATATATATATATATATATATTATATTTTATATATATATATATATATATATATATATATATATATATATATATATATATAATTGATATATTAAAATAGTGATAGGATCAGGCCGGCCGCAAGTGCGGCCGACCTAATCCTATCACCATGCTATATATATATATATATATATATATATATATATATATATATATATATATATATATATACGTGCATGATACTATGCGGTCGATCTCATCACTGTGCAAGTGCGGTCGTTTCCATTTATCCCACTTGCACACTGTATTGAGGAAATCCAACCATATGGATGGAAAGAACATCGAAAAATAAGCTAGCATATCAATTTTTATAAAATTTGGGAACTTTTAGGGTCGTCATCTTAACGGGCGAGATGAAGACCCTACAAGTTCCCAAATTGTATAAAAATTGACATGCTAGCTTATTTTTCGATGTTCTTTCCATCCATAATGAAGACCCTACAAGTTCCCAAATTGTATAAAAATTGATATGCTTCCTTATTTTTCGATGTTCTTTTCATTCATACGGTTGGAAATCCTTAAAACATGCACCAAAGGCCAGAATGGGAGGTGACCTTACCAGACAGTGTTCCGGCTGGCCTGATTGTATCATACCTGTATATATATATAATTATTCTACTATCAGGCCCGCCGGATCACAATGTTGATTCGGCTGCCTTCCATTTTGGCACCTGGAGCATGTTTGAAGGATTTTCAACTGTACGGATGGGAAGGTCATCAAAAAATAAGCTAGTATGTCAATTTTCATATACTTTGGTGACCGTTTGGTTCTCCCACTTAACGGTTCTTATTTTAGGGAAATTTTAACGGTTTAGAATTTCAACCATTAAGTGGGAGGACCAAACGGTCACCAAATTTTATGAAAATTAACATACTAGCTTATTTTTCGATGATCTTCCCATCCGTACGGTTGAAAATCCTTCAAACATGCTCCAGGGGCCAAAATAGGAGGCGGCCGGACTAGAACAGTGTTCCGGCAGGCCGCACTGTAGAAGGACCCTATATATATATATATATATATATATATATATATATATATATATATATATATATATATTGTTGATGTAATGATCCGCTCTTCTTGGGGATTAGAGCAAATCTTGATAGACAAGTGAAATTGATCAGGGAAGGTGGGAATTCTTTAGAAGATTTTGTTGGAGAGGTCAGTTACAATCAACAATCCTCTTTCTTGTTTCACTTCGCAGGATCCAAGCCTTCTTCAGAGATCGACCTTTAAGATCTTACCATATAGAGAGAGAATTGTGGGAGAGAAGATATCCGAGCACTCATGCTCACAGGGGGGGCTCCAACGCTCAAGTTAGGACTAAAAAAAAAGATGGAGAGAGAGAGAGAGAGAGAGAGAGAGAGAGAGAGAGAGAGAGAGAGAGAGACAATAATTCACAATGGGAATTGGAATCCGGAATCAAAGTAGGAAATTAGAATTCCATAACTAGCATTCGAATGGCCTCTTCGTGGAGGATGACCTCCTCTTATACCCTCATGAACCTTATCTGCCAGCTTCAGTATGCTTGGGAATTCATCTTCCACCATTGTATGACTAGATAGTTGATTCCGCAGTTGAGCCTTCATCTCGGCGGTCTTGATCATGCTACGTGCCTAAAATTATTTTACCCCATAACACTTACCCCCCCCTCCAACTCTCTAGGCTGACCAGTTTTTAGCTCTATATGGCTTGGGAGTTCGGTTATCGACTGGGGCATGATCCGATTTGAAGCTAAGGGTGTTATTAGGTTCGTGACTATGAGCTACTTTTTCAGGATGAAACCGAGCTGATGAGGTCACCCTTTCGTATGATATCGGTTGACTGATAGAAACTTTTGATGAATATAACGCTTCAACTTTAGAAGAGTCTTCGGCTGAAAAGTAATGGTGAAAGTCTGTGGAGGAGATCATAGGCATGGCTCCCCATAGAATCATGTTGAAGCGTGCTAGATATATTGGCTTACGTGTTGCCCATCCGCGAGTGCATCCGTTCAATGAGCCTCTTGGCCTATCGTAGGATCCTAATTAATTATCCTTGGGAGAGCACGTTTGAGAGTACTGCCTATAAATAGGTCTGCAGAGGGTAGGGTTTTACTTTCGTCATCTTTGATTTCTCCTTTGCTGTCGCTGGAAAAACCCTTAACCCCTCACCGAGTTATCCTCTTCGTCTTCTAAAACTGAGGGAATGGAAGTTCTCCCCTTAGTCTCTAGGGAGCCAGCCACAGGCGTTGAGTAATAGCTTGTACTTTGACGTTCCTTGAGCTCATCCAAGTAGATGATGGCTTCATTGTTCAATCTCCTTTTAGGGTTAGGCTTCCAAACTCTAGGAAGTGATCCAATTCTCCTCAATCCGAAGAATTGGCTTTGTGAATCTTTCCGGGTTGGCCTTCATCTTCCTCTTCCACCCCTGTTCTGGGAAATCCTATCTTCTTACAACTTAACGGTTGGACAACTTGTTTCCCACTCATGGAGAATCCTCTGCGGATTCGTCATCCAATTTCTTCAGCTTGGAGCATTCCTTCCACTAGTTTCACCTTCTTTTTGCTTTCAGAACCCATCCTCACTTTAGGGAATAGTATTATTTTGCTTCCAGACTTCATAGATCATTCTTAGGAAAAGCCTCTTCTTTCATCCATCATTGGAAATCGGGGTTCTATATTTCTTGTGAACTTGGTAGACGATCCTGATTAGGACCCCTAAACGCTGATATAGTTTTGAAGGCAGAGATGTCATATGTGGAGGAGGAACAACTGGCCTTCCTCTAAAGGAATGAATCTTTTCCTCTAGCTAGCTTATTCACTATAAAAAACCTTCATAAAACCGGGCTCTTTGTTTCGATGGGTAGGATACCCACCTATTTATGGAATCCACTTTGATTTAGACATAACTAATTGGTTGATCTCGTGGTTATAGAGGATCTGATGGATAGGCGGCTACTCTTACAAGGATTAAAAAAGAAGTTGGGAAGCTCATACAACTCTCCTACTCCTCATAAGGCTAAGCACCCTTCGGAGGAGCAGGCACGTCCAGCGAAGAAGCCTTAGGCTCAACAAGAGGCGCATGCAGCTCGGGAGGGTGAGGAGATGGATGAATTAGTGGATTTGGTTCCCAGAGCTTGGTATTGTCTAGTAGTTTTGCTTGTGGAGTGAGATACTAAGGCTAACACGCCCTCCCCTGCGCTAGCTCCGATAGCTCCATAATTTGGCGATCCCTCTTCCTCAAAAGGTGACCTCCTAACCTCAAGCATTGATGAGGTGAAATCTCTTTTCACCGATGATGTAGCCGCAATTGAGGCCTTCAAGTCAATTTCCTTGGAGTTGGACCTCACAACTTTGCCAGAGCTTGAAAAAGAGGAAATGGCCTAGTGGCTGACACTGACAGGGTTGAAGGTATGCCAACTTCCATGCCTTTCTTTAAGTTTAGACATCTTCTGCGTGGTCAGTAACATGATGTTTTTTGATTGCGCAGTCCAGTCTTTTGATATCACACATGGCTAAACAACTAAGAGAGGAGGTCATACTCAGGGACCCCTCGAGTGAACTATTGAAGAAGGCCGAGGCCGACCAAGCCTAGGTAAGGGCGGAGAACTTGAAGCTTCAGCTTCATAAGGCCAATCTTCAGACTGAGGTTGAGGCCAAAAAGAGGGAACAGTTCCAAGAGCTTCAAATGCGTATACTAACTACTTGGAAAGGGAGATGGAGGTCGCAACCCATCGAGCTGCTGAGGAGGTTGCAGAGAAGGTTGTGGCCGAATTCAAGGAGACCGAAGAATACTATATATGAAGAGCTTCAGGCATTCGATAAGGAAGCTGTCAAGAAAGTCAAGGACTTATGGGAATTGTTGGAAGAAATCAAGGATTTCGCTATGTAGAATGTGATGGAGTTTAAGAACTCGAAAGAGTTCAAAGATGAAGTTCTCAATTGTGCCGTCGGAGGAGTCAAGGAGGGTTTCAGAAAAATTTTAGGAGATCATCCTCAAACATCCAAAGTTGGACTTAGCCTCTCTAGATTTTAAGGGTGCTCTCCAATATCTCCCTCCGAATCCCAAGGACGATGCCAGTCAGAAGTTGCAGCTTAACCCAAGGTGTCAGCTCTAGTCAAGGCCAAGACATTAGCTTCAACAGATGCCGAGGTACCTCCTGTAGCTCCTTAATAATAGACTTTACACACCTTTCTTTTTGTACCTATATTCTTTCAACAAATCCATTAATAATGACTTTTTTTGACTTGTGTTATTCTTTCTTGTTCAAATAGTTGAATGAATATTTTGTAACTCTTTTCTCTGACCTAATTTTACTTGCCTTCTAGAATGACTAAGTGTTGAACTTTTTTTGTCGTCAGCTGTAGGAATTTATCCCTCTAATGCAACTGACTCTAAAGCATAGTAGTCTTCCAGGCTTTCATGATTCACATCTATGAGTCTGACCAAGACTGATATGAAGAGGGCGTATATTTTTCCAAGCTTGGATACGATGACTTGCATTATATAGGAGAGAGGGGTGATAAGTTCATTCGGGTCTTTATAATAATACACTTTAAGGGCTAAAGATAACTATATAAAAGTGTAATGATTAAAAAGAAAAATGGGATGTATTTATCTTAATTAATGATTAAGTCAAAGATCTTATCCTAGGACGGTTATAAAAAATAAAAAAAATCCCGTTATTTATCTCCCCATGGCGCTGCCATCATTCGCAACCCTAATTCCTCTCGTTCTCTTTTTTTCTTCAAACAGAGGTGGTCGATCCAAAAGGTACGATAAGGGATCTTGCTCCTCGGCTTCCTCCAGGATTTAATTTTCTTGCTTTTGTAAATTTTTCCTTTGATGACATCAAGTAATGATTATCCAGAGTAACTCCATTATTAAATATGAGTCGTGATTACTGTTAGATCTGGCCCTCTCGTTGTCTAATATGTAGATTCGTCTCTATTAAGTCCTTCATATTTTCCTTCTTGTATAACTTTATTTAGTATGGAAATAGACTATTGGAACATGCCGTGGATTTCTGATATGTTTCTTCTTTTCTTTAGTAGACCCAATTTTAGGCATAGTGTTTCTTCTATCAATTGTTTGCCTAAGACACTTTTGGTTATAACACTTCTTCTTAGTATGGTATATTGTTTTGCGATATTTAGCCAGATTTTCATATACGTCTCTAAACTGTCTGTGTTCTGACCTTTCTAAATGCGGGTTAAACATTGACCATTTCGATACGTATCTGTTATGAACTAGTTCAACCGGTACTGTCAGTTACAATAACAACTTTTTGATTTTCCGTACTGAAGAATTATAACAACAGCCTTCTGTTTCTGATCCATACCACCGGGGTTATTAGTGGTCATAGTATGTTTAGGAGACTCTAGTATTTTGTTATAAAACAACCCTTCTGATAGTATGTTTTCCTGATACCTTTGGAAATTGTATTTTTGTGAATTTATTAAATTATTTCTGAATTGTTTCTTTTACTATTTTATCTTACCATGTTTCAGTTTTGCCTATGATATATGTAAAATCCGAGAATTTTATGGAAATTTTATTTAATAACTATTTTTATTAGTTAATTAAATCCCAGAATAAGTCTCCTAATTATGTTTTGCTTTAGTTAATGGAGTTTTCCCCAACGTTGAGTTGAATTTGAAATTTATGGATCTAAGGGGCTAAGTTGCAAAGAAGGATCTCTCTCTTAACTTGAATTGAAAAAGGGATCTTGTTGTGATGAAAAGAAAAGATAAGGGCTTCTTTGCAAAAAAAAAAAAAAATAGAGGAGAATTTCTCTCGGATTATTCATGCACGTTGATAGGTGGTGTAATAATATTTACATATATTTATTATAAAAATTATTATGGGAAATAATTAAAATTCAAAGATTATTATAAATACTTTATAATAATGGTTAAAGATATGATTTAGTTAAAAGTTGATTTGATGGAAGGATAATATAGTATATATATATAGAGCAGAAAAAGTGGTAAAACACGTGGTACCCATCCAAGACAGCCGCGTGTCCATATCAAAAGGCCCCTCATCTAACTAGGTCTGGTTTGACCAGTTTCATTAATAATGATAACCTATGACATCTCATCGGTAGGAAATTCCCAGACATTCAATATGCGATATGCTATAACAACTCATCTGATCGGATCTACCTGATATGCTATAACAACTCACCGATTCAGATCTACCTGATATATTATACCAACTCATCGGTTCAAAAGTATTCACCACCATATCGGCCAAAGATACATCTTCACCTCTTCAGAACGACACCATTCAGCAGAAATAACCTGAAGGAACATAGCTGTTGACAGGCTGGCCTTCCAGAAGAATTACAGCTGTCAACAGCTTAGAGCCAGTTGGCTACTTAGCTGGAACCTAGCTGGATGCTTAGGTTGGAAAGCATGTGAGAGAATTCTTTAAAGCACATGTCGAAAAGCCTGGCTTCCTCCCCAAGCCACCAAAGCCTATAAAAGGCGACGACTTCAACTCATTTTGGAGATGAAGAATCACAAACAGCGAAACTCTGTCTCTCTGAAGATTGAGCCCTTACTTGAGCTCTTTTCTCCATTTCTTCTCCAAGTTTGAATTGATCTCTCCTCTATTTGTAAAAATGTCCATGAATGCTTTGATGATAGTGGATTTGATCTTTTGATCACATGGTTTTCCTTGATTGAGGGTTTTCCACATTAAATTGGTGTTTTTCTCCTTGATTGTTTGATTTCTTCTCGATTTTCTCACTATTCTAAGTCCCAACATTAAAACAAATTCAACCGTTGGTTTGAGATTTGATTCAATCTCAAGGCAAATCAGATTTCAACAATGACAGTTTGGCGCCGTTTGTGGGGACTTTGAACTAAAAGCCCATAGCGACTACTTTGAGAAAACAAAAGAGGTTTCAAGCTCAGGAGGAAAAAGGCGGAGCTCCAATTGCTTCTCCAGATGATGGTGTTTCCCTACCCGGAGATACTCCAGTAGTTCCAGAAAGGGTGGAGGTACCCCGATGAGCAAGGAGGTCGTTGATGACAATGATCAGATCTGGCTTATGGCGCGGGAAATTGATGAATTGAGACGCGCTCTACACAATGTGCAACAGCGGGTCTCCCAAACTACCGTACCATATGATGCTCAACCTTTGAGGGTAGAAAGGGATAGGTCAGCTACTAACCCTCCCAAATATCAGACAATGTATTCTTCAAGGAGAATAGAAGCGTTGAATCTTCTACTGGAAGCTCTGATCCACCCCACCCACATCGGGACCTCAACTTCAAAGCCGAGAGAAGGAATAGAAGAGAAAGAAGAGTCTCTATATCTCCAGCTCGACATGCTGCTGCCCCACAATCAAGGAGAAGAGCTCATTCACTGATGTACCGTCCGACCAGATATCGATCAACACCAGATCGAAATCAACTGTCCCCTGATCGGTCACTATACCGATATTCTCCTTGACGCCGATCCCCCGATAACGTTCACCCTACTAGGCAGCGTTTACCCTACCACCACCATCGCTCACCACAGAGATATATCTCCGAAAGAGACAGTCCTGCATATGGTGCCACAACCCCTTTCTCTATTCATCAGGGAAATCTGGGAAGCCCCATTCCCAGAGCAATTAAAACTACCAAATGTTCAAAAATATAACGGTTCATCGGATCCTCTCGAGCACCTTGAACGGTATTCTGATGAAATGATGATAAAGAGAACTACAGAGGCCGTTATGTGTCGATCTTTCCCTCGAACACTAACAGATATTGCCCATGATTGGTTCCAAAGCATACTTCCTGAGACTGTATATAGTTTCCAGCAACTCTCCGATCTCTTCCTTCAACGCTTCGCCAGCAATAAGCGATTGAAGAAAAACCCCATTATACTCTTGGGTTACAAACAAAAACCAACGGAGAACTTGTACGACTATATTCGTCGCTTTAATAAAGACATCACTGGAATGACGGACCTCAACTCTGTCATGGTTGTGGGGACTGTGATTAGAGGTTTGAATGATGGCCCATTCAAATATTCCCTTACCAGAGATGTCCCTAGAAACATATCTGAATTCCTCGCAATAGATGAAAAGTATGTGGCCTCAGAGGAGATGAAAGAAAGATGGGAAGAAGAAGATCTTCTCAAAATGGAGGAATTCTGCAACAGGGAGCCCCCGAGGGAGGAGTATAAGGATCCCAAACTGGGAAGTTTGAAAGATGTCAGGTCCCAAAGAGAAGGCACTCGGAACCAGGGCAAACCGCCTCAGTCTGATGATAAAAGGTCCCTTCATCGGTAAAGGTATGATCCTGAGAGGATGGCGAGGTATCATAATTACTCTATCCTCAATACCTCTAGAGAGGATATCTTGCAGCAAATTCAAGACTAGAAGATTTATGAACCACCACAGCCGATGAATGATAATCCAAAGAGAAAGAAGAGTAAGAAATTCTGTAAATTCCACAAAGACAGGGGACATTCCACTAATGATTGCGTCCATCTGAAGGACGCAATGAGGGCCTTATCCGAGAAGAGAAGCTTGATCAGTATTTATAGAAAGAGCAAAAAATTGAAGGCTCCTCTTCTGCACCGCCAGCCCCTCCAAGCGATACCCATCTCTCCATGATTGCAAGTGGCCCAGGATATGGAGGAGAGAGCTCTACATTAAGGAAAAATTATATTAGAAAGGTGGGGGCAGTACAAACGCCCCATCACTTAAAAGGCCTCGCTCATCTATGCAAATATGTTTCTCAAATAAAGATTTGAAAGGTGTTCACCATCCTCATGAAGATGCTCTGGTGATCACTGCCAAGATCGGGATTTTCACGGTTGAGCGAGTCCTGGTCGATACTGGGAGTTCTGTGGATATCATCTTCTCCCGCGCCTTCGACCGGATGAAGATACTAGTCAAAAATTTGAAGCCGGTGAAGTCCCCACTGATCGGGTTCAACGACAGCCCTTTGTAGCCCGACGGTATGATCTCCCTCCCCTTGTGTTTGATAGGGGAATATCCCACTTGGGATTAGGAATAACTTTTGAAAAGTTTTGAATTTTTTGGAGGAAAATTTTAAAGTAAAGGTATTAATGATAAGATAGTTATGTGGCTTACATGCATTGGTGGGTGAGTTATTATTATATTCTTAAACTTCAATTAAAGTTTTTGGCGGGAAAAATTTTTATTGGGAAATGTGTTGGGGATATCCCCAAGTGGAATATCCTTCTATCAAACACAAGCTTTGTCTCTTGGCACTCCTCCCCGGACAACCACTCTGAACATTAACTTCCTTATTGTTCGTTGTCCTTCAAGTTATAATGTCATCATAGTGAGGCCAACTATCAACTCTATGGGAGCAATTCCATTAACATACCACATGATGATGAAATTCCCAACCCCAAACGGCTTTGGAGAGGTGAAAGGCAATCAACTTGCTTCCCGGCAATGCTACACTACCATGCTCACAAACTTGGGAGAAGGAAACAATTGGGCAAGATAAACACTGATTGTTGAAGGAATAATGGCAGAAGATGAAGAATGGAAGAAACACCGACCAACCCCTGTTGAGGAACTGGTAGCTTTCCCCCTAAAAGAAGAACAACTAGAGCGAACCGTCCAACTGGGAGCGGAATTAAAGCCCAATCAACAAGATGAAATTTTAAAGCTGTTGAAAAATAATCCCGATGTGTTCGCCTGGATTGTTGAAGAAATGCCTGGGGTCCCACGAGAAGTCATTGAGCATTATCTCAATGTAGACCTAGAACATAAACCGGTCGTGCAGAAGTGCAGAAGTGCAGAAGCTTTGCCCCAGACTGTGTACAAGCTTCAGAAGAAGAAGTTAACAAATTGATGAAGGCAAATTTCATTAGAGAAGTGTACTATCCCGACTGGTTATCAAATATTGTACTTGTGAAAAAATCCACCTGGAAGTAGCGTATGTGTGTCGACTTCACTGATCTTAATAAAGCTTGCCCTAAAGATTGCTACCCCTTGCCCCACATTGATAACTTGGTTGATTCAACGTCAGGATATTAGATGCTTATTTTCTTGGATGCCTTCTTGGGGTACAATCAAATCCGCATGGCCGAATCCGATAAAGAGAAAACTTCATTCATCACTGGTAGGGGAACTTACTGTTACAAAGTTATGCTCTTCGGCTTGAAAAATGTGGATGCCACATTCCAAAGATTGGTGAATAAAGTCTTTAAAAACCAAATTGGCAGAAATGTGGAAGCCTCTGTAGATGATATTCTGGTGAAGAGTGATAATGTCGAGCAACATGCATGTGATCTACAACAGACCTTTACTACTCTACGGATGCATAGAATGAGTCTCAACCCCAACAAATGTGCATTCGGTGTCCGATCAGGGAAATTCCTTGGGTTTATGCTCACGCTCACCCAACTGGATATTGAGGCAAATCCAGAAAAAATCCGAGCTGTCCTGAAAATGAGATCCCCAAAAACTATCAAGGAGATACAAAGGCTTAATGGCCAACTGGCAGCTCTCGGAAGATTCATTTCAAAATCTAGAGAGAAAAACCTTCCATTCTTCCGCGCATTGGGGAAGGCACCTAAGGTTGAATGGACCGAAGAATGTGAAAGAGCGTTGGCGCAATTGTAGGAATATCTACAATCACCAGCCTTATTAGCCAAGCCTCAACCTAGAGAAGAATTTTATATCTATCTATCTGCCACAGACATAGTTGTCTGTTCAGTGCTGGTGAAAATAGAGGGAAATTTGCAAAAGCCAGTCTACTACACAAGCAAAGTCCTTACCGATACCGAATCTAGGTAGCTTCCTTTGGAAACATTGGCTTTTGCCTTGATAATCTCAGCTCGACGGCTTTGCCCATATTTTCAATCTTATAAAATCAGGGTATTAACTGATCAACCGTTGAGGCAAATTCTTCATCGATCCGATACATCTAGCCAATTGGCTCGATGGGTGATTGAGTTAGGGGAGTATGATATCAATTATGAACTTAGAACAACTATTAAGGCCCAGGTGCACGCTGACTTCATTGCTGAACTCACTACTACTGATAATGATGAAGTTTCAGGCACAAAATTATCCGAAGAAAATGGGGCTCCTTCCACTCAATGGATCTTACATATTGATGGCTCATCGACCAGTAACAGTTCAACGGCAGGACTGATCCTAAAGTCACCATCAGGATGGAGCATATCTACAACTTTGAAATTCAACTTCAAAGCAATTAACAATGAGGCTGAATTTTTATTCAACCCTATAGAATTAGAATTGCTCTTTTTTTTTAATAGAGAAAGAAATACGAGGCTATGATAGCGGGACTACAATTAGCTTGTGGCCTTGGAGTACAGAATCTACAAGCAAATATCGATTCATGGTTAGTGCTCAGATATAAAACCGAAGAATTTGAAGCAAGGGAAGAAAACATAGTGAAATATAAAGCTTTGGTGGAGAAACTTACCTCTAGTTTCCAAAGGTGCCATATTTCTAAGGGTTAAAGCCATTTTTGGTCCCTAAAAACGGGACCAATGTTCATTTCCATCCCAAAATTCAAAATTTGTTCAATATGGTCCCTATGTATTGCATATTTTGACATTTTGGGTCCCTATATATTTCATATTTTGGTATTTTTGGTCCCTATTGCTGACGTGGCGGTCATGTGGAATACTAATGAAATGCATATAATCTTTTTATTATTATGTTTAGGTCATTATTTTGCTGATGTGGAGTAATAAGTGGCAGTATATGCTGATGTGGACCGTATTGAACAAATTTTAAATTTTTGGGATGGAAATGAACATTGGCCCTGTTCTCAGGGACCAAAAATGGCTTTAACCCTATTTCTAAAATCCCAGAGCCGAAATTCAAGATGCCGATTTTCTCTCAAAACTTGCCTTATCAGATGCCGATATTAAGCAACCGATCAATGTTCAATATCTGACAGCAAAGACTATTGTCCAGTCGAGGAACTTATGGACATTGATGATACACCGTGCTGGATTGATCCAATTCTAAACTATCTCCAGAAAGGTGCTCTCCCCCAAGATCCGAGAGAGGCCCGAAGAATAACCACTAGATCCTCCCGATATAGCGTTGGTGACGGACAACTCTACAGGAGATCGTACACCCTCCCACTTCTAAAATACCTCCGCCCTTCTTAATCAACCCATGTTCTTCAGGAAATCCATGAAGGAATCGCCGGAGATCATTTAGGAAGAAAAGCCCTTAGCCATAAAGTTCTACGGCAAGGGTATTATTGGCCTACCTTAGTCAAAGATTCAATGGATTTTGTCAAGAGATGAGATGCATGCCAACGCCACTCAAACATTCAACGGCACCCGTCAGCTCCACTGACAGCTATTGTGAGCACAAGGACTTTCGCTTTGTGGGGGGTAGATATACTTGGCCCTTTCCCAACAGTTGTTCGGCAATTTAAGTTTCTGATTGTAGCAATCGATTACTTCACAAAATAGGTTGAGGCAGAACCACTAGCTTCCATTACGGAGAAAGCTTGTCAAAGTTTCTTATGGAAGTCGGTAATCTGTCTGTTTGGCATCCCAGTGTCCTTCATTACTGATAATGGCCGCCAATTCGACAACCCAACATTCAAGAAGTTCTGTACTGATCTCGATATAAGGTCAAGGCTAGAGTTGGATTCTAGGTCGTGCCGGCCCGGGCCCGGCACGGCCCGTAATGAACAATAACCGGGTCGTGCCAAGCACGACCCAAGTTCGTGCCCGTGTCGAGCCGAACCACCATGGCCCGTGGGCAGGCACTGCCCGGGCACGAAATATTTCGTACCCGAGCCGTGCCTGGCCCGCGGGCCGTGCTGGCACGGCCCATCACGAGTCGGCCCAAAATTAAGACATGTGGCAGCGGCAGATGATGCAACGTGTCAGATTTTTTTTAATATATATATATATATATATATATATATATATATATATATATATATCACTGGCCCAATGACTTGACTTGTCTGATTTGTCTTGTCAGTTGTCATATAAGACAAGTCAAGTCATTGAGAAGGGAGCCGAACGACTCTCTTCTTTCAAGTTAATTTTTTTTAAAAATATATTAATAACTTCATTCTTAAACCAAAGATCAACACATGTCTATTACTTCTACTTTTCTTTTATATATATTTAGTTGTTTGGATAATTACTACTCCTTTTTCTTTATATATATATAATATTGTATGTATTGGCAGCAAGAGGATGATGGTGAGAGGGAGGAGGAAGAAGAAGGGTTGAACGGTTGAAGGAGATGATAAAGAAGAAGATTTCAAGGGGCACAAGACATGAGTATAGACATACAAGAGAAACAACCTTAAGAGAAGAAAGATATGATGGAGAAAATCAAGGAGAAGCTTCATGGCCACCATTATTGGAACTCTAGAGCTTTTGTGCGTGCTTGCTTATTATTATTGGGTTTGTGCTTATGTTGCATGTTGTATTTTGATGTATTGGTCGTTATTGAGATTTTTATTTAATTTTTTGTAATTTTTTTAAAATTTTTTTATTTTTTTTAAATTTTTAGCGGGTCGTGCTTGGCCCATGCGCCAAGACGCAAGACCGGCTTTGTCTTTGGTCAGGCCTCGTCTTGGTGGGCTTCTGGCGAATTCGTGTTGTGCCGGGCCCGGCACGAATAAATTCGCGGACGTACGCGTGCGCGCCGGCCCAAAATCCAGGTCTAGTCAAGGCTCACTTATGTTACCCATCCTCAGGCAAAAGGACGGGTTGAAGCAACTAACAGAACTTTACTCCACAGCCTAAAAAACCGAGTTCTTCGAACTGGGTCGATGAGGTACCAGGGGCTTTATGGGCATATCGGACTACTGCTTAGACCCCCACCGGAGAAACGTCCTTCGTGCTAGCTTTTGGAGTTGAAGCTGTCCTACCTACAGAAATACCAGTTCCTACTCTGCGGACACAGTTCTTTGATCCGGTGAGTAATGAGGAACGACTCAGAGTTGAACTCGACCTCTTGGAATAAAGAAGGGATTGCACCAACATTTGAGCTGCAACATACCACCAAAGAGTCAAGAAATTCTACAATGTTAGGGTGAAGGAAATAACTTTCCAAGTTGGCGATCTAGTTCTCCGGGAGAATAAATTCCAAGGTAATAAAAGCCGGACAGGGAAGCTAAACATTAACTGGGAGGGGTCATACATCATCAAGGAGGTTGTACGGCCAAGAACTTACTGGCTTGCCAAAATGGATAGACGAAGTCTCAAACGTCCATACCATGCTGAACATCTAAGGAAGTATCAATAAAGTTGATTACTTCTTTCTGATCTATTGTTTCCTTTATCATCTTTTATAATTTTCCAATATACAATTCTTCGGCAAATATGAAGAAATCCCACAAAACAAAGACAACCTTCAACAAAACCATTCTCCTACATACAAGGATAAAAACTACCTGCTTCATCAAAAAGCAAATACAAGTAAGCCACTTACCCATACCGGAGTAGAGTGTTATCTATCTATGAGTACCACCACAAAGCTCCAAACGCTCATCAGATAGATACAAAACCCTGACCGGTTTAAATATTCCGAAAAACCACATCGGTTCAAACATTCCGAAGAATCATACCGGTTCTTCACCCCCAAAGGACCATATCGGTCTCCTACATTGAAGAACCATACCGGTTCTCTACGCCCAGAGACTATACCAGTCCTCTACATCGAAGAACCATACCGGTTCCCTACATCCAGAGACCATATCGGTCCTCTACGCCAAAGAACCATACCGGTTCTCTACATCCAAAGACTATACCGGTCCGCTCCATCAAAGAACTATACAAGTTCTACTTCTCAAAAAAGTTACACCAATCTCAGAGCAAAGAAATAGAAGGAACGATTCATTTATGAGAATAGTGAAACAATCAAATCAGAAACAACGAGGAGAAAACAGGTATGAAAAGGCTTGAATTTCATTAGTAAATTATGCAAAATTACAGAGAAGTGCTCAAATTAAGAAGAGTTAGAAGAATCGATATCACTAGTAGAGCCTCGAGCCTGGCCAGGAACAACATCAACGGCAGTCACTTTCTGACATCTGTTCCATCCGAATATATGGACTTCAAAGTATTCATCCTCTTGAAGAACAAACACAAGAAGATCTCCCTCATTCAACTGGTGGTCCATCACGAAGTCCCGCCAACCCTCCTTAAGCCTACTTTCCCTAAACTCTCTGAATGTCAACAGTGCCACCCACTAGTAATTCCCACTTGATCCGCGTAGCCTTATCGGTCCATCAGGGATGGACCTCATGCTACGATGGAAGGTCCTAGGGATCCATAAGCTCTGAGTGTGATCTCCGGCGCAAAAGAATCTATAGAAAGAGGGAAGACTATTTTCACCCATATTGTTCAGAAGAATGATCTCCAAGGAACCACCACTCCTCCCCTTTTTATACTGCCTTGTCGAAAAGAATCAAGAAAAGGCAGTTAATGCCCAGACAAATAGAATCGTCCCAATTCATGGCGACTCCTCGACTGAAACACGATTTATGAGGACGATTCGAATCCCTCGAGCCGCGCTCCTGAAACGACGCCTAAATGATAATACGATACCTAAAGCGCCGATAAACATCCATTGTTCATCGTATAGAATCTACTTGGATGCCTTGTGATTGATCTCCAAATAGCAACCGATCAATGGAACATCAAAGAAGACCATTTTACCCGAAGTATACAACATCCGAACAATTGAACGTCACAAAAAGAATAGTTTCATAAACAATCGTCAGAAGATAATTAGGATTTGTTCACACAAACAACGGAATAGCAATTGAAGCATAGTTACAAAAATTTAAATGACACTATCATCATATATCCAGAAGAGGTTGAATCACAAAAAATCTCAATTACATCATTATGGAACAAAATTCCAATTTCTAGGAGGCTTATCGGAAGCAAAAGCATATTCTTCCTGGGTCTTCTTATCTGAAACAACAGCAAGTTCCTCCCAGATCTTCTTGATAAGCCGGCATAAGGTTCGCTTTGAGGCCCACAAGCAGGCATAGACCCTACTGCGGCTCTACGACCTTTCCACATCTTCTTGACCCACTTTATCAATTCAACTTTCAATGCCTTAATTTCTTTACGAAGAACCTCCGCCTCAACTCCGCCTACATTATTGGAGAAAGAAATTGAGAATCGACATGAAGGAATTGAAACAAGAAAATCACATTCCTTACCTCTACGAGGACGTTTAGCCTACAAAATTTGGAGGGAGGATTAAAATAACACATCTCTAAAATCAGTGAAAACTAGTTCAGTAATATCCACATTAGTGAGTAAACTATCCTCCCAATATCAAAAAAGAAGGAATATAAAGTGATATGATGGAGAACGAGGTGAGACTAACTCGTTCTCAGTTCAAATTTTGAGGGTTCTCTGCCCAATTTGATCTCAGGAACATCCGCCTCGACCAAATCGGCAGAGACCTCTTTGATTAATGGAGCTAGAACAACAGGCGCCTCCTCAACTGAGAACACAATAGAAAAAATAAAGCTACATCTAAGAATAAACATTTGGAAGAACTGGAAAAATGAATTCTAACCAGTTACAGTCTCAGTCTCTTTCGCATGCTCACCGAACACTGTCCTTAACTCTTCAGGTCCCGCCGATGAATCAGCTGCCTTAGTAGTAATGACAGGGGTTGGCTCAACAGTCGCATCCGATGTGTAAGGACTCCTAATAACAGCCGCGGGGACCATCTCTTCGGTGACGACACCCAATCTATCAATTGGTCCATCCCCCACAAGCTTATGAGGTTCATCGGGAGCCACAATCAAAGCCAACTCGCCAATGATCCTGTCAACCGTCGCTTCATCGATGATCGGCTCATCCTCTACAGGAATAGAATCACCTGGTCCCACAAAATCCAAAACAATTGAATTAGAGAACTCCTCAACAGTACAGAAACAAAATAGAAACACAAATCAACCTACCTTCGAGTTTAATTCTCCTTCCTCTTCGGATCATGGAGGAGGCGATTGCCCTCGACACTTCTAAAATACTTCTCCAAGGCATCCGCATAACTAATGTCCTTGAAGACGATAGAGGGATCTACGGATTGGAGTTCACTGAACACCTTATAAACATCTTCTCCAAGATTCTGCAATTCTTCTTCAGATCCCTCTCTTGTTTCTCTGGCTGATTCCTCCAAAGCTTTAACATGGGCTTCCAATTCAGTAACCCTTTTTATGCTCTGCCCAAGTTCACTCTGGCAAGATGACATATCGGCCAGGACTTTATCCTTCACTGCCTCGGTATCCACTCGCTCAACACCAGCAATATAAAGGGCGGTTTCCAAAGATGCTAGCTTCACTTGAAGAGTGCTCTTCTCAGTCTCAAAAGCTCGGACTGATCCCTCACCTCTCTCAATTCTCTCGTTCAAGGTTGCATTTTGCTATTTCATCGAAGTATTGGATTGTTTGAGCGCAGCACAATCATTAACAATGGCCGTTAAATCTGAAGAGAGTATCTCTTTTTCCTTCTTGATCTTCTCGAAATTCCGTGTCAGAGCGGAGATACTCTCTTTCGATGAATGGACAGAATCCTTGAGACCATCACGTTTGTCTTCAAGAACTTTTACCAATTCTTCAAGCTTTTTACATTTCTCGAGAGCATGGTCTCGCTCATCGACCAACTTAATTATTTTTTCATCCTTGGAGGGCAACTCCTTCAACAATCGCGCATTCTCTACCTCCACCCTCTTTATACGAGAGGCAAACTTAGAGTCTCTTCTCTAAATGGATTAGGCAAAGCGCTCGGTCCACTTAAGAGACTACAAAAGAAACACATGGAAGCAAGTTCAAGAAAACAAAAAGGAAAGAGAGAAGAGAATGATTCAACATTGAAAAGGGATGAATCTACACTCACCGAAGCAAGACAAAGATGAAGATGAGCTAAAGATTATACATTGCCAAACTGATTCATATGAATATTGACGTTTCCATCTTCCCAGGCATGGATTGAATCACCAATTGAATGATATTCAATTGGCAATACAGAATCATAACGGTTGATGAACCTGCGACCTCCAGTTGGGGGAACTCCATAATCAGCTCTTGGAACCGCATTGTCCACTGCCTGATCAATAGTATTCTCTATTAAATACACAAATTTCATAAAACCTAATATGAATTTAGTCGGTACATAGAAAGAAGAAAGAGGTATACCTGGAACTGGAGGGATATTCACTGCTTCCTTCCCCTTTTCGGACCTTCTCACCAAAGACAATCCTTCCCCTAACCGACGAGGAATGAAAGCTTGATCGGTCACAGTAACTAGGGGAGGAGGGGGAGGTCCCATAACCATAGGTGCCAAAGGACAAACTTTAGGAATCCCAGAAGAATAGTCCACAGCCGCTTTAAGAACAGAGGTATCTTCGAGATCTTCTTCATCGGCCATCATCAACCTCTTTCTCTTGACGAATGGGACCACATTTGTGGCTGGCGGTGGGAGAGATGCAACAACATGCATATCCACGGTTGAATATTCAATTCCCGAACCAGCCTCTTGGACCCCACCGTTCCCCTCATCGGATAAAATCGGTTCATCACCCAAAACCGAAGTCCGCCCCCTCTTCTTCAGAATTAACCTTTGAGAGGGCTCTCTTCTCTTTACGGCTCCCGGGTCTTCCCTAACAGCAGACCTCGTAAGGCTCACCTTAACTGGAGCCCCCTTGTCACGTTCTCCAGAGCTCTTCTTCGGCACCACTTGAGAAGAAGCCCCACTTGGAATCTAGCCTTTGGCCTTCGAGACAACCTTATCTTTTTGCTTCTTGGCCCATAAAGTGGCCCATAACCTATCAGTTATTCCAGATGCCTTGTCAGCAGACATTTCGTCACCTAAAGATTGACAAAGAAAATTAATTAACCTATGAAACGATGAACCGATGAACCGATGAACAACATAAGAAGTTCTAAATGACCCTACCAATGGCAGAATATAAACCACTGTCCCAAAGTTGCTGATCAGTTAAATATTCATTAATCGGTCCAAGACAAAGCTCCTTAAGCCTCTTCAGCATCTTCTCTTCATCAGGACTAAGTTTTTCCCTATTTGCTACATGGGTTTGAGGAATACCCCACTTAATGGGAAAATCCCATCCCGTACTACTAGAAAGGAAAAAAAACTTACTCTTCCAATCCTTGATAGAGTCAGGAACAGGACCAAAGAATTGTCTACCTTGCCTAGAGCAGAAGTAATACCAGTCCGTATTCCTATCCTTGTTCAAACTGAAGAGGAGATTGAAAAGACAGACTTAAAGTTCAAGCTTATTCTAAAGCAACACTATCACAAAACCACAAAGAATCCTCTAAGAATTGGGGGATAACTGAGATGGACATACATTAAAGTGGCGAAAAATAATAACAAAAATCTGAGGAAAAGGAAGTCTAAGACCGGCCAATAAGGTATCATAGTAAATCACTAAATCTCTTCCTTGGGACGGCGAACAAGCCCGCTCATCAGAAGCAGAAACTCTATAACTCAAAAGAGGAATAGACAGTCTATAATGATTAGCAAGTTTCTTGATTACGTCCGTTGAGAGCGTACTTGAAAAAAAATGAGAACAAGGTTTAACTCCTTTAACCTTAGATCTATCCTCAGACGATGTAGGGACATCAGAAGAAGAAACCTCAAGGACAGTTCGAGATCCCATACCTGAGAAAGTATATGCTCTTGGTATCTAAAGTTTTTAGAGAGGATGAAGAAGCTCCCGCACACAAGACAAAGACATGGAATAAGGAAGAAGATGCCGCCACGATATGGTTTTGAAAATCCCTCAGGCGTGAGTCATCTACAAGGTTAAATTAACTTCGACGGCCGATCAAGATCTTCGACATGTGGACTGAAGATCTATGAGCCCATCATTACGAAATCGGCGCTATGCCCCCAATATACTCCACAACCCTTACTCGAAAACAATGCTTAGGCGTGAAATGATGGGTAATAAATGATCAGGATGAAAGACCATTTTACCAACGCGAATCTTGCGGCTCAAGAATCCACCAAGCCTCAAAAATACAAAGCTATCCAGCCAGAACCTCAGAATAATTATAGCCCAACACATCTCAATAAATGTGAGATCATTAGAAATATGACACGAAGAATAGCTGGTAAATGAATATCGGAAGAAAAGTGACTCACCAAACTGATCATATGTTTAGCTCATCGCAATCATACTTGGGGGGGGGGGGGGGGGGGGCTTGTAATAGGAGGAAAAGTGATAAAACATGTGGTGCCCATCCAAGACAGTTGCATATCCATACCAAAGGGCCCCTCATTTAACCAGGTCCGGTTCGATTCCTTAATAATGATAACCTACGACATCTCATTTGTTGGAAATTCCCAGACATTCAATATTCGATATGCTATAACAACTCATCGGATCGGATCTACCCGATATGCTATAATAACTCACCGGTTCAGATCTACCTGCTATATTAAACCAACTTATCGATTCAGAAGTATTTATTACCTTATCGGCCAAAGATGCATCTTCACCTCTTCAGAAAGACACCATTCATCAGAAATAACCTTATAGAAGGAACATAGCTGTTGACAGGCTGGCCTTCCAGAAGAATTACAGCTGTCAATAGCTCAGAGCTAGCTAGCTTCTTAGCTGGAACCTAGCTGGATGCTTAGGTAAAAAAACATGTAAGAGAATTTTTTAAAGCACATATTGAAAAGCTTGGCTTCCTCCCCAAGCCACCGAAGCCTATAAAAGGCGACGACTCCAGCTCATTTTGGAGATGAAGAATCAGAGACAGCGAAACTCTGTCTCTCTGAAGATTGAGCCCTTACTTGAGTTCTTTTCTCCATTTCTTCTCCAAGTCTGAATTGATCTCTCCTCTATTTGTAAAAATGTCTATGAATGCTTCGATGATAGTGGATTTGATCTTTTGATCCTGTGGTTTTTCCTTGAGTGAGGGTTTTCCTCGTTAAATTGGTGTTTTTGGCCTTGATTGTTTGATTTCTTCTCGATTTTCTCACTGTTCTAAGTCCCAGCATTAAAACAAATTCAACCGTTGGTTTGAGATTTGATTCGATCTCTAGGCAAATCCAATTTCAGCATCAACATATATATATATTAGATATTATTTGGATGAGATGACATTTGAATTCAAATTAAAGCCTTAATTAGGGTTAATTGGGTTTATTGAGGACCTTTTTGTGATTTTAGAAAATCTAAGGACTAAAGTGAAAATGTGTCTCCCTCATAGAGAGACCGACTTGTATATAAGAGAATAAAAGGGCAGTGGGTTATGTACAAAAGCCGCAAGAAACCACACAAGAAAGGTATTACTAAATTACCCATGGATTTTATATATATATATATATATATATATATATATATATATATATATATATATATATATATATATATATATATATATATAGTCAGGATCATGGGACACATTATTTTGACACACCATTTGACATCCTTCTTCATTCATTGGCTTGCACAGTGTTTTAACCAAATCCAACCGTATGGATGGAAAGACCATCGAAAAATAAGCAAGCATGTCAATTTTCATACAATTTAGGCTTATTTTTCGATGTTATTTCTATCCATACGGTTGGATTTGGTTAAAATACTGTGCAAACCAATGAATGAAGAAGGATGTCAAATGGTGTGTCAAAATAGTGTGTCCCATGATCCTAATATATATATATATATATATATATATATATATATATATATATATATATATATATGTATATATATATATATATATATATATATAAGATGAGATTTGGATGAGATGCCATTTGAATTCAAATATAAAAAGAGAGGGATTAAATGAATTAAAGCCTTAATTAGGGTTAATTGGGTTTATTAAAGACCTTTTAGTGATATATATAAAATATATATATATATATATATATATATATATATATATATATATATATATATAGAAAGTTATAGAGAGAGAAATCCCCAGCCTACTATATAAGACCATTACATAGGGAGTTAGAGAGAGAGAGATATCCAACCTTATCTTCTCCGTGATCATCGCTGGCCAGCAATGGAAAATATTCTGATCGTGCCCGTTTCGCCATCAACGGGATTACGATCTCCTCCGCCTCTGCCCATGGCAGCCTATAAGAATAGGGTTCGATGGAAACCCTTGCGCCACCCCACTTCTCTCTCCTCATCTTGTGATTAGAATCCGGGTGGTGCTTGTTCTGACATGAGACGGTAGAGGACGTTGGCTGGCAGGAGACTATGACGGTGTTTGGTGCAGGACTTCCAATAAGTCTTCAATTCTCTGAGATCTTATGTAGAAGATTTGCAAACCTAGAATCATGTATAGGATCACATGAAATAGATAATGAAATGGATGCATGCATAGGTTGGTTTGGGTTTCATAGAGTTTTTAACAAGAGGTTACAAGGTCTGTGAATTTCTAGGTTGGTAAGATGATAAGGTGCTTAAGTACCCTAGATCACATGAAGGTTTGATGTTGGTCTTCTTTAATCTATGTACGAGTATATCATATAGTAGATGTTTAATGATGCTTTGTGAATGATTAATATGTCTATTTATGTTTATTAGTGGGGGTGTGTTACTCTTTGTTGGTTAGATAGGGAAGTTGTTATATGGTGATCATGAATTCATTATTATGGTGTGTTGGTGATGATTCATTCTTGATGAGTTTTTAAGGTTTGATATTCTTGAGGAACAGCAAGGGATAAGGAGGAGATTAGAGAGAGTGGTTGTTAGCTTGTGGGTTTTGTTTTCAGGGAATGGATAATGAGACTAATGAGTAGAGGCGTGGGTTCTAGAGAGAGAGAGATAGTCCCTGGTTTCAATGTTGAGTGTGAGGAAGGGGAGGAGTCTGGGTTGTTTTAACTTTTAAACTCAAAGGGATCAAGTTAGTCTGAGTTGAGAAGTGGACTTGGGTTGGGTTAAACCAGTTGATTAGGTTGGGTTCATTTTAAAAGTCTAACCATGCTAAGTAGTCAAGTAAAATAGGTTGAGTTGAATTAGTTGTAACTGGGTTTAGTTAAGTTAATAGGTTGAATCGATTGAGTCCAGCTAGATTTTAAGATGAGCCGGTTTGGTTGAGCCAAGTTCAGTTAGGTGGGTTGAGTCTGTTTAAGCCGGTTGGTTCTAGTCAGATTAAGAGTTTGGGTTTGGTCAAATCAGATGGTTGGGTCCAACCAATTTAAGGGATTAGGTTCAGTGAGCTTGGATGCAACCAGTTGGACTCAGTCAGGTTAATGGGCCTTGCTAGTGGGTTGGGGTAATATAAAACAGAAAACAAAAAGAGGTAATAATGTGTAGGAGTTGAGATTGGAACCCAAGACCCCCACAACAAGACTAATGGACCTTAACCAGTAGGGTTCTCTGCAACTTCTGATTAAACAAGAAGATTTAAACAAGTAAACACAACATGTCTAGGTCTAACCAAGTTATAGAAAGGAAAGAAATAAAAGAAGGAATGAAGATTCGAACCCGAGACTCCACAGCCATAATAGGGGCACCCTGACCTCCAGAACACAAGCATTTCATAAGGAATTGGCATGGAGTACAAGTAGGGGCCCATTAGACTAGAATATGGACAGTTAGTGAACCAATCATGTGCATCTAGGGTTTATGAACAATTACCATTACTTATTTAGACTCTATTATCATATTACAACGTAGAGTGTCAAGACACGTCAGGAGGGACCCAGATTGAGTAACTAAATCCCTGATAGAGGTAAGTACACCTGCCTAGCTTCCACCTAGTGATGGGTTTTCTAGATTATTGTTGCTCTTTTCTATAAGTACTTTTGCATTGTTTCCCTCGTTCAATGCTTGATTGCTTCTTAGTTCTTCTCGATTACATGCTTTTACTTGTCCTGAATTGTGCTCCTTGTTAAGTGTCATTTGACTTCGATATTTCCATGCTTTGTATGTTATTGCTCGGATTTGCATACACGTATTCGTTCTCCTGCTTTGTTGAAACTCCATGTTGTGTATGCATGTTGGTGTGTTGACATGGTTTGGATATGCTTGTGTTCACTGAACATGCTTTCCCGTTGATCGGTACGTGGCCGTGGAAACACGTGAGCCTGTACTCCGTCCGAGTGTGTGTGTCGACTGTTCTTGTTGATGAATATGCCTTCCCGTTGATCGGCACATGGCCATGGAAACACGTGAGCCGGTGCTCCGTCCGGGTTGGTGTTTCAGCTCTACTTGTGTTGTGGATTCTCCCGCTCAGTGCAGATTGTGATGGGGGCGTTCGGGGGGAGGACACTCTAGACGTCCTGTAGTACTACCAGGGGGAGGAAACTCTGGATGTCCACCTGTCAGTGGAATGATATGCTGGCCATATACGTATATGTAGGAGCGTTGCCTGACTTAAGGGTCTGTTATGGATTTAAGGGTGATGATTGGCCGAGGTCGATGACTGCCGAAGAGATGACTCGAATGTTCTTCCTATTTTGATTGAACTCCTTGCTGTGTGTTAGTGATTATTGAATAGTGATCCTTATGTGTTTGGGATTGGCCTTGTTCTTCTTATATCTTTGTGTTTTATTGGATCACTGTTTCATGATTGTTTCTCTTGACTTCATTGTATTCCTTGCTGGTGTACTTACTGAGCTTTCCATTAGAAAACTCATTCCACTTGCTTCCCACTTCTGTTTCAGGTCCTAAGGAATAGGTGACTCGAGTTCAGGAGCTGCGCAAGGGATTGGGATACTGTTGTAGAGGTTTAAGAAGCTCGTGTCTTCTTTGTGGATGAGGTTTCATTTGTAAGACCCTTGTAGGGCCCAGACTTGTATAGGGTGTCGATTTATGTTTTAAATTCTGTTGTAAAACTCTAAGTTATTATTGACATTATTTGGATTTTAATTATTATCTTCTATTTGTTCTTGTTTACCAAGGCCCTGTATCCGAGTGAGGTATGCCTTTGTTTGGATACGGCCAGTCTGTGCACATGCCCGAGGCCTGAGATTCAGGTCAGGGTGTGACAATATAAAACACTACATTGTTCTTTATTTTTAGTGGGTACTTACTGAGCTTATTAATCTCTGGAGTTTTTTTTTTAGATTCCGTGGAGTATTTACTTGGTTGGTAGATGGGTATCCAAAGCTAGACCCAAATATTAGTGTCCCACGAACTCTATTTCCTGTTTTGAATAAGTTAGACTGTTCTAGTTGATTTTCATAGACTTTTCCCCTATGTTATGTGGTCTTTTGGATGTTGAATGTAGAACTTGATTATTTTTAGCAACAAAATTTGTGTTATTCAGGTTTATACAGTAATTGCAAATAGTTTATGAGGCCTTGCCTACACAGTGGGGCCCATCCCACAAGTATGTGGCCGATGTACCGATGTCCCGACTAGGTTCTGGGCGTGATAGTCTTTTATTCGAATCTTGAAAAATGCTAAAAACAAACATATCCTATGGGTTTTACTGATCATCTAATCTAACCCTAGAAAGGGTAAAGACAATCTAACTACATAGGATTAATGTCGTGCCGTGAAAAAGGCGCCTTAAGAAGGGTCGTCCGAGTCAAGGTCGATAGGGTTTTAACAACCAACCTTAAGCGTGCCCTGCAAGGGGATGGGGCAACTTGATCCCTAGCGACCAAATCTGTGTCGACATCCTAAGGGTTTTAGCTTTTAATCTTTGTATGTCTTGAAAGGGGAATAGGAGGATCTAATGCCTCAAGACTAAATCCTTGCCCTGAAAAGGGTCGTATGTTCAAGCCCTAAAAAAGGCGCTCTGAATAGGACCGCTCGAGTTGAAGTTTGTAGGGTTTTAGCAGCTAACCTCTACGTGCCCAGAAAAGGGACGGGGGTGACCTGATCCCTAGCCACCAAATCCGTGTCGAGGTCTTGAGGGTTTTAACAACCAATCTCTACATGCCTTGAGAGGGGATAGGGATGATTTGATTCCTCATAACTGAATCCATGCCCTAAAAAGGAGTATATGGTCAAGTCTTAAAAAGGGCTCCTTGAAAAAGGTCATCCGAGTCGAAGTCATTGGGGTTTAACAATCACCTGTATGCGCCCCAAATGCGGTTGTGGGCAATCTGATCCCAAAAGACTGAATCCGCGAGTGGTACTAGACACCTTGCATTTTTGAACTAAGGCTATTGCGATATTTGTTAGTGTTGGTCAGTTATATCCATGCCTGAAGACCTTGTAAGCCAACAATCGTCCCTTGAGATGATTACCACAAATCCCTTTATGTACCTCTCGAAGGACATAGTCTACTTTAGAGGGGCGTAGACATCTCAGGTATAGTAGGGTGTACTACCTTTTGTATAACTGGTCGCCATCAGACAAGGTGATCGGTTGATGAGATCATGAGTTTTTTCTTGGTTGGTCTCCTTGGTCAAGCATCTGAGCATAACTTTCGCGGGTCGAGATACTGTCGCCTTCGCTTTCTAGGCCTCTAATAATGTAATGGATGACCCTAGTTGGAGGTCGACTTACTTTTGGGGAGGATGAACCCTCTTGCTATAGGTCCCTTCGAAGAGATGTATAATTGTCGAACCCGATGCTCAATCTCGTACTTCGAATGTATGCAGTCCTCAATATCATGGCCTTAATCTCGATGGGACTTGCAGTACTTCTTAACATCCTTTCACGACTAGTGTTCTTTATTTTGGTTGTGCATTTAACGATCATCTAGTTCTATATTTGCATGAGGATCTCTCCTCGGCTATTATTTAGTAGGGCATATATGTAAAAGTGAGCTACTTTTTACTTTCGACAGACTTCTTGGGGCTGAAACCTCAGCTTCTTAGGGTGCTTCAGAGGTTTTTAGTTTTTGTTCCGCTCCCTCTTAGGCTTCTCTTGTCTAATTTTTTCTTGCCAAGCGGCCTAGATCTCGTCCGTATTTATGTATTTCTCGGCTCTGGCTAGGAGCTTAGCTAAGTCTTTTGGTTGTTGCTTGAAGAGAGAAAATTGAAAGAGAGATCGACGCAACCCTTCTATTAGCGTGGCTACGATGAAGGTCTTGTTGAGGCCGAGGACCTCAAGCGTTTCCATGTTGAAAAGGTATGTGTAACTACGAAGGCTCTCTCCTTCGTGTTGCTTTATCCTCATTAGCATCGCTAGAGTATTTCTCTGCTTCTTGCCACTAATAAAAGTTGTTAATGAATAGCTCACTCAGCTCTTCAAAGGAGGGGTAGACTCCGGTGTATGGTTGGTGAACCACATCTGGGCTGCGCTCCGCAAGATGGCTGGCAACACCCTATACATGATGTCGTCCGCAGCTTCATAGAGCAACATCATAGCTTTGAAAGACTCTTGGTGGGTAACTAGTTGTAAGGAGTCGTCGTATGTCATGATAGAGGGCATCTGGAATCTGGCTGGAAGTGGGGCATCACGAATTTCATGGATGAAGAGGGAGATCGTAACGAGTAACGAACCATCATTATTCTCTGGTTTCTTGGGATATAGCCTTAAACCGAGCTCTCAGGGAGTTCTCAAGTTAAGGTTGAGGTAACCCGGTGTTGCTCGATGATAGAGCAACCCCCTCATTCCTTCTTGAGTGGGGCTTGCCTTTGGGCTCCGGGGAGCGTATAATTAAGCATCGCCTCGACTCAAAATCCGAATCAAACTAGGAAATCAGAATTCCAGAACTGGAATATGAATGTCCTCTTTGTAGATGGACCACCTCTTTTTATACCCTCATGAACCTTATTTGCCAGCTTTTAGCGTGCTTGGGAAATCATCCTCCACTGTTGGATAATTATGGAGTTGATTTGACAATTGAATTTTCATATCGACAGTCTTGATCATGTCATGTGTCTACAGTTATTTAACCCCTATATATATATATATATATATATATATATATATATATATATATATAGTAGTGTTAGGATGAGGCCTCCTCATCCTATCAGTGTTTTTATATATATTTATATATTTTATAATCTATTTATATATATAGATTTATCTATACATTTTAGATAATATATAGATATATATCATTTTTAAATTATCTTATCATCAGAATACATGTTTTTATGTACATATATCTATAAAAATTACATAAATATATCTATATATTATCTAAAATTTATAGATAAATCTATATATATATATATATATATATATATATATATATATATATATATATATAAATAGATTATAAAATATATAATATATATTTTATAAATATTATATATATAAAAACACTGATGAGGAGGCCTCACTTGCGGCCGGCCCCATCCTATCAGTTTTCGATATATATACATAAGGCAAATAGTATGCGGCTGGTCGCAATACTATCACCTCTGTAGAAGGGGGGTTTGGGTTTAATTTTTTTTATTTTTTTGGTGCTAAAATGGGTGCACCGCAAGTGCGACCGGCCACACTATAACACAACCCTATATATATATATATATATATATATATATATATATATATATATATACAGACCTGATACTACCGGTCGCAAGTGCGGCAGCCTGATAGTATCAGGTTTGTAAATGTATATGTATATATATATATATATATATATATATATATATATATATATACAATATTAGATATTTTATATATCTTATAAATATATATCTAGATTTATGTATATATTATCTATAATATATATACATAAAGGGGAAATTATCTAATAGTCCATAGCACTATTTGTGCACTATTTACCTTTATATCCTACCCACCCAAAACATTATTTACACTAAATCCCTAAACATCCCCACCCAAGGACCCCTAGACAATTAAGTAACTATTCAAGGGATGAATATTTAAATATATAATACATAAATCTATAAATATATTTATAGTATATATAAAATATCTAATATATATTATAGGGTAAAAGCCATTTTTGGTCCCTGAAGATGGGACCAATGTTTATTTCCATCCCAAAATTCAAAATTTGTTCAATATGGTTCCTATGTATTGCATATTTTGTCATTTTGGGTCCCTATATATTCCGTATTTTGGCATTTTAATTCCCCTATTGGCGACGATTAAGTGTGGATTACCAATGAAATGCATATAATCTTTTTATTATTATGTTTAGGTCATTATTTTGTTGATGTGGAGTTATAAGTGGCAGTATATGCTGATGTGGACCGTATTGAACAACTTTTAAATTTTTGGTATGGAAATGAACATTGGCCTTGTTTTCAGGGACCAAAAATGGCTTTAATCCTATATTATATATATATAATAGATATATTATAACTTATAATATAAGGCGGCTGCACTTGCGGCCGGCCTGATAGTATCGGCCCTATATATATATATATATATATATATATATATATATAGTCAGTCTACTATCAGGTCGGCCGGATCACTGGCCCCTGGAGCATGTTTGAAGGATTTTCAACTGTACGGATGGGAAGATCATCGAAAAATAAGCTAGCCTGTCAATTTTCATACAAATTGGTGATCGTTTGGTCTTCCCACTTGATGGTTGAAATTATGAATAGTTAAAATTTTCCAAAAATAAGAACCGTTAAGTGGGAGAACCAAACAGTTACCAAATTATATGAAAATTGACAGGCTAGGTTATTTTTCGATGATCTTTCCATCCGTATGGTTGGAAATCCTTTAAACATGCTCCAGGGGCCAAAAATTGGAGGCGGATGGATCAGCACAGTGATCCAGCCAGCCTGATAGTAGATTGATTGTATATATACATATAGGATGATGATAGGATGAGGCCGACTGCACTTGCATCCTATCACTCATCCTTATGGGTATTGATGGCATAGACCCTATGATCCTTATGTATGGGCCCATACCATCAATTGTATATATATATATATATATATATATCTGATCTTCTATAAAGTACGTAGGAACTTATTCGGTAAGGTCGCCTTTCATTTTGGCCCTTGGAGCATGTTTTAAGGATTTCCAACCGTATAGATGGAAAGAACATCGAAAAATAAGCTAGCATGTCAATTTTCATACAATTTGGGAACTTGTAGGGTCTCATCTAAACGGGTGAAAATTTATAGAAATCCTACCGGTTCAGAATTTCACCCATTAAGAAGAAGACCCTATAAGTTCCCAAATTGTTTGAAAATTGACATGCTAGCTTATTTTTCGATGTTCTTTCCATCCATAAGGTTGGATTTCCTCAAAACACTGTGCAAGTGGGTCAAATAGAGGCGACCGCACTTGCACAGTAATAAGGCCGACTGTATAGTATCTTGCCCGTATATATATATATATATATATATATATATATATATATATATATATATATATATATAATCCATATAGGGTCCTGATAGATGGAAGCCGGCCTCACCCTATTAGGACCCTATATATATATATGTGTGTGTGTGTGTGTGAGAGAGAGAGAGAGAGAGAGAGAGAGAGAGAGAGATAAGGCATGTTAGAATCAAGCGGTCGCACATGCAGTCGGCCTGATTCTTTCATGCCTCTCTCTCTCTCTCTCTCTATATATATATATATATATATATATATATATATATATATATATGTTGAGGGATGATAGGATGCGGCCGACGCATACTATCACTCATTAGTATCATTAGTATGAAATAATATATCATATATAGTATGATACTAATGAGTGATAGTATGAGTCGATCGGGCCGCATCCTATTATTTCTCTCTCTCTCTCTCTCTCTCTCTCTCTCTCTCTCTCTCTCTCTATCTCTATATATATATATATATATATATATTGCCCCCATTGGATGAGTATCAAATCATAGTCTGATTGTTCAAAAACATTCGAAAACCAAAAAAAACAATGCATTTTGGTGTCCATGCCAAAAGTATTCAAAAAGTTTAAAGTCTAATAAAACATGAGAGTCATACAGCATGTGTCCAATCAAAGTTTAACAAATATGCGAGTTGGATCCAAGTTGCATACAAAGTTAAAGGTCGTCGTACATACAAATCATGGTTTTTATAAAAATATACCAGAAGGCTGAAGGAACTTACCTTAACCTTGAATCCCAAATCAAAATACTTCACCTTCTTGAAATCTCCAATTCAATCTAAAATAATTAGACAAAGAAAAGTATCAAGGATTCTATACTATTGGTGTCAAAAAGGATCTCAAAATCTCTTTTTCGAATTGTTCTATTCCCAATAATTCCAAAATTCTGAAAATTTCCACCAAGTGTACAATTTACATAAACTTCCTTCATTTTCTCCTTTTTAGAAAAATCACATATAAATAATAAAATCTTGATCTTTAAAATACCATATTATTTTTCCTTGGAATAAATTCAGAAATTCCGAATTTTTCTATTTTTCTACTAATTTTCTGAATTTTCTACTAATTTCTGCTTTTTAATTATAATTTCAAAATTTCAAAAATTATTTTCTTTCCAAAAATTCAGATATTCTTGAAATTCTGTTTTTTCCTTTTCTTTTTCAGAAATTTCAAAGTTTTTGTTCTTTGTTTTGAAATTTAGAAATTTCTTGTTTTTGTCATGACAAGGACCTAATTTCAATAATCTTCAAAGTTTCACATGCATCAAAATCCCTACTTTCTCAATCAATATATTTAGATCTACAATGAATCAAAACTCTATTTGTAATCATTCAAAAGATTTAACCATAAAAGAAGAAACTTACCGGTGAAAATCCAAAAAGCCTGAGCAAATAGTCTTCTCATATCGTTCTAATCCCTCAATTTCTTTCCTCCGAACCCTAGCAGTTTATGGGGAGAAATATAAAACTAGAGGCCGCTAGAGTTATATCATCTATTTATAATATTATAATAATGATAAATTTTGCATTAAACCTCTTATAAAAATATAAAATTATTCAAAGATTTTTTTTTTAATTCGGGGTCTTACAATAAAAATTATTTATAACTTTTCAATAATAACAATAATAATAATAATAGAAAAAAAAAACTTTTTCCCGGTAGAAACAGGTGCTCTATTTTAACGGGGACCAGAGAAATAAACAAAACAATATATTATAAAAAAGTTTCATTTTATCCTCGTCATCGGTCTCCGCGTGAGATCAACGCCCCGAGAAGGGTGTGTAGATTCAAGAAGGTAATCTTTCTCTTGTTTTCCCCCATTTTTTCTACCAATTTTGATGTCTCTTTGTTGGATCCGAGGAGGAGAAATCACTCAAATCCGTGAAATTAATGTTTACCTGCTGTCTTGTTTTTGTTCAATTTCTTCTTTCTAGTGTTGAACACGTGATTACAATCTTGTATGGTTTATTGAATTTGAATCTTTGAGAATACGATCTGAAGTTCGCTTTCTTTTCTGATGTTTTGTTTGATTTAACATTCCAATGGTTTTTTTTAGGTCGGAGGGTGTGGCCTGATGGAAAAAGAATCGAGCTTTGTTTTTGGGGAGATGAAGAATGAAAGAAAGGTCCCGTCTTTATTGGAGCTATGTACTCAGATGGCAATCGATAACCTTAGATATCTTGGAGATGTTGGGGAGCTGGATTTGTATTTATTGAAAGATATCTTGCCACACTGCACCATCGATCAGTTGATGCACATTGAGGAATCCACTGAAGTATGTAGAGATTTCCATTGTGTTTGGGTTGGGGGGAAATAGTACATAGAGAAGAAAATAATGAGAAATTGTTTGCTAATTCTTTTCTTGATTTAAGTAAACACAATAGAATGGAGGGAAAGAAATGAAAACATGAATGTTAATTCTTTTCTTATGTTTATTTGAATGAGAAATTTAAGTTGGATAAGAACATGAAAGTAAATGAACAGATAGCATTCCGTTTCTTTTCTTGTCTTCATATTCCGCTATATATTTTAGTTCCCTTAATTGCAAGCACACCATTTTGGTATTTGATTGTGATAACTAGTGTTCTTTGATTTGTTTTGAGTGATTATGTTGCATTTGTTGGATTATTTTTAGGGTAGGGACCTTAGCCCAGTGACGGATCGCTTGTGGAAGAGGTTTTATGTCCAACAATTTGGGGAAGAGAACACGAATCTTGTTATCAAGAGAATGAAGCAAAAGCAAGTTGTGTTCAAGTGGAGACAACTCTTTGAGGTTTTATTCCATTATAGTGTTTGTAATGTTATGTCAATTATCTTGGTTGTAGAAATTTTGCACCTGAAATCAGCTTGAATCAGTGCTTTATTTGAGATTTATTTTGTTTATTATTTTTCTTTTGGTTTTTTTTGTAGGCAAAGACAAAGGAGAGGGAAGAGGCTCAACAAAGATTGAGTGAAAAACTCAAGCAACGATATGCGGAAGAGCATGCTAGTGAGTTCATTTTTATTGTGTCACACATTGTTGCACTTGGTTGATACTTTATGTTTCATCTGCTTCTATAATATTGTCATACGGCCTCAAACTACAACGATTAAATGATCGCATTATTAAATGCATTGAGCCAAGAAATCTGAAAAACTTTTTGAAGTAGTAGGAACATGAGTTGATTTTATCTTGCTCGAGGATTTCATTATTTCAAGATCAGTTGCATGCATTTTGTGGATAAAGTTGTGGACGTAGACTATAGGAAGTTATTATGCATAAGTTTTTACTTTATTTCCATTTGGGTTTTGTGATCTGTGCTATAAAGCACCTTGAAACTGCTTTTTGTGGTTTTCTACCCTGTTTCTCCATCGAGCCCTTTGACTTAGAGTTGTACACTCTTGTTGGCTGCACTGTTAAATTGGCAAGTCTCATGATATTGTTTAACTCTTATCAACAATGATGTAGTGATGGAAATGGACCAAGTCCACTTACTAGAAGAATTACTGGATGAGTATTATATTTAATTGCTCAGAGTGATTTCCGTCTACTGACTCAGTTATCATTTGCATCCTTCAGTTGGGCACCAAGTTGAAATGGGTGATATATAGTACAGTGGAAACATATAATCAATAGGCTCTAAACCAAGCTTGGATCTATGTGTATTCATTATTCATTGATACCTTCACTTGTGAAGTTGGGGTGATGTGTGTTCTAGTTAGGCATTGAAAGTCACTCTCACAACTTTAGTACCAGAACGCCCAAGTTTTGACTCGTTTCACCTGAGTTATGTTTGGATCCTGGGGTATACTGATGGTATCTCTGTGCATGCTGCAGATTTAACATGGGTTGATGGTGTGGCAATAATATGCTATGATGTTTCTTTGAACAAATTAATTGTACTCTAGTTTGTCTATGTGCTAGTTGATGGTAGAACTTGCTAGATGAAAATGAAGAGCTTGATTCAACCTAAAATCTTAATTTTATAAGATAAGCAACCCAACCTATATATTCAAATTCAAGTTTACTATTTTAACCGACAAGGAATTATTATTTACTCTAATACGTAGAGTCCTATAAAAGGGTTTGGGCGGTCAATTATAAACGCAACCAAGAGTAGTCTACAACGTGTACACTTGTAAGAGTAATACAAAGTGTTTAGCTTTATATTCTCGTGTGCTTTTGTGTGAGTTTGTTTTCTTACATTTTCTTCCCTTTGTTTTGTTGCGGTGCTTTAGGCATATGGAAGTCATGTTGCCTGAAGACTGTGTTTGGGGACTCGGTGCCATCACTAGTGCCTAAATATTAAATTTTAAATTTTTTTCTAAGTCTTAACTTGTGCCCTGTGACATATTATGATACTATGAGCCATTGTTCAAGGTTAAACTGGTTAATATATTATATGTCACTTTATTTCTTGGCGGCATTATCTCATTAAAAAAAATCTGAGAAACAAAATTCTTGTTGGAGAAGATGCATTTTGGATAATCCAAGGGTAGCAAATGCCAACATGTTAAATTAAAGAATGTCTTCTTGCACGATAAATGAAGGAATCTTGTCATTTATGTTGCCTGTTGCTGATGATGGTTAGCAGTCAAATAGGTAGCTGATACTTAGAGAGCATTTAGGAATTTTGGAGACACAATTAAGGTTCATGACCAGATTGATAAATATTTCTAAGTTTATTATTCTGTCTAAATTTTCTTGGTGATATATATATATATATATATATATATATATATATTATTATTATTATTATTATTATTATTATTATTATTTAATAAAGTGGATAAACCATATTCATTCATTGCTTTATCAAATTCAAGGTTCCTAGTTGAACCTTTAGTACAGATTGATCAATTTTACGGTGAGACCATGAATTACTGGCAGATACAAATGTGTGCAGAGTGAGGGTCACCAACTCTTATATTAGTACTCGTTACAATTACCGTATACTCTTATTGCAGAAAGCTTCAAAGCGCTCGGACTTCATTGAAGGAATATTGTGTGCCATATGGATAGGTGCATGCAAAGTGGAATAGGAATAGCTGCATGAATCTACGAGAGATAGTCTTTCGGACGCTTTCAACTAGTATGATCCACAGACCATTAGGGCAAGCTATTGCTCCCACTTTTTTGCCTATGTCTCGTTTTTTTATTTTTATTATTTATTTTATTTTATTTTTTATTTTTATGCCTTTGCATGAAAGAGTCGTCCCGATGTTTATAGAGCTCATTTGTACCCGTAACAATTATGTCCTTCCCTATGTATCAAGGTTTACTTGACCTCCAAGCAATTCATGCCCTATTCCTATTCCTCAACGCATAAACATTCTTGATAAGGCATACAAACTCCACTACGGAGTCAAAACACTAAGAATACAATCCTGACTGCAAGAGTATGTGCTTAATAGTGTATTTCCTGAGATAAGAGGGGTGGAAACGAACCACTCCTTTACTCGTTGATTTTCATTTATCTGGATTTCTTGTCGGGTAGTTTCTGTGGACCAACTATTGTCCTGGTTAGCCAGTCACTCCTAAGTTCCGATTTGGGACAAGGTCTCCTTGTCTTCGAAATTATCTCCCAACGATCGGGGGTTATCTTCATCCTGGGTAAGCTTCAGACTTTATTTTGCAACTGCTTACGCCCTTTGGAGCTTGTGCCTTTTAGCTTTGGGAACTGCATCCAACTAGGAAAGCATGCCTAATAGCATAAAGTATTATCCATGATACTTGGTGATATTTACAGCAAAGGTTTAGACTTCAAGGGGCACATACCTAATAGCATAAAGTATTATCCTCAAGAAATTTTATACATATACTTGGAATTACATATAATTCTATAAGGCCCCGTCTGGATAGCCAAATAGTATGGCATAATCTGTACATTATACCATAATTTTAGATTTTATGGGGAAAAAAACATTATGGGGTGTTTGGGTTGATTTTTTAGAGTGTAAAATTACTACAGAATTGCCCCATTATGCCATAAAATTATATTCTGGTTTGACCAAAATAAAAATATATTGTGAAAGTCAATCTCTAGTTTTTAAAAGATAAGGGTTATCCATTATTGAGTCAAATTAGGCCACATAAAGTAAATAAATTCAACAATCTAAAGAATCCATGTGGAACAAATGGCTAGAATTGTGAAAATTTAGGGCTAAAGAAAAATAAGTATGTATGGTGCCAAGGAGTCATGTTGTGTATAAATAGAGTAAAATGATAACAGATATAATTATAACAGGTATAATTATAACGACTACTTTTTGACGGCTTTTTATTTTTCAACTACTATTTTTTATTATGTTAGCCAAACACTCATTCTGTAGGAATAAAAAATACCAGAATTTCTGTAATAATCATTTTCACTTCCTACATAAAAAAAATTATGTCATAATTTTTTATTTTGTAACCATACAGACCCTAAATATTTCAGTATTTATTATGAGACTACATGAATGAAGTAGTTGGTAAATTAATTGTCTGTTGCTTTTATGAACTACTAACGGATAAGCAGCAAACTTAATTGGATGTGAAAAGGCTAGTAATATTATTTATTATTTTCCATTTCAGAGAAGCAAAGTCGTCAAATAAAAATTTGTGCTAAAGTTCCACCTTCAAGCTGTAAACGTTTTTTTGGAGGTATTGTGTTCGCTACCTTTTTCATCTCAATTTTATGTGCTTGAATACCTGCTGATTCATGATAAAGTGTTTGAAGGGCATTTTGAGTTATGCAATCAGAAATATGTTTTCAGGCAGTGGATCTGGCTATGATGTTTCTAATTTGAAGGGGAATTTAATGAAGAAGGCAAAATTGGAGTTTCTTAACAGGTGTATTTATAATCATATCTCTTTACACCACATGTTTGTATATTCAACAAATCTAATAAGACTAATTTCTATGTTTTCAGTCATGAGGCAAAAGTACACTCTATTATACGGAAAAACACTTTACAAAATAAAACTATTCCTCCTCCGAGGTAAGGGCCCTATTATTTATTTTCTTAATCCCTCTTCCGCATATTATAGGGATTGTGTTCATCTTCTCTTCATGGTGCTGTTTCTTCCATAGTATTCCTCGATCAGCAAAGCCAGGGAATTTTTTTGGAAAGGGTTCAGCAACGAGTTCTAAACTATCGAAGCCGCCAGGGAGGAGATGAATCTTCAGGTACTGTGCACATTGAGAAATCAATTGCTTGTTATTTTCAGGAGTTACATTAACTTGGTTATGGTGTTAATCCCTCTGTTTAAGAAGGGAAACAAATAGAAAATTCTTGTGGTTGCAAAGTTGGTGTTCATCAAATTGTTATTTTTTTCCATCATCATAATCATTGTTCTCTGTCAATACTCAATAGCAGAAGCTGCATTTAGGTTATCTGCTTACATTGAGAAAACAAAAAAGAAAAGAAAAGAAAAATGCAGTTTCTTTTACCATATACACTCTCGCAGGATTGGTACTAATGCAAATATCAACAATGGAGTTTGTCTTGCATATATACTCCTGCTGTGGTACTAATGTAAAATCTTGGTTTTATAGGGGTATGTAACTACTCTCAACTTTTGAAAGGTATGTATGTAATTGTGAGATTTTACAAGGGTATATATGTAATGGAGATGCTATCGGATTGAAGGAGAATGACAAAGAAGAAATGAATGGAAAAATTGGTGTCTTGGGTATGGTTGAATGGAAGAAAGCATATTTATAAAGATTTCTTTTCTTTTCCCTCTCATCATTTTCCATTCTTTTTTATTTTTAATTTTTCATGATATTCATAAAAAGTACTCATTTGGTTGGGGTTGGAATAAGTTTAAATAAATTATGTTGGAAAACATTTCATGTGATTTGTAATTAAAATTTTATTTTCTAAAGATTGTTATTTTAAATAGTTCATTTTTATATAAATTAATTAGTATATTTATTTATTTAAATTTTATGAAAATAACTTCTATTTCAAGTTATTAGAGAGGTGGCATTTTGGGCCAGAGAGGTGAGAATAATTAAGGATAAATTAATTTAAGGCATTTTTTTTCTATATATATCGATATGTGTAAAGTTGGAAAAGACATGTGGTCTTAACTCAAGCACACATGTGTAGACATCTAGGGCGCTCATCTATGAGATGTTAATCCCCTAATCACAGGTCCCTTTCGTGCAACACAGATGGCGGGATCAATTTAACAATTGGCCTGATCAATTAATGAGGGATAATGGCAGAGAAATCTGACGAGTAGGCAGCGGGATTGAAGATTCAGAAATAGCCTCCACAAATGGGAATAAAAGTTGAAGAAAGGCAGGACAAAGGTATGCCATCTCTCGGCTTATAACCTCACTCTCTCTTGTCCAATTTCTCCTCTAACTTGATCGGATGCCATGAAAGGTGAAAAGAATTGTTGAGTATATTCAATAATGATAAAGGGGGTTACAATATATAAGATTCAGTAGAAGCCTCTAGAGTTTAGAATACATGTGTATAGAAAACCCTAGCAGCATAAGAGAATATTCTAAGAGAGTTATTGATATAAATCATTACTATAATAATTTACAGGGGTATGAAAAACCCTGGAGGAATAAGGGAATATTCTATGACAGATCTGGATACAAATCAATTTTTTTTTAATACAAACAATACACTTTAGCAAGTTTAATATACAAATATGCACTTTGAAGGTGGTTTACACTTATATGTGAACTGTATATGTGTGTAAATTTGTATTTGATAGGGATATATCCATAAATATACTTTATAATTATACAGATATGAACATATTGTAGATATGATTATATGATGGGGAATAATGATATGTAAACCAAATAAAGTTACCTAATAGGCTTACGAAATGTTTGATATCCATTCAAGTTATCTCGATGTGGTGGTGTTGATGATCCCGAGAAAAATTTAATGGTTTCAGTCATTCGGTAAGGCTAATTGGTTTGTATATCATTACTCAATTAATGTTATTATGACTGGGTAACCCATAGTAATATCTTTAGAGTCTTCGGCTATTAGAATATGCTTTGGGCTCGTCATCTTTCTCTTTTGCTTACTCTGTATTTTTCTCATACTTGTGTGTGTTCCTATACAACAACAACAACTAAGCCTTAATCCCATACTAGATGGGGTCGGTTATATGAATTCTTTGTATCCATGTAGCTCTGTCAAAGACAAGATTCGGATCAACATCTAATAAAAGTAGGTCCTTAGACACTACCTCTCTCCATGTATTCCTCAGTCTACCTCTATCCCGCTTTTTACCTTTTATTACCAAACTATCATATTTTTGAACCGGGGCACCTAGGGTCTACGACGCACGTGTCCAAGCCATCTTAAACGCCCTTCTCTTATTTTATCTTCAATTGGTACAGCATGCACCTTTTGTCGGATGTGTTCATTTTTAATCTTATCCAATATTGTACACATCCACCTTAACATCCTTATTTCTGCCAGATTCATCTTATAAATATGTTGAACTTTAGTTGCCAATACTCTCTCCCGTATAACGTGGTTGGTCTAATTGCCGTTTTATAAAACCTTCCCTTCACTTTGTTAGGCATCTTCGTATTACATAATACACCCGTAGCACTTCTCCATTTCAGCCATCCTATTTTGATTCTATGGGATACATCTTTATCAATCATCCCATCCTCCTGGAAAATAGAACCCGGATACATAAAATGGTTACACTTAGACACTATTACCCCACCTAGTGTCACTTCCCTCTCGTCCCTCCTACTTTGACTAAAATTACAATGCATATATTCTGTTTTACTTCTACTAAGTCTAAAACCTCTACTCTCAAGGTTGTTCCTCCACAGTTCTAACTTCTGATTAATTCCATCCCTAGTCTCATCAACTAGAACAATATCATCTTCAAATAACATATACCATAGGATGTCATCTTGGATACAACTAGTTAACTCATCCATTACTAGAGTAAGCAAATATGGGCTCAAGGTCGATCCCTGATGTAGACCTACTATTATAGGAAACTCCTCTATATCTCCTCCAACTATTATCACACTCATAACTGCTCCTTCGTACATATCCTTAATAACATTTACATATTTAACATGAATGTCTTTCTTCTCTAACACCCACCAAAGGCTTGATACCCTATCATATATTTTCTCTAAGTCAATGAAAACCATATAGAGATTTTTCTTCTTCTCTCGGTCGATCTCCATCAAACTCCTTAACAAATGAATGACTTCTGTTGTAGATCAACCAGACATAAAGCCAAATTGGTTCTCTGACACCTTAGTAATTACCCTCTCCCATTGTTTCATTGTGTGGCTCATTAACTTAATGCTCTATTAGTTTGTGCAATTTTGAATACCCCCCTTATTTTTATATATAGGGACCAGAATGCTCTTTCTCCAATCGTTTGGTATCTTTCCCCTTTTTAATATAGACTTGAAAAGTTTGGTTAACCATAATGCCCCCTCTTCACCACAACACTTCCAAACTTCAATCAGGATACCATCCAGACCACAAGTTTTCCCAGCCTTCATCCTTTTTAGTGCCTCCTTGACCTCACTAGGCATGATTCTTCGTGTACAGCTAAGGTTCCTCTCCACTACTGATGCACAAAGATCTACAAAATTATCCTTATGACTTGCATTGAATAGGTAATTAAAATAGTTTCTCCATCACTTCTTAATTTCCTTATCTCATATTAAGACCTGTTGAGACTCATCCTTAATGTACTTGACTTGGTTCAAGTCCTTCCCCTTCTTATCTCTTAGTCGTGCTATCTTGTGCATTTCTTTTTCCCCTTCTCGTCACCCTAACTTTTGATATAAATCGGCTAAAGATTTACCTCAGGTCTCGCTAACTGCTTTATTGGCCTCTTTTTCTACCTTCTTATATTTTTCGAAGGCTTCTCCATCCTCAACCATGGGTAACTTTTTGTACCAATATCTTTTTTCTTTAATAGCCTTTTGTACCTCTTCATTCCACCACATGATTCATGTGGTCGAGGTCCTAGTCCCTTAGAAACTCCTAAGACCTCACTCCCTACCTTCTCAATATAATTTGTCATTTTCTTTTATAAGATGTTTATATCAGCTTCTATATTTCCAACTGCCTCTTCTTATATTTTATTCACAAAATTTAATTGGTTATTCCCTTGTGTGTTACTATATATATATATATATATATATATATATATATATATAGAGAGAGAGAGAGAGAGAGAGAGAGAGAGAGAGAGAGAGAGAATCTTTTAAAAGAAAAATTAGTTTCTGGCCATAGAAATTCAAATTTCAACACATTTAATCATAATTATCCTAATCTTTCCAGCAACGACAAAAATTTTTGAAAAAAATAACTAAAAAATCTCTACATTATTAGGAGATAAACCTAGCATTATTTTTAAGGTTTAGGGTTTAGGGTTTCTCATTTCTCAAACTGGGAATGAAGATGAGACCAGCTCCACCTTCAACTTCACCAACTTGGGGTCCTTGCTTAAGCTCCAAAGACTTCAATGCCAACATGGTCTTCATCATCATCCTCGTCGTCTCCGGCATGGCACTCACCTTCTTGGCCCATGCCGCCATCCAATTCATCCTCGATCGCTGCATCTATTGCCGCACGTTGAACCAACACAAACCACCAACACCACGCAATTATGACAAGCTCATCACGGCAAAGCCACTGTCACTACTCTTCTAACTTCTCATGGGGAACCAACCTTGGCGGCGCCGAGCTTGAGTGTGCCATTTGCCTGGCCGAGTTCACCGAGGGTGATAGCCTCCGTGTCCTCCCCCTTTGCCACCATGCGTTTCACGTGAAGTGCGTTGATGCATGGCTCTCTTCAACCACCTCTTGCCCTACTTGCCGTGCCTTTGCTCTCTAATTGAGATTGTTACTGGTTATCTCACATTGAGTCTTCGATCATTAAAGAGTAACAAAAGTTAGAAGAGATGATAAAATGAGAAAATCAATTATAACAAGAGATTCAAATAATCTTGTGATTATGGTACAAAGAAACCGTTCATCTGATTTCATTATCTAATTTCACTCTAAGAACAACAATTTGGGAACGAAATGCAAAAAATCTTGTGAAGAAACAAAAATGTCAAATTTGATTAATAGTCTTTTTGTGGTTGCACTTTTCTTTATAAAAAAAAAATTGGGAGAAGTCATATGATGTCAGTACGAGGGAGCTACTCATATTGACGAGTCAAAGTCAAATAGTATGATTGTAAGATTAGGAAAGCCTAGTCATATAGATGTGTCAAACTACAATAGTCATGTGGGTATTCATATTAGACATATGGTTACTCTGGAAGACCATATAGAGTTCAAGACAATCATAATGATAATTTAATTCAATTATGAGTTGTCATAATAATCAATACTCTTGGAAAGATGCACAATATCTAATAATTTATAATTTAGCCCCATTATTCCCACATGAGACCGTGATTTCATTAGGCATGGAAGCCCCCACTCTATATAGGGGAGAGAATCTCTTAGGAGGATGATTTGGATTCATCACAAAGTGGCAATTTGTGTTTATCTCAAAAGAGAAAATGAATTTATTTCAACCAAAGTTTATCTCATCGATGAAACTTTCCTAAGCTAGGTTGATCACAAAAGAGAATTCGAATTTAATTGAAACAAGGTTTATATCATAGAAGGAACTTTCCTATGCTGTCTCAAAAGAGGATTTGAGATTATTTCGATCAGAAAATCTAGGTTTATCTGAAAGGAAGATTTACTAAAAAAAATGAAATTTATGAAAAAATCCTCCCTTTCTTTGGAAAGTTTTCCGAGGTCTCCTCGAAATTTGCTTCAAACTGATGGGGGTACCAAAAAATTATCATAATCATCTATTCATATCATACACTTCATTACAGTAGGCTGATGGCTCCATCATGTTTCCACTGCGCTACTCTGATGGTATTTAATCCGCTTTATATATGTGGTTACCTCTTACGTTCGCTTCTTGGATCTTTCCAATTATTTTTTATACTCTATTATTTGGCTAAATCCTTGAACCACGGTCTTAATCTCTTAGACTTGTTCAGACTCTCATCCTATGACACTAAGTATATCAATCACATTTCTAAGATCATCAATCCTATTCTGATATCAAAAGATGTTAGCGCATACAAACACTAACCTGGCTCTAATACCACTAAATTGTCACGCTCCAAACCTTGCTTGGGCTCGAGCACGGGACAACGCTGCATACTTACAAGGTTTCCCCCATAGGTATGCAAGGTACCAAGTATACAATTTACATAAACACCCTTCATTTTCTCCTTTTATCGATGAATCACACATAAATAATAAAATTCTTAATCTCTAGGTTTCTAGTTATTTTTCCTTTACATAAATCTAGAAATCATGAATTTTCCTATTTTTCTACTAATTTTCGGAATTTTTTGCTAATTTCTGCTTATTAATTATAATTTCTGAATTTCAAAAATTATTTTCCTAAATTTCAAAAATTACTGCAATAATCCATAAATAACAAAAATTCAGAAATTCTGGAATTTCTAAATTTTCTTTTCTTTTTCAGAAATTACAAGATTTTAGATCTTTGTTTAGAAATTAAAGAATTTCTCGATTTTCTCTTTACTATCTAACTAGTTTCAATAGCTTTCAGAGTTTCCTATGTATCAAAATCTCTATTTGCTCTATCGATATATCTATGTTTACAATGAATCGAAACCCTATTTGTAATCTTTCAAAAAAATTTAACCATAAACAAATAAACTTATCGGCTATAATCTAAAAAGCCTGAACATATTGTCTTCTTAGATCGTTTTACCACCTCTGTTCCTTTCTTCCCGACTCTGGCCATCGATGAGGAAAAAATAGAAAAACGGCTAAG